>WBMW01004559.1:323879-454058 GCA_013396635.1 Penelope pileata | reverse complement strand
CCTGCTGTGCCTCCAGCCCCCACGACAGGCCCTGCTGT
The DNA here is from genome assembly GCA_013396635.1 of Penelope pileata. NCBI lineage: Eukaryota > Metazoa > Chordata > Aves > Galliformes > Cracidae > Penelope > Penelope pileata. Next base: position 454,020 of record WBMW01004559.1, on the reverse strand, counting down.
GCTTCCAGCCCCCACGACAGGCCCTACTGTGCCTCCAGCCCCCACGACAGGCCCTGTGGCTGAGCCAGAGAACAAACCTGTGCTGGTGTCAGTCACCTCTATGCACAACATGAAGCAATGACTGTGAGCAAAGGAGGAGGAAGAAGAGGCTTCTCCAAAGCAGGGCTAAGCAGAGCTTGATCTAAGGATGCAAGAAGGTAGAGTAATGCTTCACAGAGTTTCCATCTGGCTTAGCCTGTGTTACAATAGCACCTGGCTCTTTAGTGCTGTCTTTCCTCAGGTGATCTCAAAGAACTTCACAGGCATTGTGCAGCCACTGCCATGGCTGTTGTCACAGAATCACTGATTGTTGAGGCCAGAAGAATCTACTGTAAGCCCATCTGGAAATGCACCATTCTCACTTCCTGAAGCCTACATCGTATCTTTCATGTCTAGGCTCAGCTCAAAGAGTGCTTTGTCTGTATGAGTCAGTGCTGAATTGTAGGGCTGGTTTTGAGGTATGGGCATTCTGCTTTTCAGTTTCTTGGAAACACGCTATAAAGCTTTTATGTTGTTGTTGCTTATATATCAGGGAAGTGCCCCGAAGCAGACGTTTCCTGCTTGCAGTCACTCATCTTCAGGAAGAACTCGCAGATGATACTGTTTTGCCATGTTGAAATTGATAAACTTGCTAATTTGAAGGATCTATGTAAAAAACTGGAAATGAAAACAGACCCATGCCATATGAACATCTGGTCAAAATATTCACGGTGACTGTGATAATTAATTTAGACTGTCCCCCTCTGATGATTAATATCCTTGTACAATTCGAGGGGAATCTTTTCAGGGAAATTCTCTCAAGTGGTTGGGGCCAGGCTCTTTTCAATGTTGCCCAGTGACAGAGCAAAGGTCAATGGGCACAAACCAGAAACTAGGAATTTCCATAAGAGCATGAGGAAAAAATTCCTTACTTTGAGGGTTATAGAGTCCTGGAACAGGCTGCCCAGAGAGGTGGAAGATTCTCCTCCTCTGGAGATACTCAAAGCCCACCTGGACACCTTCCTGTGCAGCTGTGATGGTGCTGCTCCCCCACCCAACCTGTCCAAGGCCTAGAGCCTACAAGGAGGTGCAAAAGACGTTGTCCTTGGGATCAATAACAATCAAGGTTTCACCAGAGACAGTTAACGACCACCATATTGTCTCAACTGAGTGCTCAGATAACCCATACTCAATTCTGAGTGGCATGACTATGAGTCAGTCATCTTACTCCATAAATAGCAAATAGCCTAACAACCCCTTTGAGAGTTCTTCTCGCAAGTGGCTGGCTGCATACCAGAATCTCCCCTTGAGTAGGGACACCCCTCGAGGTTATGCCTGTGCAGAGATTCACCCTGGACGTGGTGATGCCTTGCTAACAGATCCTCTGTGTAGCAAACAGTCAAGGTTATCTAGCCATTTCGAATCTTGTTAAGTCACTGTCCTCATTGTTCAAATTACTGCATTATGTCTACTTTATGTCAATAAATATCTTCCTTCCTCTTACGAGTGAAGTGTGCAGTGCTTTGGTTTTAGCTTTCTCATCCGCGACAACAGCCTGCTGTAGGGAACTTTTTTTAGCAGGGAGGGTTGGACTAGATGATCCCTAGAGGCTGCTCCCAACCCCCCTGGTTCTGTAAATCAGTAAAATTCACCACTTGTTTACACGTGCTTGAGATCTGAAGAATGCTGTTACCTCTTCCAAAAACTAGAGAAGTGGCTCATGGCATGTTGCTGGTGGGTCCCACTTAAAGCGCCAGTTCTCAGGACAGGGTTTGTAGTTTTATTCATTTCAGTAGGCAGTGGTTTCTGCAGGAGCTACAACATCGGTATTGAACTCCTTACCAGATGCCAGAGACCACAACCAGTGTTCATATAGCACAGCTGGATCTGTGAAATATCTTCAGCAAAGAGAAAGCTGTGTAGCCTGAGATGCCTGAATGCTTCCTATGAAGAATATTTGTTATTTGGAGAGTTAAAATGCAGCGTAAAAAGATGATATGAGCAAAGGACGTCCAAGAGAAGAGCCTTTTGAAAATGTAGCTCTGGCTGGAATGAGGGATGGAGAAGATAAGCATGCAAGGTGTGGACACAGGTGTTCATGCTCCCAGCCTACACCTCTGAGCAGTAGTTTGCTGCTGGGTTTCAAGACCTGTGCATACAAGCTGGAAACAATGTACAGGAAAAGAATTGTACATAACACCATGTCCTTCTCCTGTGTTGAGCCTACTCCAGCCAACAGAACTGGACCTTCTAGCCTCTGCTTTTGGACCAGAGGCTAGAAATATACTGAGGTTCCCCTGCCAATGGCTATGGCCATACACTGAGAAATGCCAGCAGGAGAAGGGATATGTGCCAGTGCTTCTGATGCCTAAATTAAAAGGAATAGCAGGAGGCTTTCATTCTGGAACTGCTTATTTTCTCAGATCGCTTTGCAATGACTGTACCATGCACATAGTTATTAATAGTCTAATGATACCTCTACCTTCTGCTTCTCCCTCTTTGCAATAGCACAGGATTGAATGCCAGTCTTAACTTTCGTAAGAGGTAATTGCATACTTGCATAGGACTTTGGCTGGATTTATGTTACACAATCACAGTTCTCTCCTTCCTGAGAGTGACAAGATGGGTTTTTGTAAGCTGGGCTGCAGATAAATTGTCCCCCTACTCTCCAACACAAGACCTGCACTCTATCCAAGCAGTCTCTGTGTTACTAAACCATCACCTTCTGTCTTTGATGGTCCTCAGGCAGCTTCTCTGTAGTCCCTATGTCCCTCCTACCTTGGACCTGAGAATGGCAGGAAGCAATGTGGCAGAGGATGAGCGCACAGGATGTGCTCAGTGTGTGGACACTGTGGGATGTGCTGCATGGGCACCTCACAGTGTGAGCAACAGGCAGAAGTGACTCGCGTTCAGCTGTGCCTCAGTATGAGGAGAGATCTTCTTTCATCCTCATGATACTGGTGTGGTACAGCTTGTCCTTAGCAGGTTCTGTGAGCATCCATGATGGTCCTTCATCCCTTCAGCATATTGTAGCTCTGTACAAGTCCATGAGAGGCTCTTCCCTCCAGCTTGCTGAAGGACTAAGACCTTCCTTGCAGCTCCCAGCACGGGACCATGGCTCAGATCCAGGCCAGAGAAGCAGAGATGTAACCAGAGTGCACACTTTTGGGTAGCAGATGCCCCGAGGTTGTCTCAGAGGCACCACAGTGGTTGTAAGCAGAGCAGGCAATGTGCCAGGCATGGGTGCTGGAGTGAAATTACTGTGTTATTCCATGGTAGACTGTTGGAAAGAGCCTGTCCTTGTGTACCTCCCCCAGCATTGCCCAAACAAGTGAAAGGTGTTACCCTCTCCAGATGATGGATCATGTCTGGAGACGTGAAACCACTTACAAAATTTTCACTTTAGTGTCAGCACACAAGGTTTCTTATATGCAAACACTATTCCCTCAGCAGCGTTTCCTACAGTGTTGTGTGTGGGCTCGGGGAGGCCAGCCAGAACTCATAACTATGTGGTTTTCCTCACAGTGGGAATTTCTCTATCCTCTCTTTGTCAGATTCAAGTTGGGTGCTGGTAGGAGGGGTAAGCTATGGTTGACCAAGGGAATCTGGAACTAGTCATACATCCTATATGCTACTGTGCCTCTTGGGGAAGCAAGGGAAGAGGGATCTCCTGTTCTGTAAAAGAAGTAGTAAGAAGTGAGTCCAATAGTAGATTGCTGTGTCCTACTGAAGTAACAGGCTAAGGGACAGTCATGCTTTGCCTGCTGTTGTTTTAATCCCCAGGCCTTGTGCTTGCAAGGGTAGAATGTCTGGGCCTTGTATCTGTGCCTGTATCTTGTCCCACACAATATAGCAGATGTGCCATTTCAGCAAAGCTGGTGGGGTGCCCTCAGCTCTTTCTCCTCATTGCACACGTGGGCATACTCAGAGCGGGACGAGACTGCATGCATAAACCTTCTGATCTCTGCACAGTTTATTTCCATGGAAACTGGAGGAAATCTTGACTTAGAATGAAGCAGAAAAAAGGCAAACACGGATAGAGGATCCCCATGATCCCAATTAAATGTACTGTGGTCAGTGGAAACAAGAGCAGCCTTTAATCCAGTGCCCACTGTTTGCATTACCATGGTGAGAAGACTGGCCAAGCGCTGTCTGGTACTGCTCAGACAGACAGCTCTGGGCTCCTGAGCAATCATAGAGGAGCAAGAGGACAAGGCAGGGATGTGGCACTGTTTCTATGGACTTTGAAAAGGTCCTCCCCATTGTTTGCTTTTCAGCAAACAATTCTTCTTCTTTCCTTGTGGATTAATGCAGGGCATGGGGGTCTCTTCTTCTTCAATCACAAGGAAGGAATATCTCAGTTGTCTTAACTGTGTTTATCTTAGTCTCGTATGCTCAGGTCTGCCTGGTGTTGAAGCAGTCGAAGGCTACGATTGCATTTACTTTTTCCGGAAAGATCTGGCCAGATAATTAACAGGGTGTCTCAGGGGTTTGAAAGGTTTCTTTTGCATGGAACGTGTGTGGCATCCCATTGCAAGCAGCACATTAGGTCTTAATTTATTGTTTCAGAGCAGTGATGCTGATCTGGACTTCTATTTGCTAGATCTTTACTTTTATTTGCTAGGTAAAGCCTAGAGAATTTTATTTATTGCTCATTGTCTATCATGTACTTTGATAAATTATGATCTGTGATAAACTACGGATCTAATATAGACTGGGGACAATACTCTCTGTCCATTCAAGAGCCCTAAAAAGTGACTGTGAGCTTTCAAAGATGGCAAAAAATAGCCACGTAGCAAATCCTGCTTTTGTTGTCGTCTTGATCTGTTTAACGCATTCCAAATAATTGATGAAAAGTGATTTGTAAGCAATGGAGTCCCTCGCTAGGGTGTGCTGATGGTGAGCATGGAGGTCCTCAGCCATCATACACCATGTCACATACACCAGATCACAGGTGAACACGCCCAGTCCTGCTTCCCTTGGACAGCCGTGGGAGCAGTTTGAAGCCCACACATCTAGCATTAATGCAAACCACAACCAAGACATGGTGACCCCAGGCCTTGGCAAGGATATACACCCCTATGTATGCAGGCAGAACAGGTCCTTCCCAACCCTTATCCCCACTGCAGGTTGCTGGAGCAATCTGTACTCACACCCAGGGCTGGTCCCCCAGAGACTCAATCCCTTTCAAGCCTCAGTGCTTGCAGGTTGTCTCTGTGCCTCCTTTTGATGTCATTCCTTCAAACAATACGATGGCTGTGGCCAGAGGGCTGAGACTGACCTGGATCCATCCAGAGAAGAAAATGCTGAGCAAACCCCAAGTGGAAACAGTCTGAAACCTTCCCAATGGTTGCAAACTTTCTCCTCTTCTTTAAGCTCAGCCTCCTCCATGCTGGAGGCACTCACAGCACGGGCCTTTCCGGCTGCCTTTTTTCTTTCTTTCTTCTTTGTCTCCTGGAAACAGCAGCCTTTCGCACTGCCTTGTTCTATATGAGGCCCTTGTCTTGGCGAGCAGAAGCAAGAAACAGCTCTGCTGAGACCCCCGAGATACCACTGGGCTCACGGAGCTGTTGAGAGAAGAAGCAGAGCCCAGTTTTCTGATGGATGCAAAACACCCCTGCTTTGTACACATCAAAACAGACCTTTATATCATGTAGATGAAGAGTTGTGGACAGTGCTATTTCTCCTATTCAGCAGAAAGTGGCTGGGTCCTTCACACAGGCACCTTCATGGCATGTTCAGGTGTTGCTGCTGCTGCCTTTTCTTTCTGCTGTGTGCCCCTGTGCTATGCACGACTGTAGTCACAGAATGGATAAGGTTGGATCTGAGAAGTGGATGGGATGGCCATGTCTAGTCCAGTTTTCAGAATCTCCCAGGATCAGTGCAATGTAAAGCATAATTAGGAAGAAATAGACCCAGGGGAGCACGACAGAAGAACTCAGTGCTTATTGTCCCCCAAAATACTGCAACAGTAGTGAACTGCGAGCTAATGTAACACTTAAAAGACATTCAAACCTGCTGAAGGAAAAGAGGCTCGTCCCAAAGAGCCAAATGCCTTCAACTTTATGTTCAGTAATCCATGATGAAGGAAAAGCACATTAAATATAATATATTTATTATTAAAGAAATGGAGTGGAGCTGTTGGAGCAGGTCCAGAGGAGGGCCACGAAGATGATGAGAGGGCTGGAGCANCTATGATTCTATGATTCTACGATTCTATATACATGCTTTTTTTTTTAAAATTTTCCAGTTTAATTAAAAAAATAAAGCAACTAACTCAAAATTATGCCCACTGCAAGGTGCCTCTGCAGTGAATTTCTCATGACAGTGACTTTCTTAAGCATATTTGGCTTTCTTTTAATGGCAGTGGTAAAGCTGACTCTTTGTGTTTTTTATCAACCCATTTTGCTTAAAATGCACCTAGGATTGATTAGCTAGAAATTGCTAAAAAAGCATCTATCTGCAGGCTGGGGAGAGAATAATCTATCACAAAGCAAATCTTTCCCAGGGTAGACATCAAATTGCCATTGAAAAAGCCTGTGCTGCAAGTGGCCTGCTGCTGCTGCCTTGTGCCAGGACTTGGCCTGGCCATGGACTGGGACTGCAGAGCAGGCAGCACCCCCGGGCACCCAGTGCCCTCCAGGAGGCCGTGGGGACAGTGGGCACTGCTAACCCAGGAGCTGTTCTCTTTGAGCTGGGCATGAGCAGGGAGCCTGCAGGCAGGGGTGAGGCTCAGCATCTCTCAGCTGCACGAGAAAGTGTTTCTGTGCAGTTCTGCTTCTCTGATATCATTTAAAAGCTTCTCTGAGCAGGTGTTTCCATTATTAGGACAGGTCAGCCCCACCTCCACTGGGTGCATTTCCTCCACATACATCTGATTTCATTGCTGTTGTTCAGCATGCTCATCTCTGCATCCCAAGCCCTGGCTCTGGAAGAGGTAGAAGGAGTAGATTGGGTGTCCACCTCTATTTTTTCATTCAAAATGTTTCCAGGGCAGAGGCTCCAAAGGATTTTGGAGAGCTCTTGGGAACCTCCAGCCTAGGAAGCAGGGTAGAGTCCTGGGTGTACAGCAGTTGGACAGTGCTGCAGGTTAGGACCCAGCTAAGCACTGCAACCAGGAAGAACCTCAGCACCGTCCTGCTTGGACTCCTACGATCTGCATTGCTTCCATACACCAGAACAGGGTGATTTATCTTCCTCCCCCATTTGCAGAACCAATGTTCTTTCTACTCCTGGGGGTCAGGCTACCCAGCCATGACTGCAGATATTCTACATTTCAGCAGGGACCTAAGGAGACAAATTGCAGCAGCGACAGAGCAGCCATGAGGCCAGCCAGCAGCATTGTTCCCCGGGCAGCTGTCTGTGTAGGAACACCAAGGCAATGACCTCCAGTGCTGATTACAAGCTTTGGAAAGTGATTGGGCATCCTACCTGTCAGGGCCATGGGCATGAGTTCAGGCCCTGAACTTCCGAGTCTCATCAACCACAGAACTCAATGACTGACAGCACTTAAAGCAGCAAGGCTGTAGCACAGACAGCTTCCACCTGGAAGCCATTCAACAGGAGCCAAGGGCACAGTTTTTTTCCCAGCCATACTGGGAAATCATGGCATTGTTTCCCAAGGAGGAGTGCAGAAGGCAGACATGATCCCATGGGAACTGGACAACAGACACAAATCTGCTGCATGAAGAACCTCCTGTCCTTACCTTGAGATTCTGCATTTGAAAATTCCACAGCACCAAGATGGATCTGTCGGCACTGCTAACGTACAGAGTCCCATGGCTGTGTCTGGAGGGAGTTTTTGAACCCCTGAACACCATTCGTGTTTATTTGGGTCCTGACTTCTGCAAATCCGTGGGCTGGGAGACGTTCACGGTGTGGCAGCAGCAACAGCCAGTGACCAAGGGGCCATCTGCTCTTTGCTACTGCGGCACCTTCTGCACTGAGATAAAGCTGTGGTCATGTGGGACACATGCCTCAGGTGGGGAGAAATTGCCCGTGTTTCCTTGAGCAATTAGCTCTGGAATTATTGCTGTGACTAAAGAGTTTTCCCAAGCAGTCCAGCCATGAGCCCAGATCTGGGAGCAGGAGGAAGCTGGGAGCCCCAGGCTGTGGTAGAAGGCATTTATCAAGTCAAGGAAGATGGAAAGCAGAACTTGTAACTGAGCAANGGGGGGGCTGCGCTGGGGCTCTGTACAGGGAGTGGAGAGGTCTGGAGCTTGGGGCTGGATAGTCCTGCTGGGAAAGAACAAGGTCAAAATTGTTGAGCTGGTCAGAGAAGTCATAAAATTGTTGGAGAAAATAAAGAAGTTGTGGAGTCTTATTTTAATCCTCTCCTCACTCAGCACATAAAACCAAGCTTCAAACTGTCCCTGCTGCTCTGAGAGCCAGAAATTCTGCTTTCTGTGCACAGGGACTGCTGCGAATCTTGGGCAGCTCTTCCTTCCAGCAGCTGCAGGCTTTAAGGATCGTCCTAAAAACTGCAGGGCTCGTGATAAAAGCTTTGCTTCAGATCGTATCGTGTACCAGCAAGAGCTCTGCTTCCAGGCCGCTGTCACAGCGACAGCCAGGAGGGGTTATCGGCAGAAAGCGCCAGCCCTCGCTTCCTTGGAGAGGGACATTATTGTAATGAGAAAATAAGAGATTTCAGCCCAGCTGAGCTCTCAGTCTGTATTACCCCAGGCAGAGAATAATGTCTTTAATATCATCAGTAGAATATGAGTCATCAGGTTTTTTTATGCCTTTATTTTTTTAAGGAAAAAAAAATTCTGCTTTTGTATTTTATCACAAGGAGAGAAATAGGTTGAAAGGTAATTGGATCCTGTTGCTTCCTAAACAGCTAAATATTTACATATAGGCTGGGCTATTAATCATGGCCCCATATGGCAGGAAAGCTTGCCATAGCACTCTGGGGAAAACTGCTGTGCGCAAGTGTGTTTGTCTCACAAATGTCTCCCTGACAGCTCCACTTTCATCACAATCAGCTGTGACACCATAATTACAGATTTGGGTAGGTTTTCAGCCTCCAAGTGATTGATTGTTTGATATACACAATTTAGAAGATAGATGTTCCTATTTAAATTAACTACTTAGCAAGGGAACTGGCTACACGGGAAACAAAGTGGAAGCAGTACGTGACTGTGCCAGCGTCCAGGAGAAGCCCCACGCTTGCATTCCCAGCCCTCTTCCCCCAGGGTTTTCAGGCAGGTGTGGGGCAGACCTCTCAGAGCTGCGCTGTGCATTCAGCCTCTCTCCAGCTTGACGGTGACCCAAGGGTCCACCACATTTCTTCAGCTGAACACTCGATCCTGCTGCTCGCGGGCATTGCCACTGAAAACACTCATCTTAAGTGATCAAAAGAAGCGATCTTATCTTCTGTAGTTGCTACTGGCCACTGATTTATTGTCTTCAACCTGTGACAGCACCGATTTCTGCGAGCTCCAGCCTGAGTTGCCCTTGCCCCAGCAGCAGTAAATCCCAGGAAGGGACAGGGTAGATGCGATTTCTATTTGTTCTGTGTTTACCATCTGCCAGTTTTATAGAACAATTGCACTCAAGGTTTAGTTCTCTTGTGTCAGGGCTGACCATTTTTTATGTCCTCTTTTGTAGATCCCAGTAACTCATCCTTGCTCCTTCCATGCTTTTGTATTTAGAACCTCTCTTTGGTTAGGGCATGGGGATCTAAAGGGAGGTGGACAGGGCAGGGAATTGTCCTTGACGTGAGAGAGCAGCCGGTGTGATGGCTCTGCCCTGGGTGGATGATGCTCCAGTGAGAGCTGGTGAGTCAGGATCAGCGTTCAGAGCAGTGGGAATGCTCGTGCACACACAGTCTATGCATGCTGATTTTGCATGTTGGACCACATTGGCAGCCTGCTTGTGTTTGCTGGATGAAGATGCTGAGTTTGATCAGTTCAGGAACTACAAATTGATAATGGTATTAAGAAGCCGGACTAACACGAGTGTCAGGAAGAGCTGCTGATGAGATCTGCACTTCACTCAGCTCAGCTGCTCGGAAGGTCCCAACAGAGCTGCTTGAACAAAACCCAAAGCTGATCTTGTTTTTATCTGCCTGCATGCTCTTCTGTCTCTGCAGCATGTCTCTACTGAAGCAGAGAGAAATCCTTGGCCTGCAATAATGTCACATTTCCTACTGAGTGCCACATGACAATCCTTGTCCTTCTCCAGAGGGCTGTCATCTCTGGGACAAGCTGTTAGCCTCCTTCTTGTGCTCCCTTGCTCTCGTTAGGAGTCCTTTCTTTTCGGAGTCTCACTCGCTCAGATCTGTGAGTTTCGTGTTGTTCCCTTACAGTGCCTCCCCTGCGGGAGGAAGGGTGGATGGAGAGCATCCACACCATGCGGCCACTCGCCGCTGGTCCCATGTCACAAACAGCTGTGTTTGCCCCTCCTTCGGGTCATTTCTGCAGCCCTGGCAGCGACTGCGTGACCATGGAAGGAGCCAAGGTGACCTGTTAGCTGGGTTAGCTGAGACCCAGCTTCCTGTGCCTCCACAGGTGGGTGGTGGGGTCACATGGGGCCAGTAAAATCTTCAGTCCTATAAGCAATATATATTCGGGGGTTAAATTGTGGTTAAATGCAAGATGCCCACTGTTATATTTTCAAATTTTTGTTTTCTGGGACCATAGCAAAGATCAGATCTCTGTTTTCAGCCCCGAGCCTTTTCCAGGCATCATGGACCCCTCGTGTGTGTGCCACCAACGTGCCTGGAGCTGAGCCTGACTCCTCCTTTCTCCCATCTGTTTCCCTCTGTGGGGCCTCCCCTGCATCTGCCCCACACACTTGGTAGTGGAGTGCCCACGAATCCCCCTTTCTTCACCCATTCGCCTTCCTGACAAACCTTGAAGCTGCTTCTGTTTTGGGGCTGTAAGTTGTTCTCATGCTTGCCTGAAGGACACCTTCTTCCACCCAAGAACCCACTGCAACCTAAATCAATGGAAGGGCTCCAGTAATTTGTGTTGCACTACATTTTAACCCAATCCATGGTGCCTGAGTTAATATCTTTGTGGACAGGGAACTGCTGACATGAAGTAAAGGTTGTTTTATTTCAGCATGTTCTTTTCAGGATTAATTAAAGATAGACACTTATAGCTCTTTCCATCAGCAAATCCCTTCCTTAAGTGTTTTTATATTTTGATGAAGTGCAAAGACTTATGAAATTTACTTTGCAGGACATTTAATATGAAATAAAATTAGTAGCTATTATTTATATTCTGAATGAGCCATTCATGGAACCTTTCCCAAAATGCAAGAGGGTAAAAAGGGAGGCATTTAACCCTCTTTTCATGTAATGCTTGCCCAAAAGTTGAAGGGTAAATTTCAGTTAAGCCGGAGAGCAGAAATTATTGTCAGAAGCTAATGAAATTTTGTTTTTCACAAAACTTTTTTTTCTGTAGCAGAATGGACAGTGCAGCCAGCAGGTTTGGCTGGTGGTAAAAGTTGTCTTCTCTGAAATGGCTGTCGTGCTGTAGCTGGGGTTTTTATAAGATGCGCTTCACCCCGCGCTTCACCCTGCTCTGTGCACGAGCAGCTGGGAAGCATCTCCAATGAAACAAACACCCCTGACTCCAGCAGGGCCCGGCTCAGGCCAGCAAGGTGTGTGCTGTGCTGCTGTCATCCAGACTGCATTAAAGAAGCTGGAATCAAAGCATCAGGCAACCGAGCCTGCAGGCAGGACTTCTTTGTACACCTGCATCTAATTGCACCTCAGTTTGTGTCCAGGAAAAGAGCTCTATGCTGTTGTCCAGTTCCCACCCTCAGTAATGACACAAACCCAGGAGTTACTTCTCCAGTGTCATTGCCCTGTGTCTTACAGCACAGATGTTACCCTATGGTCAGGAAAGCAGGCTGTGCAGAACCTGGGGGACAGTCTGGCTGAGCCTGGTGGCTGCACTGCCCAGCTCCGAGCAGCAGAGATGCTCTCGGGCATTTAGACCCAGTGAGCTGAGTTTCTGTGTGACCGTGGGGGTTCCTAAAAGGCTCTGTCCAGGGCTCCCCTTGTGTCCATTACACAAACACACATAAAGGTCCATCATCTAAACAGATGTGTGGTGTTAGGGGAATGAGGAGCTAATACATGTGCACATCAGAGGCAGAAGGGATGGAGGAATTGGAGCCCACATCCCGTGGTCTCTCTCTTGCACAGCAGTGCTGAAGCTGTGCTGTGAAAGCCTTCAGCACTGTTCCACGTGCTCTGGCTCACCTTCTGGCACCAACAGCTCTGCCCCAGGGCCCCATCTCACCCCTCCATGTGTTGTTCCAAGCTGCTTTTAGCAACGAGGTTACCTCCTTCCTGAGCACGCTCCCACCAGGCAGCAACTTCATTTCCATAGCAGGGCACTGTGCTTTATGGCCACATCTTTGAGGCACACAGTTTCACATCTCTTCAGTGCTGTACGCCTCCTCCAGTCCTTCATTTCTATACTGCTAATTTCAGAGGCTTCAGTGAAGCTGCTTTGGATTTACACCATCTTACAGGAGAGGAAAATAATGACAGTGAAGTCCAAAGTCAGTTAATGATTGCTTCACAGCTTGCTCAGAATTGCCTTTGTAATTAGATGTTGAAGTAGCCTCTGGTTGTGGACAGACAGAAACTGGTTCTGTTAAAGTTATTTGGAGGTCTCAAAATGTAGTCAGAGATTCGCAGGGTTTCACGCTCCATAAATGACAGATGTACTCAGAAATATCTTCTTGGTGACATCAGACTGTCATTTTGCAATTGCAAAGATCAGTTTGAGAACTTGAGTACATATTATCCGTAAAAATGTTACCATGTGTATGTATGCAGATGTTTGTGTAAAACAGTATTTTTACCTTTATGCATTAATCTAACGTAGGAAGAATTATTAACCATTTCTGCAAAGAGACAAAACTTGTAAGGCAAACAGACATTCCGAGGCTGAAATTTGCAATAGGCTTTGAGCTCAATTTGTGCTCTGGCTGGCAGAATTTAGCTTGATTTTCTGTAAAAATTCCGGGTGAGACAGCAACATTTTTTTTTCCTAGAAACCTCAAGGCAAATATGATTTAGTGTTGGTGATATTTGCTTTTGACAGAGCTACTGCTTTGGTAGCCTTTTCCTTGACTCCTTTAGATGGCATAGGCAAAAATAGTTAAAAAAGCACTTTATGATGTGTTTTGTGCTACTTTCCTGAATGTATCTCAGGGATGGATTTTGAGAGAAAAACACCCCTCAGAAGTCCCTCAGCTGCACATCCCTGCCCAGCATCCCGGGCAGAGGAGGGTCTCGCTGTCGTGCTGCTTGCTGCGGGACGCTTCTCCCCAGCGTTGAGGGCAACCAGACGGCTTCCCGGGCAGGATGGCTCTGCAGCAAGCAGTGAAATCCCTTCCAGCATCAAAGCACAGACCACGTTAAAACCAATGGAAGATGCTGTGAATTAGAGCACGCTAGCCACAGCCAAACTTCCAAGGCTGTATTTCAGGACTAACACAGAAAGCATCAGGCTCCATTTCAGCTCCTGGCTTTGCCTCCCGGCTCCTGTGTGTCCTTGGACTCTCTGCCTTAGGTCTGTATACTAGAAATTGCATTAATTCCTGACCATAGCAGTGCATTAGGAGAATGTATATACAGAGAGCTGATTACAAATTGTTCAGGTAACTATGGCAACAATATGACAGTTACCTGGGGTGGATATTTCACCTTTTCCCATGTTACAAGAAATCAGACAAGGTGCTCAAAACCTCCCTGCACACCCAGTGCTGACTCACCAGAAGCTGCCCCACTTCCTGTGCGTTATTTTGGGAAGGTTGCCTGTGTTTGCATTGAAGCGACAGAGGGATATTTTCAAAAGCACCTTGCTTTATTGCTTGCTGGACAGATTATACCCAGCATCACGGCTTTAACTTGGAAACAGTCCATTATGTTTTATGGCAATAGAAAAAGAAAGCTGAGATATAAAATTTATTGCCATGAGATAATGATCTGCAGGGACGGACGCTCGGCGTCGCGCTTCTCCCTGCAGCGTGCAGCTCCCGCCTGGTGATCGTCCTACCCACCTCTGCGCTGTTTGTTTGTATGATAAAGAAGCCCTGAGCCTCCCTGGTAATGCACCAGCATTTTCATTTAATCAAAGCAATTTAATCCACTACAGAAAGAAGCAAAGGCAGGCAGGGGAGAAATTGATCCATGGAGAACAGCAATGTCATGAAGAGGGAAAGCTTATCCAAACTCAGGGGAAATATGGGTGGTTCGTCCTGTTATATTGCCAGCTGAAAGGCTTTGCGAGGTAAGCGTGGACAGGCAGCACTTGTTCTCTGAATGCAGCCCTGGACGGTGTCTGCAGCATCCAAAGTGGGCACTGGAGTGGTGTGAGTGATGGGGATGGAGCCCCTGGGAAGGCAGCTTGCAGAGGATGAGCTGGGCACTGGCAGTGCTGTCCCATGGTTTAGTGAGGCCTCCAGCGTCCCAGCATGGCCATGGGGACACCTCGCTGGGTCCCATCCCTACTGGGGCTGCTGAAGGTGAGTGAGGATGCCTGTCCCCTTGTCCCAAAGCCAACCCCATCCTCAGTGAGTGAAGGGGATGGAAGTCCCAGCAGCTCAGATGGCCCTGTTCCCTCCTTGTTCCCTCCTTGCTCCCTCTTTGTTCCCTCCTCTCCCCCTTCCTGGGCAGAGACATGAGGAGAAGTCTTCATATCTCAGCCTTTATATTTGAATTAAAGACCCGGTGCTGTGTAGGATGTCCCTGGGGAGGAGAGATCTCACACGTTTATCAACCTGGGGAGAGTCCACCCACCACTTTGCAAAAAAAAACACAAAGGAGCAAAGGACCGACCGCTGTACCTCTGCTCCTGTTTCCAGGAGCAGCAGGAGGCATTTCCAACAGATCCAGCAGAACTTGCTTGGAATAGGAAGCTTCATTTTCTATATCCATTGCCCCAAATTGTGCAGAGCTGTATTTTATTTGTGTTTACTTTGTATCGTTTCACTATTTTTCTTCTGTCCAATGCTTTGGAGATGCAGGCAGGGCAGTAAATAAACATTAATGTGAAGCTCCTCTTTACCTTTCCTTCACCGGAGCCCAGCGCTCCCCAGGAAGCCCCATTCCCAGTGGATTCCCTCTGGCACAGCCAAGGCTCTGCAAGCCACGTGCGCTCCCCTCTTGCCAAGGACACTTGCCCAGCAGCGCCGCTGAAGGAAGCTCTGCTGGCACCTGCCCAGGGATGCAGTGCAGCTGATGACCTCAGCTGATGGCTTGCCTTTCCCCTGGATGGCAGAGTTTGCATCACAGCATCCTTTTCACTCGTTACAAATGCACAGAGATGAGATTTTCCAATATGATTTAGGAGCCTGCATTCTACTTTCAGAGCCCAGTGAGGCCTAACTGATGCAAGTGAAAGTGAGGGCATCTTGAAAACCTGTTCCTGCTTTAATACACTTTAAGGCCATTTCAAAGGTCCCCTAAGTGTTTTAGAAGCATAGCTCCTCTTAACTTCGAAAGAAATGAATATTTTCAGTCACTTAACAGAAAGCCAGACTCCAGGTACTGAGGGCTGCAGAGAGGATTGGGGCCTGGAGCAGCTCCTGGTGGGGGAAGGCTGAGACCTGGGGCTGTTCAGCCTGGGGAAGGGAAGGCTGGGGGGCATCTGATCAGTGCTGATCAATATCCAACGGGGGGGAGTCAGGTGGATGGGGCTGGGCTCTTTTTGGTGGTGCCCAGCAACAGAACAAGGGGCAATTGGCACAAACTGGGACACAGGAAGTTTCATGTGAATATGAGGAAAAACTTCTTTACCATGAGATGGCAGAGTCCTGGAACAGCCACCCAGAGAGGTGGTGGGGTCTCCTACTCTGGAGATGTTCACAGTCTGCCTGGACACTCTGCTGTGCAACCTGCTGTAGGGAGCCTAGAACACACGGTACTGGGACAGCCCGAGAAGCCGAGCTCCCATGCCCAGGTAGATGATCTGATCACTCCCCTTCATCCCAGCCCACAGACTCACGTTATGTCAGACCAGCCACGGGGGTAGGAGGCAACCACAACACCTGTGAGCAGCCTCCCATGAGGGAAGGAGTTAAGAAAGAGGCATTTCTGAGAAAATTGTACATCTTTGGAGGGGTACAGGTTGGTCATTGCCACCAGTACAGGGAGTACAGGACTGGACTAGACCTGCCTCCTGTTATCTGGGAGTTAGAAATCAACATGCAGCTCTATGTGAGCTGAAATTGGGCAGTTCAGGTCACTCCAGGAGGCAGAGTGACTCCATCTCTGCAGCGAGAGGCAGCGAGCATCACCCCGATCCCCTGAGGGCTTCCTTGTGTGGAGGGGCTGCTTCTCGAAGGGAAGGAGCTCCTGTGCACCCCTTCTACCATTCCTCTCTTGAACCATTTTCAAAGTTTTACACTAGCCCAGTAAAAGTCCAGAGATAAATCTGGTGACAAAACAGCCCTCCAGAAACCAACACATTTTGTCTGCTTCCAAGGGAGAGGGTTTGCTCTTTGATCTGGTGCTCCAAGGGGAAGGAAGGGCCTCTCGCATCCTGTTAAACGCTTTATTCACACACATGTAATTAAGATATCCCGTATCTACAACTCGGCATGCCTTTAATTAGAGACATTTCAGCATGAGAAACGCTGGCAGAAACAGATAATGGTGTCGCCTTTGCGCACTGCCAGGAGACAAAACCGACCGCAGGAAAAGACAATTTCCCCGCGAATTAACTGTGTGCTCTGCCTTGTCATGTGCTTCTCTGTCCCCCATGAGGCTGATGGAAAGGAGATGAAATGTGATCCCTGCTGTCCAGAAGTTCCTGCCAAGTTCAGAGAATGAGAGATCAGCTGTGAACACGTGGGAGGAAGAAAGACACGCACAGCCAGACATCCGTTTCAACACAGCTGATGGTAGGAGGGCAAAAGACCCCATCTGAGGACATTCAGGGACCTCTGAGAAGACTTAACACGGCAGAGCAGAAGGACAGACTTTTCCCCAAGCCACCCCACAGTTCCAGCCCCATGACCAAGCCTGCTTTGTGCGCTGCAGGAGGAGAGAAAACCCTTTGTTTTCCCACCCTGTGCTGTTCGATCCCCTCGGGACTCCGCGCATCCTGTGACTCTGGTTTTGGAACGTGGATGTAGATGCCCATGGAAGGAGGATAAGTTCAAGAGCACTACCCCAGTTCCTACTTCTGGAGTCATCTTGGCCTGTTAATCTCTTGCATAGTTCAGGATGATTTCCCTGGGAGCCCCCAGGGCTGAAGGAAGTTGTTTAAGCCTAGAGCAAACCCAGGTGTTCAGGTGATGCTGATCAATGATGACAGAAGAGTGGGTGACACGAAAGGAAAGTGGAACTGTCCAAATCCACTTCTCATGCCATGGTGTGGTAAAATCAAATGCACAGCCCTGTGTAACCTGAACCACAAGGTCAAGGGTCTTCAAGGCTTCCCACAGGCAGTTACGGAAATTTTGGGATAGACATCTACTTATAGCTGGAGTCCATCACTCTGTTCTGCGTGAGCTGATCTGGATGGTCTGTCAGAAAAAGCATCAAGGTAGAGACAAAAAATCTAAAATTGAGAGACACCCTAGAGCATAGGAAGGAAAAACAAATTTAAAGCTAGAAGTGAGGTAGACCATGACACCCAGGGTGATACTGTGACTGGCAGAGCCAGTACAATCCTTGGCTCTAGAAATCAAAAAAGATCGAGCAACAGTAGAATAGAGTTGGTGATGCCTCTTTATTTGGTCCCAGTGACACCTCTACAAGGTCCCGTGTTCAAGCACTGTCCGAAACAAGGACAGAAACACCCGAAAGGAAGGAAGGACATTCAGAACAGTTTCAGAAGAGTCACAGGAAACGCTGAGATCTGAAAAACTCTTCTTGGAGAGAGGTGGGGAAGAGGTAACCTTGATTATGGAAGCTTGCTGGTCTCAAACAAACAATGGATACAGGGAGAGATTTCCACCAGCTGAGGACACGAATGTTATTTCAGAAGCTAAAGACCAACTGAGAAGAGTGGCCAGCTGAAGCCAAGGACACTTGGATAAGTAGAACATTTCTATCCCTTGCAACTCCATGACTAGGGATGGGACTTTCCTCAAAACCCATGTGTTTCTCAATCATTTTCCATGTCTTTCTGAAAACTTTTCCATAATTCCAACTCAGGCTGTGGCTTTGATGGAGAAATCTCAGGATAAAGTTTCCTAGTCTGTATTACCAAAGTCCAGTATAGAAATAATGCTACAATGGTCCTTTCTCCACCACCACATCCAAGATTGTTCTTTTCCCTCTGTCTTATTTCCGAACAGTTGCTTTGGTTCTGCAGGACTGTAATCCCAGAGGGTTACAGAGGTGATTCATGAAATAAGAACAGGGCACTGATGTTATCTGTGAGCTACACACATTCTGAGTTAAGTGAAGCATGGATTGATACGGCAGAAAAATACTAAGTCAAACAATAAAGAAACTGCCACTTGAAAAATCTATTCCTTTTTTTTCATTATCTTATGTTTATGTGAGTGAATTTTTCTCTGCCGAAATGGCCATCCTCCCTCCCCTCAGCAGAGAAAAGGAAGTTTTGCCTTCAGCAGTCTGAGTTACTTAGCTGTTTTTTAAGAGCAACGCAGAAGATTGTCTTCTCTACCAGACAATATCCGACTAGCAGATCCTTTGCCATTTCCTGAATGTGCACAGAAGCTGTGCAGCTCGCAGAGAGTGTGGCAGCAAGGAGCAAACTCCAGAGGAGCCCAGGAGTGCAGGCAGAGTCCTGGACCCCAGGGGGACAGACAAGAGGGGAGGGCAGGAGGCATGGGCAACACCATAAATGCTGGGGGGCTTCTGGGAGGAGCAGGGAGCTGGTAAAAATGGTGACTTTTCTTAGGGATCTGTATTATGCAGATTTTACTGGAAACCAGAAACTCATTGCAGAGCTTTGAACTGAGACTAAGGCTTTAAGGAAATACCCTTCTCTCACCTTGCAAGGGCTGACAACAGGGCAACCTGCTGACTACAAGTAGGCAGTTTTTCACAATTGAACAGCGCTTCTCTAACTTCTCAAGTATTTTTCATCCTAATTTATGTCCACATAAGATGTAGTTCAGAGCTCAAGAGGTGTTTTGTTATTTTTGTGCTCTGTTAAGAGGAAAATGTGGGCAGATCTATCTCAAATCTGTGGTCTACTTGGAGTCTTACTTCACAGCATCAAGAGTTGGACTCACCATGCCTGACTCCTGACATCAGCTCCATTGATATCATCATCTGCTCTGGCCAGCCAGGCTCCTTGTCAGCCAGCAGAGAAAACAGCACTTCTGCTTTGCTGCTTAATGCCCCTGGTCTGCCAAGGGATGAGTGAGCCGCCTCCTGAGAGCACTTCTCTTAAATGACTACAGGAGGGGCTCAAAGACACAGAACTGAATGGGAAACTATGGCTTAAAACACGTCCAGAGCAAAAGGAAGTGGTAGACTTGCTAGGACAAAGGAATGCCTCATGGGCTACACATAGCACCATCCTTGGTTTTGGTGACAAACCAAACAATTTGAACTGTTAACAATAACAGTTGAACAGTTATAGTCAATAATCAAGGAAATTAATATAAATCTATGGCACTGCTAGAAATGAACAAATAAAAAGTTTTCATGAGCTTCAGCTCAACAGAAAGTGGGAGAAGTATTGAATATTTTGATTTTTAACTAATTACAAGCAACAAAGTGGTTTGACAAATGATGCTGAATTTCCCAAAAGACCATACTTTAATTAATTTAAAATCATAAACCAATTAACATACTTTGCACCGAACACTCATACAATTAATTTTACTAAGCGTCCATACAATTAACTTTTTACTCACAGATGATGCATGGTATTTGGGGAAATGAAAAGACAAGGCGGATTTCTCATAGGTAAGGAGTAAGTTGATTCACTTAAGCACTAAGCTTACAACCCAGAACTTCATGAATGTCCTTTCAGGTTCAAAACTCAGCTCTCTTTTAGTAGCAGAGCCAGCACCAGGGTGAAAAGTGGCCACATGATTTAAGAGAGGCAAGAGGGTAAACTCTCTCCAGTCCCACTGGGTCACAGCCCCTGGATCCAGGCTGTGTAGACCCTTCCAGGAAGACATTCTTGGCAATGAGCTGGATCGTGCACATGAGAGGCAATACTGCCTTCCTTCCCTGCTTGTTTTCAAGCTTTCTTGCCCTGAAGACCCTGTCAGGGCATGGCAGAGGACAATGTGTCAGGCTGATGAATCCGTCTAAGTGGGCAAATGGCTGGGCTGGAAAACATCTTGTAATGAAAATACTGGTTTAACTTTGTCATTTTAATCAAAACACCAATTTGGGGAAAATGCTCCGAATCAATACTACTAAATGAAACATTTTGTTCAGAGGTGACATTCAGAACAACATTGCCCTTGATGAGAAAAGAAAAAAAGTTTACATTTCAGTTTTGCTAAAATAAACCATATTCTCAGGAAATATTTCCTTGCCTCCTGTTTTCACGCCTTGCTTTTCTGTGGCTATAAAGCCATTTAGACAACAAACTTTCCATCTGCTCCAATATTTCTCCAGTGTTGACTTATGAGCCCAATTCTGCCCTCACACAAATCTCGTGTCATTCTCACGCAGAATAAACTGTCATGAAAGGTTTAGGGGTGCTACAGATTTCCTTATGAAGATTTTGAAAATCCTTGCCGTCTGCGTGTGATCGTCCTCTGACTCATGGGAGCTTCATGGAAGCGGAGCTGGGTGCTCCTGATGGTGTTCAAGCGTGTCTCAGAGATCTCCAGTGAACATACACCAGGTTCAGCGTTTGGAAACACAAATTTCCCTCTGAAGATGCATCCCATCCCATCATGCAGCCCCATTCTGGCTGCGTGAGCTTATTTTGTCCCTTCCACCTCACAAAGCTTTTGCTGGCTGCTTGCAGCACTGGGTTTCACGAGATGTCTTATTTTCCTCAAAACTTCAGAGCTTGAAAAGGGTGCCAGACTGCTTAAAATCTGCCCTATTTTCAGGTGGAACTTCCAGTGTTCATTCTGCAGCCTAATAACACTCTGAATGGTGTGATCAAACCCAAGAGGCTCTTTTCTCCCTGGAGATCAAAGTCACACCAGCTCAGCTGTGCTGTGTAGCATTACTGCAGGGCTGGCTAGAGAATAATTTTGCAGGAAAGCCTTTTACCTAGGATTTGTTCCCAAATGTCTCAGTACACAGAGTTATCTGTGAGCTGATAAACTCTCTCTGAGCATGAAGCTGAAGAAAAAGACACCCAGGTAAGAGGATTCTTCTTTTCGGGTCTCACCTAGTGGGAGACTTCAGGTGACCTTCGAGGAACCCTCATGGATGTACGGATGTGTCCTCCTCTTTCTTCCTTTGATGTACTGGTGTTCATATTCTTATCTTTTTAGTCTGAGCAGGGAGCATTGGATGATGCTTGAAGAAACAGTTCATGTCTGCCAGGCCATTAGGAAGCCAAGCAAAGGAGAGATGAAGCTTTGGGTGATGTTTTTTACTGACATCAGAGAGGAAGGGCATAGTCTGCCCTATTCAAGTAGTTCAAAGAATTCTTCATATGGGGGAAGGAAGACTAAACACAAGGATTGGGAGGGGGGGTAAGAAAAAGAAAGATCAAATAAGCTTTAAAAAAGTAGATGTGTGTGATCTCAGATGCCTTCTGACAATATGTTATTGCTCATCATTATTGCGAGACAACTGCTGAATTGGTTCAGGACTTCACGTACATTTCAGGACTGCAGTATACTTCTATTTTTGTGTGTAGCAAGAAATGGTGAATTTCTGGGTTTGTAATAGTTGTTTGGAGAATGGTGAAAAGGTCCCTAAGTTGCAGTTTACCCACAGTTCCAGCTTTGAGCTCTCGTAAGCCTAACTCCATCCAAGCACAGCTGTCATTTTGTGAACACATCAGCTCACGCTGCTCTGAACTTAGCACTGACATTGCTATAAGCTGGCATTTTAACGGGACTTCTTGGATGTTTTGAGCAAGCTACAAGGCAGTAAGCATGAAAGAGATCGTGAAGAGAAATTTCTATTTGCAAAGGAGAATAGATGGGAGCTTTTTGGGTAGTCCTGGTAACAGAAATTGTGTTCTGTGTGTCTATGGGTACAGCAGAGCTCCAGAACACCATGACAAAGCTTGTACTGTGTAGAAGCCTAGCACAGAGCCTGGACTGGTACATCCCAAAGCTCCTGCATGGAGACATGCCACTGCCAGAAGGAAGGTGGAAATCTTGAGCCCTCTCTATAATCCTTGCCCCTCTTTGGGACAGATGAGGTGTGGGGCTGTCCCCATATTGCCCCTGGGCACAGCAGACAGAGTGCATTGATTGTGCAGGTGGGATGGTGACCAGGTGGAAAAGGTGGGCAGGGAGAGGGGGCACTTAGAACTGACAGTGCTGGACCTGTACCCGGGCACTGGTGCCATTGGCCATGAGGTCCTCAGGAGGAGTGGCACTGGACAAGCCTTCCTCCCATCACTTCACCCCTGAGCATCCTTCCCATTGGCCATCCATAGAGATCCTCAGCCAGCACCACTCCTTCTCGTCCCAGGCTCCTCTCCCACAGCCCCAGCACTCTGCCCTGCTGCAAACCACCACAAACTTAAGACTCTTTTCTATGGGCAACAGACTGGCTGTTTTTTGGGACAGCATGCAGGTGTCCCATCTCACCTCACCCAGGGATGGGCATCAAAGACAGGCATCTCTTTGACTTCTTTGGCCTCCCCTCTGGCTGCATCAAGGGAGAGAAAGCAGCTCCTGCTCTCAGATGCCAAGAGACAGCAGGGATGAGTCCTGCCTCTGCTGCTGCTGCTATTTGTGACTTGTCACTGTTGCTGTTTGTTTCTTCAGGAATTGCCTTACTTACTCTAAATAATATAAATTTTTGTACACAAAAACTAATCAAGAACCCAAATTATCGTCTTTTTAAGCATGGGAAGATATGCAGAATCAGCCTGAAATCATTTTGAAGATAATAAAGGCAGATTCAGTGAGAGCCCAAAAAGCAGAGCGAGTACAGCTGTGAGCTGGTCTAGGTTTATCTCAGCTCATGAAAAGCAGACGAAAGGTACTGGTATATCTGGTATTTCATTTTTTAAACAAGCCACTTGGTTGCATGCAGATTTGGGAAAAGAATGAATATTCTGCTTCAGCAGTTGAACCAAAAAATTAGAAGAAAAATGGCACATGTCACACTGAAACAAAATTGGTGCTGTTTCTTTTTAAGCGAGACTTTAGAAAGACTATTTTTAGTCAGCTCCAATTTACCATTGACATGAAATGAAACATTCGTCCTCTTTGTAGAACCTAACCCTCCTACCAGATCTTTTTCCTTCAGTGGGGGGCCAAACTCCAGAACATTGCTTGTCACTTTGAAATGTAGTTTGCCTCTGCGAATTTTAGCATTCTGTACTTCAGTATTTGTTAAAACAGAGTCTGAGCGTGGCTTTATAGGGCTTGGGTTGCTGTGACCCCAGCCCCCAAATGTCCCCAGTCCCCTTACAGCGCAAACCTTTCCTAGCTTGGCTCTTACTGAAAACCCAGGATGGAGCCCATGGCTGTGAAGTGACGGCTGTTGTTGGGTGAAGGTCCCATCCTGCTGTGGGGAGCAGAGGGCTGGGCTGCAGCAACCCGGTGGAGCCGGGGACACATCTCCAGCTCGGCACTGTGCCACCGTGGGGTGCAAACGGATGAGGGAGGGAGGTGGTGACAAATCGAGTTATCTCTGACGTGCCAATTGTCTGAATCGCGCATCCCTCTGCCAGAATGCAGCCCGTAATCACAGCAATTATACATGACAATCATTAATAATTGCATTTCACTTCAATCAATTTTGACTAAAATATAGCCTTTGTGCCAGGTTTCAGTTAATTTTTCCTATACGTGCGCCTCAGGCGTTTGCAATATTCGTGTGTGAAGATCAATCAGGACAAATGACAGGATGACATGCTACATTTCTTGGGGGCGCCAATTTTTAATTAATTGTTATTCATAAACTAATTATTGGATTTACAAATGAGTTCTCAAAAAATTCATTTAGCCCTCGGAAGCCGCACGTCAGCCATTTGCAGGAGGATATGAGTCTGCTTGTCTTCGTAGGAGTGTAAATCCACGTCTTGAAATGCAAAATGTCCTTTTCCCCGGAGCTCCGTGGTGCTGGCCAAGGTCACCACCACTCTCCTGTGCTGGCATTTGTCCTGCCTCACTCTTGGACTAAAAGCAGTTCTGAGAGAGAATTTCCTTATGGATCCAAACTAAGAGGTGAGTGGATATCCACATGAGTGTGCTCAGGAACATCTCCAGGAGAAAACTGCTATGTGATACCTCCAAGAAGCCAAGAAAAACGTATATTTGTTTTAGCTTTGATATCTTTCCATTGCTGCACACCCGGGCAGCACAGAGCAACCAGATCTCCTTTCTCTCTGAGCAGCAACGTTTCCTTAGGAATGTGCACGCAGCTGCTGCCTCGCGTCCCTGTGGCACCCTGTGCACGAGCACCTTCATAGTGACGTGCAAGAGTCTGAGCAAGGGCAGGAAATGAAAGCTCAGTTTCCACTCCCTCCTGAGAGGTGGCATTCTGGGATTAGTGGTCACTGGTGGCTGCTTTTCTTCGTTGCTGGAAGGATCTCATCTCTATGGCCCTGAAGATGAATGCTCTTCTGTAGGGAGCAAGGTGGGAGAGCATTGCCAAGCGTCCTGCCTTTACCTGAATCACAGAATGATTAAGGTTGGAAAAGACCTCTAGGATCATCTAGTCCAAGCATCCCCCTTCCACCAGTGTTGCCCACCATGTCATCTCCCTTAGTACCATATCTCCAAGTTTCTTGAACACCACAGGGACAGTGACTCCACCACATCCCTGGGCAGCTGTGCCAGTGCCTGACCACTCTTTTGGAGAAGTTTTTCCTAAAACTCAACCTGACCCTCCCGTGGTGCNGCTTGTGTTCAGCTGAGCACCAACCAACACCCCCAGGTCCTTTTCCTCTCCACAGTCTTCCAGCCACTCTGCCCCATGCTGTAGCACTGCACGGGGTTATTGTGGCCAAAGTGCAGGACATAGCACTTGGCCTTATTGAACTTCATCCTGTTGGCCTCAGCCCATGATGCAGGAATGGTTTTGAAGCACAGAGCAGCTGTGCTCTACCTCTGTCAATTCCGCCACCCCAGTGCCTGGACCACTCCTGTTTTCTCAGCAGCTGGAGCTCTCCCTGTAAGCTGCTCCAGATGCTGCGTAGGGACACTCTGCCCTTTTCCTTGTCTGCCACCACAGCTGTGGTGAGTGCAGGAGTTCCTGTCCTCTTTCCAGGTTGTTGCAAAAAGCCAATGGCCAGGGGCAGGTACAGGAGAGACATCTGCCACGCTCCCAGGCCAAGGGCAGAGCGGAGGCCCCGTGGCTGTGCTGAGCACTTGTCTGTCCCACTACTTCCTTCAGGAGAGCTCGAGGAGCCCTGCTCACCATCTGCAGCAGCTTCTCTCCCTGGCTTGTCCCCAGGAGCAGCATGGGGGGTCAAGGGCAGGCATGGTGATGTTCTATCCAGCTTGGCCTGAAGCTTTGCAAGCCCTGGAGTTTCTGTTACTGGGTCCAGCAGGGAGCAAGGTGCCACCGTGCTGTGCTTTCAGGGAGCTCAGCTGGGCAGTGTGTGTCAGGGGAGGGTGGTACCCGTGGCAGCAGAGGTGCTGTGCTAACAGGAGCTGCACAGAGGAGTGTGCTGAACGAGAAGTTACTCCAAATGGATAACAGCCCCCCTCCTGCTGCAGGGCAGCGCTGCCTCTGTGGAGGCAGTGGTGCACATTGTGCCGATAACAGGGGGGCTCAGGGGTACTCAGGGCAATATTTTCATGGAGAAATTGACCAAGATGAACTGAGGTTTTGCTCTGAGGGAACAGGATATAGTACAGGTGTCCTGGAGAGCCACTGCTATGTTTATTGCTAAATGAGGGTCGTTGCTCAGGAGCTGCACTCCTCGTCCCGCTGTTGGTGCAGGAGCACGGATCATTGCAATAAATCTTGCTGCTCCAGTTTGAGCGCAGGGCTATGGCAAACTCGGTTGAATCTGCAGTCCGGGATGCTGCTCCTGTTGCAGCAGATTGTGTTGTAGGCAGTTCCCTCAGGATGTTCATAAACCAGTGCAAATGGGGGACCCAGCTGGATCTCTCATGGAGCTCAAGAGGAAATTTGGGAATCTTACATGGATGTAAGGAGGAAACAACATCCCATGGTGAGTGCTGCTTCCAGGGGACAGACCATGTTGATCTTTCACCAGCATGTGCTTGCCTGGCCACCAGGCACCAGGACTCAGCTGCGAGCCTCACAGCCCCAGTGGGGTCCTCTCATCCCAGCATCCCTAACCCGAATCCTCTGTTGTTGTACCGATGTCTGTTTGAGCATCAGAAAAACATAGAATGGAGCTGGGAACAGAGAGACAATGCCATGCCCTTCCTTTAAAGAGAATGTTATGATTATTACTCCTTTAATTATTTTTTCATATGGGCTTTAGGTGCCAAGAGACAACTCGTGGGCAGGAGGCTGCCCTCATGCATCTTGCCATGAAACTGGCCCCTTGTAGCTCATCTGATGTGTGCTGTTCTGCTGAGCAGCCTGTACTCAGTGAGGGGCATTAATTGTTTTCAAATACATAAGATGTTTGTGCTGTTCTTGCCGGAGGTGTTGTTCAATTTTATTAAATGTTGTCAGTGTCTGGCTGTGCACTAATGCAGAGATGCCTCTGACTTGTGGTTTGTAGCTGAGAGGGTTCAGAGGTGTGACTCTGCCTGAATCCCTGAAAAAAGGAGAATTTTTGAGCACCGTTGTCTCATGACCATGTCACCTTTTACCCCAGCACTATATCTGGAAATTCAAGCATGCCTGCATGGATAACCTGAATCAAGCTTTTCAAAGTCCTTCCAGACAAAATTGAGCTACAGATGTCAGAGGTTCTATTACAAAGAAAATCTTGGTTCAGGCTGAAGTCAAAAGTTGCTATGAGTGCTCCTAAAATGAATGATAAATGCTCTTGTTTATCCCACTGAAGTTTGCAGAAGCAGCAAAAATCTGCGTGCCCTGAAAACCTCTGTTGTTTGTCAGCTATCACAAAACCAAGCACTTTAATGGATGAGGAGACAGGGTGTTTTTTAATCAAGTCCCTCAGATGTTCAGAGGAGAGGAATGCTGATTTTAGTGCGTTGTGTGAATGAATCTGGGGTCCAGCTGCAATGCTTCAGGACAGGGGGTGACTGCTTTGCTCCTAGGACCGTCCTGGCAGCCTGTGCATGTGCAAGTGATCAAGGAAGAAAATGTGATTCCAATAAGAAGCAAGGCTGGCAGCTTCCCTGCAAGAAGCCTGCACCCCTGCCCAGAATAGGAATTAAGCAAAGGTTTAATTCCCAGCTGCCCTAACTACAGAAGCTGGAGCTGTGGCCCTTCCTGCACTAATTGCCATGTTCCTGGGACACTCACAGAAGCTGTGTATGGAGGATGCTGTTGGTCTGATAAAATGACAGCACCATATACAAAGAGCTCATCACTTTGGAAACACCCCAAAGGTACTATGTCAGGTTTGGTTTTGGGATGCTGTGTTCCATTCCAGACCACTTGTCTCAGCCATGATGCACCAGAAAGGAGGAGACACGGGTGAAGGACAGAGCTTGGGGGGGGCAATGGAAGACAAGAGAACATCCAACCTGAGGGCACTGCTCGGGTGCCAGGAGGCAGGGCAGGGGCTGCGAGATGAAGCACTGCCTGGACCACACAGAAGTCCACCTGGTCCAATTCCTGCTCCAACAGGGACACCCAGAGCAGGGTCCACGCCCACATCCAGGCAACTTTTGGAGATTCCAATCTCCAAAACCTCTCTGGGCAAAGAACATCCGAATGACAAAGGAACCATGGGACATCTCTCCCCACTTGGAGCTGGCGTGCAGAGAGGGCTGGGGACAGAGGCACTGGCTTGGTGTGCTGCAAGTAGGGAGGTGCCCTGGCCCCTCTCAGACTAACCATAAGTCCCTGTTGCTCCCAGGACAGTTCTCAGCCATTGAAAATCTCTTTCACTTCTCTAAGTTTCCTTGGACTAACTTTTCTGGTGACATCTCCTTCCAAGAGCCTCCATGTTCAACCTCAGAGTGGCCTGTCCCCAAATTTTCTCCCCTCAGAAGACATGCTTCTCAACGCTTACTTCTCTGATGAACCTCTGCACCTTCACTGTGACACTCATACTTTTGGGTGAAGCTGAGGATAGAGGAGGTGGTGCCTGGTCCCAGTTAATGTTTGCAGTGTACTCCAGGAGCTCCAGCAAACAGAAGACTTCCAGTGGCTCAGAGGCAATGGTGGCACATGCCAGGCACTGCCCCTGGTGTTTGCTTCATCTCTGCTCCTCCTGGGGAAAAGGTGGAGTTGGGGAACCAGGGACCCCAGTGCTTTTGCAGATATCTGCAACACACTTGATCATTCCTGACATCTTTGGGGTTAAACTCAAACCACAGCATCACCCCAAGTTGAAACTTGTATGGCTCTGTTGGTTCTTTGGCTTTATAACTGTGATTAGATCGAGACACTGAGATTGTATTGATTTTGGCTGTTAGCAGAGTTGTCATTAGGTTAAAAGTGGCTTGAGCGATGGAGGGAGCAGAGGTGGCTGCTGCCTCCCAGCACAGCTCAAGTAACTGAATTCTGGAGAAAGGCATCAGCTGCTGCCTACAGAAGCGGGGCTGAGCTGCACCAGCCTGGTTTCACAGGGCCACACCAGCGCTGAATGCACTGATGATGAGTTGCTCCTCGCTGGTGTGGGCAATGCTTTGCTGCAGAGCTGGAGGTGGTTGCCCCATCCCCTCCATCCCACAGCTGGAGCAGGGTGGTTTGCAGGAGCCCTGAGGGCAGGGGGGTGGCCAGGGCAGCGTGACCAGGGCAAGGGACAGTTGTGGTGACAAAGGTGCAAGTCTGATCCCTTACCTCCCCTGGCTGTGACAAGCAGAGCCCCACCATCACGCCAGCATGCTGCAAGGGGCAAAGCAGCCTGGCAGGTGGGTGAGAGGCACTGACATCTTTTACACCCTCCAGGGGAGAGGGCTTTGCCTGAGCACAGGAAAAGCAACCTGCTGTCTCCCCCTAGCAATGAAGACCTTCCAAGTAAACATTTCAGATGGGACACCAGTGGTAGCTCAAGGGAGGTAAATGGCTTCATATTTTCTTCAAAAACGTCAAAAGACGAACAGCAACACCAGGAAAAGACACAAACGAGCAATGAAAAGAACCTACCTCATTGCAATTAACCTTGGTGCTTCTCCCCTACAGTGGTAATTTATAGCCACGTTTCAAAACAAAATGGTGAGTCCAGAAAAGTTTGGAATGAAAGTATTTTCCTTTAGCTTGGGTTGTTTTTTCTCTCCCCCCTCTCCCCCTCCTCTCTCTCTCTCTTTTTTTTTTTTTTTTTCCCCAGCTGAAACTATTTACTGATTCACAAAAAGTTCTGAAACTGCATTTTTTTGAGAACATAACTATTTGTCAGAGGGAAAAAGAAGAGATTAGAAAATCACCCAGCTGTCTGCCTCAAGTTCTGCTGTACACCCCTACCTGATCTTGTCCACTCTTCGGCAGTCTTTTTCTTACAAAGTAAAATATTATTAATATCACATAGGGTATCTGTGGCCAAGTTCCTGGTTAATCTCTTCACCAGTGGGTCATGGATTTTGCCTTCCAGATCGAGGGAACTGTTTTGACCAGGAGCACAGGGAAGGAGCAGAGCCATCTCACTGTCAGGTCTTCCTTCACCCTGAGATCATGGAGCACCATTAACTGCAGAGCTGGAACCTGCGGTTGGTTCTCCCCCTCTCCTCATACACCTGATGCTAAACCTGCCCCTAAAAATGAATTTCTGCCTCAAGGGCTTTGAGGAGCCTTGTGATGGATGCTGAAATGCTCCAGTCCATCATCATCTACTGCTGCTCTTGCAGAAGAGAGAATTGACAAGCAGAAAGAAGGCCAGGAGGGAAGCAGTCTTGCCTTCTGGTGGTGCCCTTCAGGCAGTGTCATGGAATGGGATTTTCCTCCCCTGCTGCACAACATCATACCAAGAAAAGAACAGCTGTTACAATGGGTATCATTGTAAATGATCATCTAAATCTAAATCATCTAAATATTAGCAGCTTCATCTAAACATTAGCAGCACCAACAGAACAAACCCGCTGGCACTGTCCGGTCTGGTTGTCCTGTGAAAGCCCTGCTCTGCTGTGTGGCAGGGTTGGAGTACAGGGCACAGGGTGATGACAGGGGGGTGTGAAGATCTCTCCTTCTGCTGTAAGTTGCTCCACTCCAAAAGATGTTGAGGACAGACAGACCCGGGATCTTACAATGGCATTTGTTATAGGCACCTGTCTGTGCCACCACAGTGGTTAGGAAGGTTCGTACAGAAACATAAAGAGCTGGAACACATTGCAGATAAAAGTGAGCAGAATCAGAAAGGATGGATGAAAATACTTATGCAAATGAAGATTTCAGCCCTGTCAAGAAACTCACCATGGCACTCATTTATTGCTTTATTAAGACAGCAGATGGCAAACTGCTAATGAATGTGAAAGACATAAAGGAT
The DNA here is from genome assembly GCA_013396635.1 of Penelope pileata. Taxonomy (NCBI): domain Eukaryota; kingdom Metazoa; phylum Chordata; class Aves; order Galliformes; family Cracidae; genus Penelope; species Penelope pileata. Next base: position 423,439 of record WBMW01004559.1, on the reverse strand, counting down.
TTTTTAAAAGCAGACAGAGAGATGCTAGAGGAAGCGCTGGGAAGAACAGCTGGGTTTAGCAGCAGAGCTGTGCAGTCTCCCAGGTAAACCCACTGTGGAAGGGAAGAGAAGGCTCCAGGGAGACCTCGCTGTGGCCTTTCAATATCTAAAGAGGGCTCACAGGAAAGCTGGGGGAAAACTCTTCATCAGCGAGTGCGGAGATAGGACAAGGGGTAATGGCTTTAATCTAAAAGGGAAGATTTAGATTAGACATTAGGAAGAAATTCTTCACCATGAAGGTGGTGAGGCACTGGAACATGTTGCCCAGAGAAGATGTGAATGTCTCATCCCTGGAGGTGTTCAAGGCCGGGTTGGATGGGGCTTTGAACAACCTGGTCCAGTGGGAGGTTTCCCCGTCCATGGCAGGTTGTTGGAGCTGTATGGTTTTAAGGTCCCTTCCAACCCAAACCCTTCTATGATGCTACAATTCTATGTTGCTGATGCTCAGAGAGAAACCTTAGCTGGGAGGAACCAGGTATGGCAGCTCAGGAGCTGGTGGAGTAAAGATGGGACAGAATGGTGCAGATATGGTTCCTGTGCTTTGTGGTCCCCCATGCAAATTGGAAAATAAAAAGCAATTCTGTAACCAGTCATTGAGTAACTGAGGAAGATAGAGAGGCAAGCAGGATGAGAATTAAGCCTTTCATGCACTGTAATAAGCTGATCTGACGTCTCATTGCTGGAGCTGGCACTTATTACTGGAAATCTCAGCTTGTTTTTTTACCATCAACGAGTCTTCTCTCATAATTTCCTCAGATTTCTTCCTGTCAGGTCACTTCAATATTTCTTTGAAATAAAGACAGCCTCGTAAATAAACGATAGCCAAGATGCTTCCCAGTGAGATAAGACGAGCCTGTCAGGAGGAGAAATGAGGTTTTGTGCAGAGTCAACAAGAAGCACGTCTTTTGTTGCAATCGCTAACTAAGCGTAATTAACTTCCTGATGAGGTGCAGGATCTTAGGAACTGATTGGAGTTACAGGCTAATAATTATTCATGAGAAATTAAAAGGCACTAGTTACAGGGAGCTGAATGCATTACGTTTTTTTTACAAAGCTCACTGAAGCAAACACATCCAGGAGTCAAGGCTGCAGATGAATCCTCAAAATGTCTCTGGGCAGGACGGTGGTGAGGAGTGCACAAGAAATGTCCCCTAATTTCTCCCTAAGTGAGGAGCACAGCCGCAGGGAACTCTGCAGCCCTGGAGGGAAAATGATGCAGGTCAGCAGTGTCAGGACTGTCCTCTGAATCTTCTGCTCCTTGAGAGGGATCCTACAGCATTAGGAGGTGAATCCATGGGTGTTTTAGGGTTCCCCATGCTCTCCAGAGCCTGCTCCATCCTGAAGCTGACACACATGCTACCTGCAAGCACAGTGGTTGATCTTTGGTGGAGAATCTCCTTTCCTCCTCTGAGAAATCCCATAATGTCACAGAATGCCACTGCACAGAGATTGGGAACAATAGGTGGAGGCAGCAGCAAAGCCAGTGTTAATGGGATCATTGGCCACAAACTCTGCAGACACAACACAGCTGGGGGAAAGCTGCTTCCAGGGATGGTGCCTTTCTCCAGTGAGTGCAGATGATCACCAGCCCTTGCTTTGCTTTCCACACCGGCAGCCTCAAGGATGCCCGTGCCGAAGTGCTGCGTCAGTGACCCCCTTTGTCTGAACCACACAAACACGTCACATCTAGGCAGCAATCCTGGCTCAGAGCTCACAGCCACCCCTGGACATACAAAGCTCACAGGAGACAGCAGGGGCTCTACTGTGTTCTGAGCCGGAAAATAACCAAGCCTTGTTCTATTCTTTACCACCAGTAAGTATGGACTGCCACCGAACTGGGAAACGGCTGCCCTGGCACCGGGAGAGGTTTCTGGCTTCCTCACATCTCCTGGCTTCAGAGGATTACAGCATCGCTGGGAATTCCCTACACTTGGCCTTAATTACAACATTGCAAATTAAAGGCTAATCAGCAGCAGCATGCCAAATTCTCCAGGACTCCTACAGCTCTGAACAGATCTGGGCACATCTGAACTGTCTGTTCTTGTTCCTTTCAGAAGGGTCTGCCTGATGATTACTTAGCTGTTGCCAGTGAAACCCGGGCCAAAGTCAGCCTTTTGAGCAGGAGTCGGGCAGGAGCCCTGGCAGGAGCAGGGGCTGCGTTCCCTGGCAGCACCGTGGTCCCTGCTGCACGCTGCTCCGGATTGACAAGCCTTCTGGCAGCTCCAGGCATCCACGTAAAGTGTCAGGTGTAAAAAGAAAACGTTAATTTGGAAGGTACTGACCTAGCAATGCCACCAGGGTATTTCTGGTACTCATGCCACTCACCCAGAGAAATGAGTCAGCAGAGAAGAAGAAATTGCTGCTACACAGCGGACCAGAGCTGGCTTTTAGGGGGAGGTGGTCAGGCAGGCAACCAATCTCCTGCTGCATCCCACATATCACATCCTCGCTTTATAAACGGGCGCCTGACAGTGAGAGAGGTTGCCTGGCCCTTCCAGTCCTGGGCCAGCTCACTGGGAATGCTGGAAAACAGATGGGGGATAAAGACTCCCTCGTGAGGAGGCCCAGATGTTCCTCCACTGGTGAGATCCTTGCCATGCTGCTCCGTGTGAAGCACACGCACTCCTCAGTTCTCACAGGACAGCCTTTCAGTCATGTCCAGCAGAAAAATTGTCAGCCTGAATTGATGCAACCTGCTTTTGGATGTTGTCTTAGTTTCTAACTGAAACTTTCTCTCAGTGTCTGCTACAAAGCTGGGTTTTGGTTCTAGAAGGAAAACAAGGCTGATAACACCCGGCAGCGCTGAACAGAACCAAGGACATTTGCATGTCTCTGCCAGGAGAGTGAAGAGGCTGGGGGGGCCACAGGGAGCTGGGAGGGGTCAAGAACGGGGCAGCTGCCCCAAACTGACCAAAGGGATGTTCCATACCATATGGCATCATGTGATAGAAGGAAGGGAAGGGAGCGGGGAGGGCCCATTTGCTTGGGGATTGGCTGAGCATCGGTCGTGGTCGGTGAGCGATTGCTTTGTACAATCACTTGTTTTGTATATAATTATCATTACTGTTATTTTACTCGATTTCCCTCTTTCTGTTAGTAAATAGTTTTATCTCAACCCACGAGTTCTACCTTATTTCTCGATTCTCTCCCCCATCCCAGGTGGGAGGAGAGGGGGGATGAGAGAAAGGCTGTGTGGGGTTTCCAGGCCTGCCTGCTCAAACCACAATAGATATACAGGATTTGCTCTGTGCTAGGGGGCTCCGGTCAGATCCACAAACACCACAGCACAGGGAGACCCAGAGCAGGTACAGAGCAGGGACAGCGTAAAGCAGGGTAAGGACTCTTCTGCTCCATTCCATGGTGCCAGGAACATGTTTAATGCTCCCCGCTCTGCTTGCCAGTCAAGAAAAAGCAGCTGAGGAAGAAAGAATAATCAAAAGCAACTGTCAGCACTTTGCCTCCTATGTGGTCTTTCCTTCCCAGAGCAGCAGCCCTCAGGCTCAGCTGGGGCTTTCGTTAGGAGTCATGGGTGGCTGAGAAGCCCCAGTGCTGCAGGAGGCACTTGGTCCTGTGATGCAAAAAGCCAGAAGATCTGAAGAACTGACAGTTTTGTAGACCTTTCCTTCTCCTCCCTGTGACAGCCCACAGGCACTGACATCCAGAGCTGCTGCAAGGCACACACCAGGCTCCAACACTGAGCTCTGTGCTCCACACCCAGCTCTCACAGCTCAGTGGCAGTAGCTCTGCACAGCTGTCCCCACGGTGAGTCAGGACCATCCTGCTCCAGGGAACACACAAAATGTTCTGTCCCATGTTGTGTGTCCCCAGCTGGCAGCTGTCTCCTTGCATCCCCAGCACCACCTCCTTCTCTCTGTCCTGCCATGGATGTTGTCTCTAAGGGAACCAGAGACAACTTTGCTCGTAGCAAAGCACAGTCCCTGTCCTTCCATGACTTCTCCTCTTATGGTATATCCTTAACTTTGCAGATTATGGCATTTGAAAACTGTGCTTTGCTCTCAGAAATCCCCTCTGGTTACTATGGGACAGCTTTTTCCTGTTTCTGTCCTGCCAAGGGTAACAGTGGTACCCTCAGAGGTAACTCATACCTGCTTGCAGTGCCTGCAGTGCTTGCAGTGCTGCGTGCAGTATTCCCTCTTCCATTCCCTTGAGTGCAGGTTAAGAGGTTGAATTCGTGCCCCAGAACTCATCTGTCCACCTGAAGTTCAGGCAAGCACAGGCAGAAAGGCTCGGTCCACTTGGGAAATAATAAAAAATAATACATATATAGTATAAAATACATAATTTATATTTTATAAAAATAGTATAATCATTCTCAATTTCAAAGGTGGAAGGTGGATGGAGATGTGGTGACACTGAACACAGAGTAAGTGTGGTTATTTTTACCAGATTTCTTGCTAAAGGAATGCTAATAAAAAAATGAACAAGCAGGAAATTCAATTCCAGTCTCATCCTATTCTACAGAGAGGTATTGAACTGGCATTTCTATAAATTGAAAAATATTTCTGTCACTGGAAAAGTAAATCTATGTAACTAGAAAAAAGTGTTGGAAATGTGGAATTTATGAAAGACAAAATGAAAAAAGAGAAGAAGCTCGTGTGCAGGCCCATCTTACCTGCATCGTACCAAGGAGCGTGGTGTGCACGTCCCTCGGAGCCAGGCAGCTCTTACAGAGAGATCAGTTATAAGCAGGGTAATGTCTGCCAAGACTGTTGACAGTGTTCAGGTAAAACCTACTTGGAGCAATTTATTTATGCCCCAGCAAATGCTTTCAGCCCAGGCAGGAGTGTCAGGTCATTCCTTCTTTGTAGGACACAGGGCCAAAGGCTCCAGGGCAGGTATGCATGTTCTTGATGCTCCTCCTCACCCGGCTCCCCAGACAGCATTCTCTGTCTCCTGAGAGGTCCAGGCTCAGAACACAGGGGTTGAGTGAAAGGAGCTCAGAAAGCAAAGGCAGGAGCTGGCATTTAGCCAGCGTGACCCAGACACCTTTCTGAGCAGGCAGATGTGACACTTGAGGATGGAGGAGCCCCATATATCTCTGGTGCAGCAGATGGAGCCAGGCGGGACTCCTGAGAGCACTGCAGTGAATCCTGTGCTGTCTCTTCTTTGGTTCTCGATAGGCCCGCTTGGCTGTGCGCGGAGGGGCTGCAAAGCTACAGAATTATGCCCTTGTGAGCAACCCTTATGCTCTACAACCTCTGCCATCCACGGTTGCCATTTCTGTACCCAAGCAGTCCTTGCATCAGACAATGTTTCTTCTGAGAACTCAGTTCCCATTTTCTTGGCCTCTATCAGCCTCTGGGTGTAGAAATCTCATACCTTGCTGGGAACCAGAGACTGAGTTGCGTGCCTCCAGCTGTCCCTGTATTTTGCAGCTAAGTGTTACAAACACCATCAATTCATCAACCAGTCCATCTGCTGGCAGGATGCTTGTCCAAGTCTTCCCCTCTCCCTTTCAAGCCCTTCCCTGCACATTAGCTCCTGTCATGTCTTCAGTTTCTTCTTTATGGATGATTTGGATTCCTTGTCAAAAGCTTTCAAAGAGGAAGACAGATTCTCACCCACCATTTATTTTCTGTGCTTCTCAAGTAGCTTTAGCTATGCTTCCTCAGCATGTGTTTGCCCTTTGAGAGATACTTCTAATAATAGAATCATAGAATCATAAAACACCCCAAGTTGGAAGAGACCCAGAAGGATCATCAGGTCCAACTCCTTCATCAAGCTGAACTTTTAAGGGCTTTTGCATTCCCCTTGACACCCTCCTATATTTTATTTCCCCATTTTCATCTATTACTTTTTCCTTCGCTTATATGGTTCATGCATTATCCTCTAAGAAAAGCTCATACAAATCTAAATGAGGCAAAACCCCAAGGGCACCTGAGGATATGTCTTCAGGCAAGGACAGATGGCCATTCAGTTCTGCCTCAAAACTTGCTCATGTGCAAGCCTGCTGCAGCCTGACAGCTGTAGAGGTGAGCCGGTGTGGGGCCAAGTTGCTATGTCTATTGACAACACGGGTAGGTGACAGAAAGCACTGTGTCCAGTGGTGTAAACGTATTTAGGTTGAAGTTTTCATCCTCCTCCAGATTCCTGAGGCTGTCGTTGTCAGGGCAAGGAGGTCTATGGGAACTTTTGTATCATGTATAGCCCCAGACCTGATTATCTGTTAAAAAGTGGTAGCCCTACTGGCATCTGCTAGCACATCTTGCTTTATCTACCAGCACCAGACCAGAGAGGTCTATGGACCTGTGGGACAATGCAAATATTTTGCAAATATGGAAGCTATAGTTGCTGCAGGATTATTCTGGAAAACGATTCTTGGAGTCCTTCACTGAACTTGTAAATCCTTTCTGAAGGAGCTGCCGCATCCCACAAGAGAAGACATCAAGAGGTGGGTCACAGGTAAAGTTCTTTCGCCACTCCCACTCATCTCCATTATTGGCCTTCTGGATGCTTCTAAATACGCTCAGATCTGTTCCTTTTCACATCCACTGAATTCCATTACTCCACTGAAGTAACTTTGGTGTCAGAGACATACCCTACATCGTGATTGACTCAGACATAGCACGATAGAAAATTCTAGACAGTGTTCAGCAAAGAGACTGTCTATGCAGCCCAAGCACAGAATGGACTTGCAGGTTTCTACAGGAGTTTCTCAGCACGTTGATATATCAGAGTCTCCTTCCAGAACTGCTGGCACCACATAGCTTCAGTTAACGAACTAAACAAATGGATTTCCTTTGCCTAGTTTGATCTGCTTCAATCTTGACCTTGAAGATCAACTGAATCAGTGACAGACGTACAATGAAATCTGAGGATTCCATATCTGGTTTTCTGTAATCCTATTTGTGTTCGGCTTCCATTTCCTTCTGCTTAATCCTGACATACCAACTGAAACAACCGTGCTAACTACTTGGCACTAGGAAAAAAATTAATGTCCTGCCCAGTCATTAAGGTGAGGCTTGGAGATGAAACTTAACAGCTAAATTAAATTCAATCTGCATGGTAGAAACAAACAAAATCTAATGAGCACCTCAGAAGTCTTGTCACACAGCCCTGTCCCTCGGATCTGTGTTGACAAAGGCTGCTGATGGCAGTGGCAGAAACCTGAGAAAAATCATTCAGACACGAGTGCAGTGTACAAATAAAATTGTCTTTCTTCTTCCCTTAGAGCTTATGCATGAAATATAAAGTTAAATTTGAGTTAACAGAGCATTATGCGAACAGTGACAAGGGGACTGGTCCTTTGCAAAGAATACGTAAACCAGATCCATCACTCACTGGATTCTGCCTTGGGGTCTCCACGTGTTCTTTTAATTTCTGTCCAGCATCCACTTTTCAGAGAGGTGAGATGCCTTTCCAAAGTTCACTATTAATTAACTGATATATCCCAAAGCATTTTCTGTGGTGCTGCAAGCTTTAAATCAATGCAGCATCAAGGACTGTGCTGTTCGTCATGGGTCTTTTAGGTAATAGATAAAAGGAGCATAAAGGATTATCTGCCTTTCTATCTCCTTTTAAATATTTGGATAGATGAAGGACATGGTCTGCCTGTGTTCTGACTGTTAACTCCATGATTCTTCACCTCTTGTATTCCAGGAAACATCACTAATTCCAGCTGGCCTAATTGATGGAATTTGGGGTGATGGTGCTCAGAAGAGACTGGGGGCACTGATAAGAGAGATAACCAGTGCTTTGCCCAGGAAGAATGAAGTGTTTGACACTTCTTCGGCTAGCTCTCCTTGTCCTGTATTTGGGATGTGGGTTATGAATTCTCCTTCAGAGTGTCCTAATTCGCATCTTGGTGCTTAACCTTGAACTCTGAGTCATCCTGCTGTGCTAGGGGGCTTGGTTTTCAGGCATGGAAAAATTTGCAAGAGGATCACCTCTATCTCCTGCTTTAATCTTCTTCAGCTTGGGTAGCATCATCTCCCCACCCTGTCCCCTAAGAATAGGCCCTTGTACTGCATTCATCCAACAAATTTGGCCAAGAGCATGGGAAAGGGCATCTTTGTCATAGAATCATGGAATGGCTTGGGTTGGACGGGACCTCAAAGTCTAGTCCCACCCCCTCTGCCCCAGGCGGGATTGCCAACCACTAGAGCAGACACCAGATCAAGCTGCCTACGGCCCCATCCAACCTGGCCTTGAGCACCTCCAAATTTGTCCTTCCCATTCTCCTGACGAGCAGCTCCAGGTAGGTTTTTGTTGGGTTTTTCTTGATTGGTTGTTTTTTTGTTGGTTTTTTTGTTTGTTTGTTTGTTTTTTGTTTTTTTGTCTTCCCACTCCAACTAATCCAGAGAAGCATTAGAAATATTAAACCCAGATCTGATGGTGCCTTTAACCACTTCTAAAAGGGAACTTTTCTGGACTATCTCATTCCTCCTGAATACTTCCACTCTGGGGGCTGGAACACCTCAGTAAATGATACTCAGCAAAAGCCACACTGTCTGAAAACTGAGTATAGTACAGGTCTCAGAGGATAAGATCACAGTCTCTGTAACCACATAGGGAAATGTAGCAGGGAATACTCAGTGTAGAATACAGCTTTTTGCTCCTGAATAGATTTTCTCAATGACCCCAGCACTCAGCACAAACAGCACCCTCAGCTTCTCCTAACATTGTGACCCAGATTTGCACGTGGGATTTAGTGACAGCTGTTGCTTCCTAATTGGTCAGGGTCTGCCATGTGGATTTTTGGAGCCTTTCAGTAGCCTCTGTGTTCAGTTACCCCCATTCAATCTGCTCTGCACCTTTGCCCTGCTGCTGCCCTGGCGCAATGTGCTGCGGTCGTGAGGGCAGCAGCCCCGCAGCCCCCATGATGGAGCAGCTGCTCTATCAGCCTCACCTGCACACTCCTGTGCTGATTTCCTTGCAAGGTCCCTGTGCAGATCAGCGCTGACACAGACGTCCACAGTGTTCCCATGTTGTGAATGGTGCCACGCTGTGAAGGTCTGTGGGAGTCACTTCTCCTGGTGTACCACTCAGATCTGTTTCTGTAGGGTGCTTTCAACGCAGTTCCCACACTTCTCCCTGGATGTAGCTGTGCCCTGTGGGGGTAGAAGACGATGGGCAGCTGCACTCTTCATATGCTTTAACTTCAGAGCACTCTCAGTGGCTTCAAAAGGCAAAATGAGGCCTGGTGCCAGCCAGGTGGCTCCAGGACAGTTCTGTGCTAGTGCCAAACAGCCTCGATGGAGCAGAACTAGGTGAAAATCCACTGCTGGAAGGCTGCTGGTGCCATTCAGCAGTGAGATGAGAGAAATATTTTTGATGGGAATATGTGCTTCTTTCTGGGTGTGCTACTGATGGCATTCGTACTCCAACTATGCCAGCCTGGAGGCAGGTTGTCTCCACGGGCCATCCCACAGAGCGGTTATGGGAGGAGCTGAGTGAATAGCTTTTCTGCAAAGCACCTGGGGAAGTGGACCTGATCAGCTGCATGGATCCACCTCCCTGCCTTCTAAGCTCTATCTCTTCCTGACAAGAGGAATTTCCATAAAGCCATAACTGAGCGTGGGAAGGCACACTGCTAGTGGAAAGCACTGCTGGCTGCTGTGCTTCGTACCATGGAATCATACTTAAATCTCCTGCTGATGCTGGAGCTATGGGCGTCACTGAGAGCATAACTGGAAGGAAGATGCAATCCTTCAAAGGAGTCCAACAGTGTAACTTGGTGTTCAGGCCCCTTACAACAATGCATGATAAGGGAAACTGTAGGGGCTCTCAGACCCCGAGGTTTGTAGGTGAGAAGAGATTTAATCTATTTGAAAACTGAGTCCTCTGTGAAATCCACACGGTCTGAAGAACAGCTTGTAGCCCACGGTGCTATGGCTGCAGCCTCACATCTCCAAGTGGGACAGCTCTGTTACACCTGCTCAGGGAGATCCCATCCCAGAGTCAACACACAGTACCAGCTGAAAATCTGAGAAAGCCACTGAAAGCGGACGAGGGTAACAGGTGCTCTGCTAGCAGAAATCTGAGATCCTTCTGTGTCACACCCACACGAGCCAGTGCAGCATTAACACCAGTCAGCTCTTCTTGGAGGGGAAAGAAGAGAAAGCAATTGCTGGATGAAAGAAGTGGGGAAAAAATTGCCCCTGGGAAGATGAACTGAAAACCTAATATTTCTGCAAGACAATAGACCAGTTCTTAGTGAAAAGCAGAAAAAATGAGCCCAGATACAGAAAACACTTGCAGCCCAGGAGAGTCTGGGAATGCAGGCAAAGCCTATTCTGATTTTGTCCATGCTGGAGTTGTGTTCAAGTGGGTACCCAGTATTCTTTTATTTCTGTGCACCACCAACCCTCTGTCTGAGCACGTTGATGTCATCTCACATGAGAATCATAGAATCACAGGATCATTAAGGTTAGAAAAGACCTCTAAGATCATCTAGTCTAGCTGTCATCCCATCACCGCCATGCCCACTGAACCGTGTCCGTAAATAAAGACATGAGGAAGGCAGTAGGACTGTTGAATCTTATCTGGATGAGATAAGATTCAACCTTGTAAAAAGCCACCCTGCTGCAGTGATGGGTAGGAAAGAAGCAGACACCATGGACAATGTTTTCTCTCCAGGTTTGTTCACCATCTGCGTATTTTCATAGAGCAATACAAATGGTACTTAGAGTGACATTGCTCCTTTGTCATCCAGGCTGGCTACTGCTGACCAGCAGGTCTGACACATGCTCCTCCTGGCTCTGCTCTCAGTGGTGTCTGGTGCTTGCAGAATTTTGTGCATGAAGGAGCCCTGTCGCATGGCACTTTTCAAGCTGGAGCTTAAGTCCTGCTCCAGGCTTTTCCTGCAGGACTGATCTCTGTTTCCCCTTGCTGAGGTCACCTTCTTCCCAAGAATCTTTCGGCTTTTATAACTTTCTACTAGCAGCACAACCTATTCCACTTTGGGAGACTAAAACAACCCTCAAAGCAGGTGATAAATCAATAGGATGGGTTAGGGCAAAGGAAGGAATAAAAGTAATTGGGCAATCATAAGGCTGGAAGTGAGACAGTCAGATTTCCCAGAGGAGCTAGCCAAAAGTAATACATGTGTAGGCTTACAAAGAGCTCCTGTAAATGGAAATAACAGATGTGGTGGTGAATATAGTCTTTGTCAGAGCAGCATAATTGGGACGTTCAATGGCTTCATGAAAATACGGTGGCTCCTAATTGCTATAGCTCCTGCTTTGCTCAGCTAGCACAAAGCTATAGACCTTCAAGGAGATCATAAAAGGGCTGAAAGTTTCCTGGCTTGCAGGCAGCTGCTTTTTCAGCTCCCCTGGCAAACTGTGCAGTGACAGCTTGGACCAGTCCCAGCAGGTCCACTTGGCAACTGCTCCCTATTTTGCTGTAGAAAGCAAGCAGGAGATGACACAGGCTCTGGCAAAATGAGGCTCNAAAATGAGCAGAGGTTGATTTTTAATTCTTCCTGTTGGTCAAGTTGGTAGTTCCTGGGGCAGGACTCATCCTGTAGTGTGGAATGATGGCACTCACCCAAATAGTCCAGGTATCCATGGGCTTCTTCAGTCAGCAGGGGCTGACAGCTCCCTTTCAGCATCATCTTTGCTGCTGTGGCTGTTTCAAACACATCTGGCAATCACAGGTGTGATTCACAGAGAGCTCCTGGCATCTGAAAGCACCCCACGTGCCCTGAGTTCAGCCAGGCCACAGCTCTTGTTGCCCCTTTGCTCAGCAGTGCCCTGAACGCGATGCTCCACAACAGCAGGTTTCATGCTGAGAACCGGAGCTGACCTCCCTCCATGGCTCAGGGTTCCAGCTGACCTCCAGCCTGTAGCTAGCAGACCCCATCGCGCCCATGGTCCATCAGCTGGGCTCAGGCTGGTGGGCTGCTGGCAGGCTGCAGGTTCATGTGTCCCCTCGCACTGTGCTGCCGACCCTGCCGGCATCTCATGGCCAGGTCCATGGCACAGGGCTTCCTACTGCCCAACCCTTTCTCCTCAGGGCTAAGCAAGTTGATGTCTTTTGCAAGAAGATGTCCTGAAACCCCAGTGCTTCTGAAGCACCATCTCAGTCCTCTCCATTTTCACACACATGAGATGATGAAATTCATGGACTGCGACCCCTATTTTCTCTCTTTTTCTTCCCTTATGTCCAGCAAATGCTTAAAGACCCTCGTGACAGAGAACTTTCCAAGGAGATCTTTCATTTCCCAGTATCTGTGCATCTCTATCTACTTCAGCTGTCTGTTTTTTTTTTTTTTGCCTTCATCTCTGGACTGTCCTCTGCTGCCCTTCACACTCACTGTTTTCTCCAGACATTGGTGACACTCATTATTTCTGGATGCAAAAAATATGAAAGTCGGAAAAGTTCTTTCAAGTTGCTCAGGCTGGGCTGTCTTCTCATTAATCTGAGGGGGAAAAAAAGACGCAATCACTAAAAGCCTCTCCTCTCTGAGCAGATTGAAAGGACAGCAATCCTCTGTGATGTTGGCAATACTGTACAGCTCTGAGGAGAAACAGCTATCTGCAGTGGGGGTCTGTAGAGGTGCAAGCTGCAAACAAAAACGATCTTGCTTTAATGAATTACCTTAAACTCCCTAAACTTCACCTGCTGTAATCCACTCTAATGAGTTATTTCTCCTTCTCAGAGTTACAGACAGTGCTGCAGCTCTCGGTTCATCCCATAAGCAAAATAAAATGTACGAGCTTGAAGGGATGTACGATGTGGGTCTCCTTTGAAAAGCAGTTCTGGTTTGCCAGAGCAATAATCCCACCAGGAGACTGAAGGGCTCGTTAGGAAACCCTGTTAGGAGGGACATTCTGGGACTCTGTTCACACTCTTCTCCCTGCTGCACACGTATCTACTCAAGGTCATTGGTGGGGATGTGGCAGAGGATGCTGCTGAAGATGTGGTTATGAAGTGCTGTGGTGGGGTACCAGCAAGTGCTAGGCTGCACTGGGGCATGTCTGGGGATTGCTTCTGCTGCCAAAAGCTGTGTTGCCTTGCTAGGAAAGGGACGGCTTTAGCACCACTCCCATGGCCCAGACCAGCCGGGCTACCAGGCTCAGAAGCTCTTCCCCACAGAGATGTACTTTCAGAGTTAACACCCGAGCCAGGAGTTAGCAGGACTACATCTTGCTCTCAGCCTTGAAAGCATACAGATATATTAGACGGATCCTGAATTCAGCACCCCGTGCATGTCTAGCTGGAAGAGATTTACTGAGTCTTTAAGGCTCTCCATAAGCCTTTTCTCTTATAACTGCTTTCCCGATCCGAAGTATTTGCCAAGCACCCTGTGCATAACCCCCTCCCCACACCCACACATAGACTGGCATTTCATTTCAAGCTATGTTAATCCATAGCTCTTCCTGCAGTCATGCCGTTTCACTTATATTTTATTTATTATAGGATTTCACTTCAAAATTTAACCTTTTAGTAGCTTGCAAGGTGTCTTCTTGACAGGGTGATGCTTCTTCCTTGCCACACAGACCTGGTTGCCCACAGGTTCTACAGAAATACTCTTCTAAATCTGTAGCCCATTGGTTTTTATTTACTGTAATCCTCTGTCAGGCCAATGAGGTACACCTGGTGAATTCTTCTTTTAGTTCTAATTAATTGCAGCCTAGAAGCCATCCCATAGCCCTCGAGCTTCTCACTCACTCTGGTGTCCAAGGGAAATCTGACTTGCAGCTCACTGGCACTGGACGTGTGCCCACCAGGAGGACATCTGTACCCACTGCTCTGCTGCTGCTGCTCACACAGTGATGAGCCCTCTCCCAGGCAGGAGATGGGCATCTCCGCCGTTGCTGTTTTTCTTGGCAGAGTGGCTCCATCTCAACCTCCTTTACCCTTTATCTGCAGTGGCAGAGATGAGACTGCCTGAGATTGCCCCAGGGCTTGACCCTAATCAATTTCTTGGAAGAAACAGAGATAGATGAATCCCTGGAGTTGTGACAAAGAGCTGAGATGAGCGCATGGGCACCCCAGGGGCTCAGCCTGCACCCAGGACTGAGAGCAGCAATGGACCACTCAGTCCTCTGAGCCCTCGTGGCAGGTCACCAGGCTCTCCATACACAGGGCAAAGGGGCTTCTTTCCGAGGTTTTGTAGCCCCAGGAGCACAGCAAAACATGTTGGCACCTTTATATCTGTACTTCTTATCCTTGGCTCAGGCCTCAGAGGAGTTAATGCCCCACTTCAGTTCAGGAAGACACCTCCTGCATACTTCTGCAATTGGATTCCTTCCCCTCACAGTGTCGGGTCTCCATGGCACCTGCATCATTTATAACGCTCCTCCCTGCCCGCCAGGGGAGAGGAGAGTTATTACTGAGGATCTGAAAGGTTATGCCACCCTCCCGCTCAGCCCCTGTGAAAACAGCTGAGAGCCCTTGATATTTAGCTCCATGTTCTGCATTGAATGGCACTCCAATGTCAAGGCAGGGCATGTGTGCTTACAGACACAGCTCGTGTCTGTCTCCCTGCTCCCTAATCCTTTGCGGAGCTTTCTGGAGGTTCCTGCTGGTACTGTTTTGCTTATTGAAGACTTTAAACCAGAATGATATTTAGCAAAGCTGGAGCATAAGGAGTCTCCTCACATCTCTTCAGCAAGCCTTCCCTTTCTGTCTTGGCGGAGCTTCTTGATGAGCTTCTGTGAACTAAAAACCAGCAAAAACAGCTCATGGTGGAGATCTTGTGCCTACATCCAGACTACAGAACTCAGCAAAGCCAGGGCATGGCAGCCCTCAGTGTCTGACAGTAGTGTGTTCCATTCCAACCAGGAGTGCCTCAGGGCTCCAGGGACCAGGGGCCATTTCCATCCATTCTCCTTCGATTCAACTTCCATATTTTTTATGGAGTTCAGCTGTATGGCTACTAGTCATCGTTCACCAAAGTCACGCTTGGCAACTGTTCTTGGGGTGTTTAACCTCCAAAACACTCCAAAACACCGTGGTTATCTCTGAAAATAACAGCTCTGAGAAGTGCAATATGGCCATTAGCAGCCCCCTCACTCGTGGGGGTTGTGTGTGCGGGGACCTAACGAACCCACCTCTGTAATCACACAGGGGCAACATATTTCAGCACTGGATCTTCCTAATTCCTAACCCAATTACATGCCAAAAAAAGAGAGATCTCAACAGTGTCATGCAGAACAAAGCCATCAGGGATGTTGTTTCATAGCCCTACGCCATATGCCCCTTGCATTTTGGCTGCTGTCGGTATGGTCTGTAAAGAATATAGATGAAATATGTTGAAAAAAATCTAATTATAGAGCATTATTTCTTTATTTTCAGCACTCATTTTACTATAAGCGAGTATATAAATTTGTTTTTAAATATAAAATATATTATATATGTAAAAATTTATAAATATATTAAACAGCCCCCACACCACATGCGCACTTTCATCAAAACCAAAACACATGGGTATTCACGTGTCAATCGTGATTTACAGCACTGAGATGTTGTCAGAGTGTTCCAGACATGTTTCATTACAACACCAGTTCAGGAAAATTTCCATTAAAAAGTTGGAAGGACATGAGAAATGGGAAATAATATTTGTTAGTACGAGAGAGTCTGTGTGGATAACAACAGATCTCTGACAGGCTGGGCAGATGAATGACAGGTAGCAGAGTGCCCCACACTGCAGAGCAAACCCAAACCAGGGAATTCCCTCTGCATTCTTGTAGACTTGGCTGCCAGGATGGGTTTCTGAGATGTACATAGGTTGCTCCGAAAGTAACGCCTCCACAGAATCTGCACAAGATACAAAGAGCACAATAACACTATTTGATAGAGCAAATTCTCAGCTATAAAACATTGTTTTTCAGCACGGTCACCACCATTAGCTGTGCATTTTCACCAGCAATGGACAAGATTTTTTCATTTCGTGGTGTGACAGCTGTGCATGGCCATCCAGAATGTGGCTTGTCTGTCACATCACTGTCACCACTGCTGAAAGGCACCACCACTCCTCACTGTGCTCACATCCACGGCTGGGTCTCCATCAACATTCAACAGCATTGATGAATGTCAGTGGGTGCCATTTTTTCCACATGGAGGAATTCAATTCCACCCCTTTGTGCCGTCTGCACTCCCATGTCAGACCCCATTGTGTCACACAACAACCAAATGGAATGGAATGTTGGTGGGAAGGCCCGACCTCTGCTGCCATCCCACCAACATCCACCTCTGATGTTGTGGGCTGACATAAAATAGGAGACATTGCTTTTTGAGCAGCCCTCATGTTTAAGCATATCAGCATGCGAATAAGCACACAATCCCTGGTAATTCTGTGGGAGGAAGACTCCTGGATACAGATCAGAATCTAGCTTTATGTTCCTAGGCATTTACAGAATAAATCCCCATAGACACCTGCCTACTCTGTTATATACCTACACATATTTTCTTCCCTGCAACCAGTTTAAACAGGAGCCTCTGCTACTCCACAGAGATGCTGCTTCAGTTTCTCAAAGGCTCCTGGCAGGCAGCAGCAGCGCTGGGATGGAAGCCTTGACGTTTCTGTAAAGCAGCCCTTCTGCGATTACTGCAAAGAGCGACTCTGCTGAAAGAGTCATAACTGACTGCTATGGCACCAGCTGAACGTCCTGGCATTGTAACAGTCAAATTGTATGCAAAAAGTATGCATAGCCGTTACTCATTAATTGATATAAATAATTGACTACTTCAGAAGTACATATGATCTGTCTTTTCTGCAGCTGTTTCATTTGGCTGATCCATTGTTCTGTGGGCACATATTAGAAATGTTTGTGAAACACACAAAATATTTAGTTTATGAGTATTGCATAAGTAAAAACACTTTTTATCCAAGTACTCCAGAAGCAATTAATTAACGCCATAGCCTCAAAGAAGAGGGCTGTTCATAAATCATTGTTCATTAAGAAAACTTGGTTTGGTTGTTGGGACAAAAATTTTATTTGCACAGCCACAGCTGAGTCTAAGGCATGGGCAGCCCTGCTGGGTGAGAAGGCCCCACTCGATGAACCCAGACGGGTCATTTGAAGGGAGACATGGCCATGGTCTTGATGACCCATGCATGCTGGTCATGTTGTAGTGGATGTGAGGCACTGAGCCCAGGGATGAACATGGTGCCCCTCACTTCACCAAGGGTTCCAGCATACATTGCGTGGGGGAGGAAAAGCTTTCCACCTTCAGATGGCTCCTGTAGGCACGGAGCACCCAGGGTCATTTTCTGTACAGGTAGAGATAGAGAACAGCACTGCTATTGAAATAACAACTGTTATAATAAAAGTTTATTTTCCTTTTCTTTTCATTGACCTTTTCCTGATGGGAGGGACAGCCAATGCCAACAGCTTTCAGCAGACGTAATTGCACATCCATCGCAGGATTACACCTTGCCAAGCCCCACCAGGAGAACACGTTACCTCCCTTGGGCACAGCACTTTGAGCCAGACCTTCACTGTGATGCAAAAAACTCAGGAGAGTTCCTTCCTTCCCATAGGAACTATTAGCAAGGGTACTGCAGAACCTGGCCCATGCGGAGTGCTTTCAGAGGAATGACATGGACCTGGAGGAAAATTAAATGATTGTAATTAAGATTTTCATGTTTTGGTTTCGTTTTCCTCACTTCCCTTTTTTCATCACAACTGTTAAGTGATTCTATGCTTTTCATCCTGGCATTGCAGATGAAGGCAAGTGGACAGTTTGGATGTGGTTTGTAGGAAAATGTATCTCTTTGAATGTGTTGTTTGGTAGCATCAGAGCCCTTCTTAACTGCAGAGAGAGTCTGCACAGCCCTTCCAAACATCATGGGGAGAGACACTGAGCGAGGAAACGATCTTGGATATAAGCACAGTTTGTAGTGGGAAGAGGTTACCAATTGTGGTTACTGAAGCAACAAGAATGGAGGAATATCTTTTCCAAAGTGAATAGTAACCTGCATAGACTAAAACTGCAATTTCTGAGGAGACTCAATGCATATTTTAAAATCAGATTTGGGAATTCAGCCATCTGTCCAAATATTGAAATTCATCAGCCAATTCAAGTGGGTGTTTGTCAAGCGAAAACATCCGAGGGAGCTCCCACGCTGCTGCGTTACTGGGCTTGGGCTACAGCCAAACACCATTGACACAGTTTTCTTGCTCTTGCATCTTAACTTTTTTTTGGCTCTAATCATCCCTGAGTGTGGGCAAAACATAGCTGCCAGTTTGGCAAAATGATGTGTTGTGTGAAACTACTACAGGTGCTAGGAGGGATGGAGACAGGAGAAGGAAGGAATTCTCCCAGGTCATGTGGAGAGGCATTGCTCTCTACACATCCCTCGTAAGAAGGAGCTCAGAAATGGCCTCCTCTGCACTGCTCTGCTCTCTCTAAGACCTTCACTAGTTGCAGTTGCTGCATCATACCATCAGCTCCAGAGAGCACAGAGCTTCTCTGGAAAGATCACTTACCTGGATCGGTGCTTTCAAAGCCAGGGATGCTGTTGGTACTGTTTGCCACAAGTTTTGACTCAGAAATTGGGCAATACATTTATGACCCTGCACATCCAGGACCTCCTTGAACAGTCAGAACAGGTTCCTGGAGAACTGACAGCTCCCTACAAACTATTCCCATCCTGTAGATGAGATTCACTGAAATATATTCCTAAACTGCAACTAAATTCAAATCCTTTTCCTTTCCCACTAGCCCAGCAGGACTCGCTCCTGTTGCATGCATCTTCTCAATTTGCCTTTGTTCATGAACTCAAAATAAAGCTTTTTTTCCTTTTGCTCTCTGAGGATTTGGAAAGTTTATAACACATTAAATCTCTCTGTAATCTCATAAATATAAATGACAATATTACAAAGAGTCAAAAAGGTGCAGAGAAGCCAGAATCATTAAATCTGGGACATTAAATACATAATGAGTTCTCTTGTCTCAAAGTCTGATTAGGAAGCCATCCATTGGCACTGATGGAGAGCTAGGGATGAGGAAAATGATATGCCCCCAAAGCCAGCTTTGTGCAGTACCAAACATCCAGATGAACTGCATATTCTGAAGGTTTGGGTAAGGTCTGGCTGGGGCAAGTTAGAAGATTAGCAGATGAGCTTCTAGTTTCTCAGCTATGGGGAACATCTGGCAACAGATAAGCAGCAGCAGGATCTGACAAATGATTTAATCTACTGATTTAATCAGCATGTAAAACCCCTCCGTGCACCAGTGTTTCTCCTCTGTGTCTTCTCTCTATTTAAAACAGAAAATCTTCAGCATAGCACAGTCCTGAATCAGATCACTGAGGGAGGGCACAGAGTCTGCTCAGAGGCACTTGGGATCTGCTGGACAAAGCCACGACTGATCTGATCCTGGAGGATCTCTTGCTCTGCAAGGCAGCGCAGAGACTTCCTGAGGTCCCTTTCTACCTGCACTTATACAATTTTGTCAGAATAACCCAGGAAACAACAAGCACCGTATTTTCTTATCCACACAGACTTCTAGAGCAGGAGTTCAAGCAGCTGAGGTACCTTGCCTGTGGCATCTTACCTTTCCACTGAGACGGACCCTGTAAGTCACTTCCTCTGCTCTGAAACAGGCCCCATGGCATACACAAAGCATCCATAGCCTGACTGCCCTCCCTATTTCTTGTTCTTATGCAGAGCAGTTGTCGAATTCTTTTTCTGGATTGGTCCTTCCCGCTCTGGAAGCTTGTGCAGGAATGGAGCAAACAGCCAAACATGCCTCTGGCTCTCAGCACAAGGCAGGATCAGAGCACCACAGCAATCATGGAGAAACACTTATAGAGCAGAAAACAGAAATAACATCCCCTCCACTCATTATCCTCTTTACGTGTCTCAGTTCCTCCTACCAACAGCTATTCAGAGGAACAAGGCTCCAGGTGCAACTGACAGCCAATTGAGGTGAGGTGGTATATCAGCTGGAAATCACAATGGACCTTGCTTTTGGAAACTAGCCTTTTGTTAGGGCCATGCTGAAGATGGTGTCACCTCCTGCATGCAGTCTGCCAGGTGAGAGCCCCTGACCAAGTAGAAGTCAGCCTGTCCTCAGCGGCCTGAGCCTCTGGTGTTCCCCCAGAGCAAAACAGCTGCTGAGCCTTTTGGGTCTTCTTGGGCTACATCATGAGACAATGTAAAACCTGGCAAGGAAGTGCTTGGCCAAGGATGGGTCCTCCCCAGCAATTTTCAGCCCAACAGTGCGTGAGGAGGTTCTTTGCAAGACAAAGTTTTCTGTATTTCAGTGAGAGAGAGAGAGAGCGTTTCTCTTTTTCTTATGTTCAGTGTGTTCAGAAGCCTCAGCTGCGGAGGTGATGCAGTCTGCCTTGGAAAGCTTGGGCTTTGCATCCTTCAAAGGGCAGAGGAATCTCAGCACGTTGGTGTGGAGTGACCAGAACCTAGACCTGTGTGCAGGCTGTTCTTTGGCGATGGGGGATATCCCAGTGACATAACTTCAGGCAGCTTGGACTTGTGTTTGGATCTGATCTGTTCTTTCTCAGCTCCCTTTAAAGAAGACAGCAGAATAAGAACAATTGAAATGAGAGGATTTCAGCTCTACCTGTAGGCAGTGCAATGAATACTTATCACTATTTCTGTGTAAGTGGAATCTGTAACAGGTTAGCAGGATCTCTCCTGGCATGCTGTCAGACAAACCGGCCTTACTCTGCTGATTTTAAGTACTTCTGAAGGCCAGATTGAGCAATACTTCACCAGCAAGGACAGAGGAAACATAGTGTTAAGCATTTAAGGTAGAAGACCCTGACTGCCCCAGATGCTTCACAAATGTTTGTGAAATGAAATCTTGACAATGAGAGGTATTTACTTCATGGGACAATTGCTTTATAGAATAAATTGCTAGGACACTTTCCCATCTAATTACAGCCCACAACACTCTGGGATGCTTTGGATACTCATGATCAAATACCACCAAGCTGTCTTATAGCATTAAAGAAAATATTTGATTGCCAGAAATCCATTACTGAGTAGACATCTGTGCACTGAACTCAAACCATGAGGGTATTATTCCTTTTTTTTTTTCTCTCAAAGACTGATTCCTTGTAATGTGCCTTCTCATACTACTGTACAAACACAGGATTTGCATTGGCTTATGAAGTCCTACAGCATTTGATACTGTGTATTAATTAAAAATGTTTCATTCACAAGAGAGGAAGGAGAAAGTTTTGCAGGAATTTCCGAAGAGCTTTCTGCAATTTCAGGAAGAGATGCAGGGGTCCTGGCAGGGGATGGGCTGGGATATCTTTGCGGGCACTGTGAGCCCACTGCTGTGCTGCCTGTGTTGGGCAGGTGAACAGCAGCACAGCTGCCTGTATGGAGGGCATTCAAAGCCACCTCTCTGCTAAGCAGTGCTACATTTAGTAGGCTGATATTGTGCTCCAATACCATGCAAAGTTACTTAAACAATCTAGTTTTGACCACAAAGTTGTGCCTGTTGCTTATTGACATCCCAGATATGTGATTGGCGTGGAAAAAGTCCCAAATTCCCATGACTGTGCCATTTGTCTTCATCTGGAGCTGGGAAATCTTCTTCCTTCTTGACATCTCTCTTTCTGAGCTTCTTCTCTCCCAGGCTGCTTCCTCCCCGTGCTTTCTGATCATCTATCTCTCACGCTGCTTCTGCTTTGCCTGGCTGACCCCTGTCTAAGCCTGGGGCAACCTCACCCCAGGTCCCCCCCTTCCTATCACAGGTGCAAGTAATCTGCCAATATTCCCAAATCCAGCCATGCCCCTCTGCCATGAATCATCAGTTTGTGCTGAGATCAACCATTTCCCTACAGTGATGCTCCCTTGGTTCTGGGAGAAGTCCCTATCTGTTCTCTGTTCATCCTGGGCATGACAGATCTCCCTACAGTCTATTAAAAGATTATTGAAAAAAATAATCTGTCCTTTGTGATGGTGGTGGACAATCAAATCTCATGTCAGGGACTCAGAATCAGAACTGTAATCTAACATTCTCTAACTGAAATATCCAAGCAGGAGCTTAGAGGAGTTTCTGAAGAAAGAATTCAATTTTCCCTTTTAAGCAACATGGTTGGAAATGCACATCTCTGTTTGTATGAGCCTCACATGGAATCTGTTGCTCACTGTACAAGCTCTTTGAAGGGGTGTGTGGTGCAGCAGGGAGTTAAGGGGTCTTACCAGGAAAGAAAAGGATAAACTGGAAAATAAGATAGTGAGGAGTCCAAGGAGATGGCCCCCCAGCAGAAGGCAGCTCCAGCAATACCCAGCTACATGAGCATCAGGGCCAGGGAAAGAAATTCAGAAATCTTCAGAAAGAAGTCAGCTTCCTGGATCTGTTGTCATGTCTGTTTAAATCCTTCATTCCCAGCAGTCCTTCTTTTTGTATGAATTAAATGTGTCTGCAGTCTGCAGGACTTGGGAGGCTGTCACCAAAAGGACAGTTCATCTACTCCAAAATACAGGGATTTGATCTTCCTGGGGCAGCATCTACAGTCCCTGTGGTTGTACCTACAATCCAAGACTCTGAAACTTAGTTTTACACCCTAAAGAAGGAAAAAAAAAAAAAAAAGAAGAGGAGGGGAAAAGAAAGAAAAAATTATTTTAAAATACCATGACCAGCATGTCAAAACCTAAGATGTCAAAAAAGGATTATTCCTGACTATGGAGTTGTGGACCCAAGTCAGGTCCCACGTGTCTCTCTCTAGATGTGCTAAACCAAGCCATCATGCTGGATCCTTTCCTCTGCCCTGTGTGGAAAGGCAGAGGAGGCCCTGCAGTCAGAAGCTGAACCATGAGCGGAGGAAAAGAAGAGGCTGCCATTAATTTAGGCATCCCACAGGAGTCCATACAACGATTTATATTCATTTTATGATAGGTGCTTTTGCAAATAACCCTGACTCCATAGAGCTTCATTTATGCTTGCAAATAGAGTTCTTGTTACTTATTCCATGCTATTTTCCCCTTAAAAGAGATTCCCTCACCTGGTACATCACATGCCTGGTCTATCCCCAGGAGCTACCATTTGAGGAAAGCCCATCACACCCACCTGCTCCACCAGCGATTATGACCTCTTTGTTCCACACATTCAATTTTATTCATTTGCTCCAGTCTGAGCAACTCCAGAGATTACATACAGTTAGGAAACCAAATGAGCCCTTGGTTGTCCTGGTGCTGCATTCCTGCATGTCTGTCTCCTCCCTCAGTGCTCTCCCTCCTGGCAGAGCTCCCAGCAAGGAGCTCAGGGGCTGTCCTGGGCTCCCTCCTGTCGCAGCACTGGCTGCAGAGGGACAGATGCACACTGAAGGTGGGGGTGGATGAGAGGCAGGATAGTCTCAGAAGAACCTTTACTATCAGACCTTCCCCATACACATCTCTTGGAGCAGCTCCTCCAATTCCTGCTCCAGCAATGCCTGAGAGGAGAGCTGGGTTAGCACACTGCAGGCTGACAGGTGAGTAGCAAAAGCAGAGAACACAGAGACACGAGCAGCATTGCCACCCGCTCCTGCACCCCACTGCTGTGCTGGAGCCTCCCACAGCCTCACCCTGAGGTTTTTGGGAGGTGATGGTCAGCGCTATCCCAGCAGTGTGTGCTGCAGCCTGGAAGGCCAACGGTACCCTGGGCTGCACCAACAGAGGGGTGGCAGCGGGGCAGGGAGGGGACTGTCCCCTCTGCTCTGCCCTCGTGAGGCCCCACCTGGAGCTCTGCATCCAGGACTGGGCCCCCAGCACCAGAAGGATGTGGGGCTGTGGGAGCGGGGACAGGGGAGGGCACGGGGCTGCTCAGAGGATGGAGCACCTCTGTATGGGGACAGCTGAGAGCTGGGGGTGTGCAGCCTGGGGAAGGGAAGGCTGCAGGGAGACCTCACTGCAGCCTTCCAGTGCCTGAAGGGAGCTTATAAACAGGAGGCAGAGAAAGTTTTTCCACAGTCTGACAGTGATAGGGCAAGGGGGAATGGCTTTAAACTAGAAAGGGGGAGATTTAGGTTGGATGTGAGGAGGAAATCCTTTCCCCAGAGGCGGTGAGGCCCTGGCACTGCCCAGAGCTGTGGGTGCCCATCCCTGGAGGTCCCCAAGGCCATGGATGGGCCCCGGGCAGAGGGTGGAACTGGATGAGCTTTAAAGTCCCTTCCAGCCTAAGCTGCTCTATATTCTATGAACCCCTACAGGGCCAAGGACACGCAGGGTGAATGTCAGCTCAGCACACACAGGGCACTGCCCACACCACTGGAGGATGAAGGACTTCACAAGGCAGAGACAACTCTGAAAACCCTCCTGAGCCTTGCAGTGGCTGTGTGCTTTGGGATTACCCCAGACACAGTTTCTTGCCTCTGGCTGTAGTGAGCAGGCTGTCAATGTGCTCAACAGCACAATTTTAAGCAGGGTGGGGGTATGGGTTAGGTGCTCACCAGCCCTGAACAGATCCAGTGAGCAAATATGTTAATTTTATAAATAACGCGAAGAATGTGCAGTGAAGATTTGTGGAGCTCATTAATGTTTGAAAACAGCTTTGACATCTGCGCATTGTTCAGCTGAGACTTCACCGTTCAGTGCTTTCAGATGTTCCCGAAGAGACCACGCTCGGCAGCGGGATCATCCGCGCATTATGGTAAGAACCCTGGAACTTCTGCAGTTTTGACAAATACCTCTAATACAGTTGTTAATGGCATGTCCCTGCAAAGTAGTGTGAAATTCTACTTGATGTTACTGAGCAGCTCTAAGAGTAATTACCTCCAACACAATGTGTCTGGCTCTGATTTTGTGATGAAAATACAGTTTAAGTGACAGAAATATTCATTTAATTACTCCATCTGCGCATAGGTGTTGCCATTTGATTTTATCCAAGTCTACCTCACCAGCAATTAGCATCTACTGCAGGAATCACCAGCAATAGCTATATTATGGTCATAAAAGGTACACATTTTCTCTCTCTTGACTAACAACTGTGGTTCACGCAGTGTTTCACTTTTTGCTGATAGCAACTGGGAGACAGAATTCTTGTAGATATCCGAGCTGGTCATGTCAGGAGCATGAGCACTTGTCTGCGGGAGGAGAGCTTATTACAGGTTTATATTTACCCATCTAAAAGCAGATCCTCATTAGGATACAGACAACATAGCATCCTGCCATCAGCTGTTCAATACAATCTGTGCAGTTTAATTAGACAAGACCTGAAGAGAAAATAACAATGCTGAGGGGAAAGTGCCCGAGTCACTGGATTTCAGCTTGTGGCCCAGCTGAAAATCGTGCTTTAGAACTGATGTGTAGAAATTGGGCAGAAATTAACCATTTCAGAGAAACAGGTGATTTTTGCCACAGTTCCAGCCTGAGGTACGGCTGTGTTCAGTGGAGATCTTGTGCCAGCCCAGCCCAGGCAGGAGCCCAGGCGTCCCAGCAGGCCTGGAGCTTTCAACCACCAGGCAACGTGTCTGCAGGCCTGGACTCTGCTCTGCTCTGTCCACAGCTTAGAAATGTGAAATGGTCACGATGAGAGTGGCACTCAATTACAGCATCCAATACTGAATGGCTTTTCCCATGGACCTGAGCTTGAGTCACTGCTGTTCTCACGTTCTCCTGCACCATCCTCTTACTTCCCAAAGGCAACAGTGCAGGCCAGGAAATGTTCCCACGTGGGGAAGACACAACTCACAGAAGATGAACACAGATACAACAGTTTGTCTGTGTCTGGTTTGGATGCTTTATTTCTGCAGGAGACTAGGCTACACTATCTTTTCATAGAATAAACCACTCAAAAATATTTCAATTGATCAATAACAGCTCATTGCACTTCATGGTCTGCAGTCAATGTGAAACATTTTCACACTCCTAAAGCAAAAACCACTATTTTTCCTTGTCACCATGACCAAATCTCTCATTGCAAATCTGACCTGGGATTTACTGTTTTGGCTAAATACCTCCTGGGAGCTGTATTTTGAATGTATGAAGCACAGACTTTCTGTGTGGTCACATCCATCACTGGGTGGGCCGCAATACTCGTAGCCTTGTGATTCCCATCATGCTCAGAGCCTTGGCTTTAGTGCAGGCTGGGTTACACTTTGGGAAATGCAGTGTGATAAAACTGTCAACTTCAGAGGAGAGAATGGGGTGCCACCAGCATCCCTTTAGCAATCTGTCATTCCAGGAAAGCGCTACTTTACTCTGGACTGAGTCATACCAAAGCTCTCCAAAGCCCTTCCCCCCAAAATAAGAAAAGTTTCAAGTTGAATTGAACCTACAGGAAAAAAAAAAAAAAAAGAAAAAATGAAGAAAAGGCTTCCTTACATGTTTTTAACAAGAGAAAACCAAAGCATGCTTCAGCCTACTGAAAAGTTTTCTTCCAGCTGCATTGTAGGGACTGCACACCAATCTCCCCAGAGTTACTGCTGGGGACAACACTAGGCCAGTTTCGTTTGTGATAGATCTTAGTGATAGGACTTCACGTGTTAACAGACGGCACAGAAATGCTGCAGGGATGAGAAAGTGTCAAGCACTGGAACAAAAGACAGAGAAATCCTGTTACAGTGGGTGGAAGTGAGCAAAGGGTGCTGCTGAGTGAAACCCCTCGTTTGTCATAACCTTATTTTCAGAATTTCATCATTGGGAGCTGTCAAACTTCCCCACACTGTTTCAAGTGAAGCTTGTTTTTATAGAATATTATTAATAGGGGAGAGGGTAGCTCTCCTGTGTATCTTCACTCCTGTCACCATGTGGAGGAAACGCTCACAGTGCAGGAGGAAAGCAGAGGAAATGATATGTGAGAAAATGTATTTCCACACAAGTGTGATTTCTCTGTAAATTAGATTTTGCTAAGCACCATGGGCCCTGCAGAACGTGCCAGCTTGTGTCTTTGGAGGTGCTGACAGCTTCTCGTGTAACAGGCTTTTCCAAGGAGCACCTCTGCGGGGCTGCCTCCCCGTGTCCTCTTAGCCACCGTCCCCTGAGACAATATGGGAACCAGGGGCAATTTTCTGACCCTGATGATGGCTCATTCCCTGTGTGGCTTGAATTTGACTTTCCAGGACAAACTTGAGCACAAAGTTGACTGGAAACATCAGTGATGGTGGGAGAACTGGATTTGCCCTTGTTGCTCTCCTCTACCACTGAGCTCCCCAGGGATACTCCTTCTGCTTCTGTCATCACATCCAGGAATAATTCATCCCAAACCAAGACAGGCACGTAAGGCTGGATGAAGGGTTCTCTCCGTTGCAGAGAGAAGAGTTCAATTACTTTAAGACAAGTCAGCTCCTTTTTAGGCACGTATATTTAGGAATAAACGATTGAAAACTAAGGTACTTTAGCCCAGAGAAGCTCTTCAGTGTGCCCACATCAGCAAGGAAGCCTTGTATGCTTTGTGGGATGAGGATGAAGGTGGCTTCTGCCTCAAGAGCTTTGGAGCAGCAACAACAGAATGTGATGCCAATGGGAGGCAGAGCTGGTGCCTGCACGCTGAGCCATGCGCACGGTGGGACGGAGCCGTGGGGTAGCACCCAGGAAGGGGGGATCCTGCCTCCCACTCTGCTGTGTGGTCGACTCTTTGAACGGCTCCACTTCCAGCATTAGTGAGTTTGCTGAAATTGTTTTGGTATTGTCTCCTGACAGTTGATTTTATGTTGGGTTGTTTGCTTTCACCCGTAGCAATCAAAACCACTCCATCAGAGAGCTGCTGTGGGTAGCCCTGTGTGCTCAGAGCACTGCCGGTGACGGCGAGGCCAGAGAAGAGTCATCCCACCTGCAGCTGGGCACCTGTCCTGGAGGCCCTTTGTAGGCACTGGGGAGAAACAGCTTCCCAGGGAACAATTTCCTGCCTGGAAGGAATCACACCCCAGGAGGGTTATTTGTCTCTAGTGACTTTCAAGGCCACTTCAAGAGGGGTTGATGTTGAATTTTATTTCTGCTTGAAAATATTCTTGTTTAGACTGACTTTCTTCCTGCTGCCAGGCTTTGTGGTGCAGGTTCTGCGTTGTTGTTCAAAATAGGGGAAGAATTGGCAGCCTGTGACTGTCTGCTCAGCATGGAGCATTGGGGTGGCTTTATCTGTGCAAGGTGCAGGTGCTGAGGTCTCCGTGAACAGACTTGAGCTCAGGCTGTGTGACCTTTACTACAGCCCAAAACACAGGTGCAAAGAAAACAAGCTCTACTTGAATCACAACATGAAAAAAAACCTGTGACAGAGAGAGCTTAACTCCTTTCAGACGGGATCTATCAACCAGACACGTCCGCACTAAAACTCCCAGTGATGCATGCACTCCTGGATATCATCCAGCCACTCAAATATTTGCAATAAGCAGCTCCCTGCTTCACAGTGAACGAAGATCCAAACTTTCAGCTGCAAAGCTGGTGAAACAGGTGCGCTTTTTAGCAACCCAGTCTCTGGTCCAGCAGGTGAAAGCTGTTCAGAGCTCAGATCTTCCATCCAAGTAGGTGCAAAAAAAAATCCATGGTTCTTGCTTAGAGTTTAGACATTGGAAAGAGAAAGAAACAGAATGTGAAGGTCAGATGCACCAGTATGTGAAAGCTGTTTGCCAAAGCAAGAGAAATTTTGGAGGCAGAAGCTGAGGATGCATTGCTCTTATACAGGCCAGGAGCTGCTCTGTGTATGTTAGTCTCCAGCCTGAGTAAGATTAAAAATGAATAATAGAGAAACAATTAACAATAGCATAACAATAATAGGGTAACCATTATATATATATATATATGAGATAGAGTATCAGTTAAAAAATTGATAAATAATTGAATAACTATTAATAATAAAGAGTAACAATTTGTAATAGAATGCTTGAATTATTGATAGCAGTAATTGATAACTGGGTAACTGAATTCTGAGCACTACTATAGGGGCCTTTGTCACATTAACTCCAAGTATTTTATAAGCCTTAACGAATTAGTATCAGGATTTTTTTCAAAGGCAACGCCAAAATGAAATAAAACGTCCTCAGGCCACTCCACCTCCATATAAACACCATGAATATTTCCCTTAGAAAGATCTGGCAGAAAAACCTCCGGGCTGTGTTGATGGCACCAAGCTCCCAGCAATCCCTGGCTCCTCAGCTCTCCGACCAGCATGGCCCAAAGCACTGTGGCATCATCAGAGGTGGGCCCTGCTGTTGTGGTTGTTCTGCTTTGGGATACGATGGGGGTCACAATCTAATTCTTTGCAGAATGCTGGATTAAATAAAACCCATCTTCTGGTCTCTTTCCTTTTCTCACAAGCCATCCTTAATTTCGCTAGCATTTCTTTTTTTGTTAGCTATTTTCTTTTCAAGGCACGCGCATCTCACTTCAGGTGGAAAACAAAAGGAGAATCTGCCACAGATTCTGGTGATCTACAAGGTGATTCTGGCTTCTTGTTTTTTTTTTTTTTTTTTTTTTTTTTTTTTTTTTTTTTTTTTTGTATTAACATNATTCTTGAGATAACAGAGCTGGGGAACCAGTTCAGTGCATCCTGCTCGTGGGAGGACGTGGACATCCTTGACTTTACTCCTCACAAGCACAGTATCACATTATCAGGCGCCTGCTCCAGTTTTAGGTACTTCTTACAAGTCAAGCATGCAGAAGGTCAAGCCTCATCTTTTTCTTCTGTGCTTTAATGATGAAATTTTCTATTTCAAGCATTTGGTCCAGATTTCAGCTCTCTCTCAGACCTCTGCTCTTCCTCCATCCCTGTTGATGCCCTTTGGATTAAGGATGAAGAGAATTTCCTACACAGTGCCTTTCTCGTGCTGTGCCAGTTATGGTCATTTTCAACTTATCAACAGAAAATGCCTCAGCTCCGAAGCATCTCCAAGTGTCTCTCTACCATCTGTAACAACTCACTGTTCCTATCAGTCGTGCAATGGTTTTATCATTCTTTCAGTTTTATCATTTTATCAGTTGAAGCAGGGCTATGACTGCTTCTTTTGTGATTTCCAAGGATTAGGATATAAATAAGAATGTTTATTTTCCACCACAGACAGGTTTGTTTTGAGTAGTAACAGTCATAAGGAGGGATAGTGGCTGCTAAAGCCATTTTATTTTCTTTCTGAATAGCAAGGGTTCCCATTCACCTTGAGTTCTGACACTCTTGAAACGCACTGCTCTTTAGAATTAAGTTTGTGTTACCATCAAAGAATTAGAAGGCTAAAGGAGGGATTTCTGACTACAGATGGAGGTACACTTCACTTTCTCATTTCAAAATAAATAACCTTTAGAAAATATTGCAGACAATTCTTTCTGTAGTACGCAGATTTGTATTGCCCTTGGTCAATCCCTAGTGGTCCTCCACAAAGGCTCAAGACGGATTTGCTCCATTATCTTCCCAGAACCAAGATGAGGTTGAATGACCCCTAGATCCCTGGATCCCTCTTGAAGATGCGTATGATGCTTGCCTTACCCCAGGTATCATGAACCTCCCCCACTTGCAGCGACCTTTCAGAGATGTTCACAGTGACAGAAACCATGCCCATCAACTCTCTCAGATGCATCCTATCCAGTTTGAAGCACTTTATGCCTGCCTTGAGTATTCTCTGTATTCCCTAACAGGGAGTAATGCTTCACTCCCAGAGGCTGCTAGCAGGGTTGTGCTGAGCAAGGGGACAGTCAGGGACAGCAACATGTGCCTAACAACTTGACAGGGATACAACCATGCTGCCTGACATTGCCTCAAATGCCACAGACTATTTGTCACCATAAGGAAACCCTGCCTGCACACCACCTTTCGGAGCCAACTCGGACATGACTCATTTTTTCTGGAACTCACCAAATATCACTAAACTTCCAGAAGCTGAGTCCCTTCTGCAGTGTCCAATGGGTAGTTCAGCTAAGTGAAGACTAGAAGTGACCAGATGAAGTCACCCTTTGCAGCCTGGCTGAGTAGCACAGCTCCTGTCATTCCTAGCCACTGGCACCCACTCGTGTATGTGCTGATGTGAGCTTGAACCAGAGCATGCGTATGGCATGTTCTGAAATCAGTCTGCACCCAGTTCAAAGGCGTGACGTGAGGTTGGGAGAGGCTGCAGCTTTTACTTGGTTAGTAGAAAACAACAACAACTTCAGAAATATGTTTCCCACTGTTTCCTGCTCTCTTCTTCTGCTTCCGTTCTGGCTCATTGCAGAACCTGGAATTAAATGGTTGCCAGAACAACAGACATTTTGCCAGCTGCTGATTATCACTGCTGTGTCTTTTGGACAGCAGAGAGGGGCACTGGTGTGTCTGAACTACCTGGGCTGAAGGCTGCCTCAGGTTGGAATCAATTACACCCCAAACCATCTCTTGGAGTCTTGGTGTCACCTTGAAATGTGCCTTCTTCAAAGTGCAGCACAACTTTGTATCTCTATCCACTGGTTTGGTTCCTCCAGCAAGTCTCCAGATCCAACTGGAAAGAAAAAATTGAGAAGAGCTGGTACAAGAGACCTCCGCCCGAAACAGGACTATTACTTGATCAGCTGGATATTGATGGATGTTGCTAATGCTGAATCAGGTCACTTGCCTAACTGAGTCTTGAAAACCTCCAGATACAGACCCGACAGCCTCTTCGTGTGACCTCTTGCAGTGCTGCTTGACTCCTGAGCAAACGATTTTTCTGACATCCAGTCCGAACCTCCTCAACTGTGTCTCCTGCTCAGTGCCAGCACAGGGGACTGGTCACATCAGCAAGATCTACCCAGGACGCTTCTGGAGAGGCAAACAGCGTTTCCCAGTTTTTCTTTGCCTTTTGCAAATCCAATTTCACACGCACAGAGCAGGACAAACAGCCCATTTTGCTGGTGCTTCTCAGTGTCAAGGGAAACACAGGTATCATCAGATCACATCAGATGTGTGGTCCCCTAGCTTTACTTCTTGAATCCAGCAAGGGCTGGCAGCAGATGCTTTCTGCTCCCTCCAAAACAGGCATTTCTTCTACTTTTTCTGCCATGCTTCCAGATGCAGTCAGATCCACAAAGATCTGATGCAACAAAAGCTCTGAAAGGAACAGGAGGAGGAGGATTTTCAT
Source organism: Penelope pileata (assembly GCA_013396635.1). NCBI lineage: Eukaryota > Metazoa > Chordata > Aves > Galliformes > Cracidae > Penelope > Penelope pileata. The sequence continues at coordinate 391,515 of WBMW01004559.1, read as the reverse complement.
GAAGCTTTTTTCCAGTATGCAACTCCTGTTCTGCTCACACGTTGCTCGTGGGCAGATCGTTATTTTCTCACATGTATGAAACAACCCAGTGCAGAGTTTCAGTGAATACTTTCTCAGCTGCAGGTGCTCAGCAGTCTGTTAGAGGACAGCATCACTTGTTCCAAACCCAGACTGCTCTGGTTGAGTGCTGGTCACAGGGCAGGTTTTTATGTCTCAGGAGGATGGCCTTAGAGTACATAGGGGCTTCCTTGCTGCAAAGGCAGCAGTGAGTGATGGACCGTCCCTACAGAACATCCTTTAAAAGCATTTTGGTGAATATTCCCATCAGAAATTCAATCTTCCAGCCTTCATGGAAAGTGGACTAGAGGAGCCATACTTTGAGGTGTCTTGTTCTGCATCTGACCCAGCATCTACCACAGAGGGGCTTAGGTTCCTGGACACCACAGACGCAGTAATGAATTATAATCAGCAGCAACAAACAGCACTGACAATGTGCTGGGGTGAGACTCTCCTCACAGCAGGCAAGAAGGGCTTGGGATGCACAGATCCTGCGCCCATGCAGCTGTGCAGCTCCAGTGTGACCTGTCCAGGGGTTTCTGTTGTTTTGCACATGGTGCCCATGATGTCGGAGGCCAGAATTCACATTTAAGCCAAGCCCTGACTCAGGTCTGGCTTGTGCCTCTATCTACAGTTTATAAAAGGGATTTACAGGCTGTTGTAACTGTGGGAGCAGAGAACAGATAGCTTGCTTTAGTGCTATGGCAGGTGCAGATAAAGACTGAAGAAAGAAAGGAATAATCTCTTTGAAAAGGAGTTATAGAGCTAATAAACACTTCCAAGCTTTTGTTCTTGAATGACTAGATCCCTCATAATCTTCAGGTGTGTTATTGCCAGAAATGAACAAGAATGCACGAGTTAACATCATAAACACACACAGGGCACGGCACTGAGTGCTGCTGTGTGGGTGGCAAAGAGACAAGAGCTTTCAGCAAGGAAACTCCAAGCCAGCCAGCAGATGGAGGGCCACAGCCACGTATCTGGAAATAATCCTGGTGAAAATCGTGCCCCAGCCTCAGCACTGAGGCAGTGACAGCTGCAGCACGAGAGTTGGCTGCACTCCAGCAACACTGAGCCAAGGGCAGAACTTTGTATTTTCTTTTAATTACTGTTCTACCTGGGCCTCCAGCCTGACTGCTTCCCCTTAGCAGAGGATGCTCCATGTAACACAGGTGCGTGCTGCTCCCTAGAGCATCTCATCCTGTGGCCCATCTTGATGAGTGCAGCAAAGGAGACAATGGTGAATGCTGGGGTGAGTAGTCTGGAAATCCTGGTGAGTCTCAAGAGAAGTAAGAAGTCTTGGATCCATGGTGCAGAATGTGTTTAGAGTTGATGAGTAAGGAAATGCCAGTATATTCCCAGCGCTGTTTGTTCCTTGGTGTGACAGCTTGTGGTGAATGAGGTCTAACTGGACCTGATCATAAAACTCAGTGCCATTCCTTTGACTCTCGTGGAGATTGTTAAAGGCTGCTATCACCTGAGCCATTTGCTGCAGCCTACACAGGCTGTGTCTTGGTGACAAAGCGCTCTCAGGAAGGTTCCAGCTTCATACAGTCCTATGATGTCTCCATTCTTTCTTTTTTCTCAACCTGTGCTGGAGCTCTGCATTTCCCTTTAGGTCTACAAAGCTGGGAAATGCTGGGCCTGTCCTTGGCCTCCGGTTGGAGACGTGACCCACATTAATAAAACCTGCAAAGCCTTGCCATCACTTAAAATCAGGTAAATTCCCTGCTTGGTTTCAGCACAACCTCCCGAGCAGTTGCGTTGGCTCTGACAAGGAGCAGTGATGGCAGGGACGAAGACGTCACTGCTGCCCATGCCCGTACTGTCAAGCCATGGCCATTGTGAATAAGGAGCTGGAATAAAAACCATGCTTGCCAGCCTGTCTCTCATGCACATTCAATTCCTGTTGGTGTCACAGCACAGGAAAAATGAGTATTTGCACTCTGGGGGCACAGTCAGAGAAAACAAGCTGCCGGATCCTGCTCTTCTAGACAGGATGATGATTTAGGAGATCAAGCTGAATCCCCAAGTCTCCTGGCTGACGTGGGCAGAACAAACCAAAGCCCTCTGCCCAGAGGTAACAGTAGGAAAGACATTCAGGCTGGGACCCGGATCACATCTGTCCTGAAAGACAATGCCCCTGCAGTCTGTGTGGGGTGTAGGTCGTGATCTGAACCTCTAACCACTGGTGACTAAATGTTGCATCCCATAGACATTCGCTGATCCTTGGGAAGTGGTTTGGATTCTTTTTGCCGAAAGGTCTTCACGTGTGCAGGGAACTTCTGTTGCCTTCAGGTACCCTTCTGCACACAGCCCACAGGGTCTCCCCACCCCCTTGCCTCGCTGCACCTGTGTGCCCACTCCAGATTTCCCTCCCGTACAGTGTGCTTGTTTCCAACACCAGAGAACAGATGATGTCCCCTTTGGAAGCTTCTGGCCTTCTGGCATTTTGCTTTTCCAAATAACCATGGTATTTTTGCAATCTGTCTGAAAGCAATTAGTAAACAGGAAAGAAATGTGAAATTCATCAAATAAATTAATCATAAAAGCAAAAAATCAGTTGATGCAAGCAATTACTGTGAAAAGTCAGGTCTGCCTCAGCTGGGTGTATTTTTGGAGATGTGCTGGCCTGTCTTGACACAGCCATCTGTAGGGTCTGCCTCTGCATGTCTTGGGGGACTTTGCACGGGCTCCAGAGAGAAGGAATAAGCTGCTCTGAATTATTCCAGAGCTGCAATCTGTTATCAGGGAGAGTAGAAGTGAAAGCCCTGAATGACATCTCTAATGGGTCCTGTTGTTAGTGTCTCATTTTGGGCTTCAAGAAAGGCAATTGGATTCTGGAGTCTCTTGGAGCGATGGTTAAATGACAAGCAATTTCATGAGCTAGAACTGAATTGATGTGAAAGCACGAAGATAATTGGATTATATGCTTGCCAGGAGTTTTTTTTCTCCTGCACTGTCAGGATTGCTCCGAGATACGGACTGCTCCACGCAGAGGCAATCAGAGCTGCAAAGTGACCGACGTTCTCCTGCTGACAGCAGGACCACTGGTGACAGCACTCACGCTTCCTCAGGTCTCTACTCCCCAACTCCAGCAGTGCTCCTCCAGGTCACCCGGAAAACAAGAAAAGCGCTGGGTTCCCAGGTCTTCGGAACAATGTTTGTTGAAATCTGAATTCTGTTCGTTAAACACCTGGGCTACCTCCCAGATCTGAGAGATGTTCCCACTGTTTGGGGCAGTGGATCAAGAAGAAAGAGCGAAGTTCCTCGTATTCATACATTGTGGGAGAATGAGAAACTGCAGAAATGGAGATGGTGCATTCATACCAAATGTAGTGAAAACCTTCCTGCCCTATGGACATGGAAACGAGTGAGAGTGGCAGCCCAGAGAGTTTGTGCAGTCTCCCTCCTTAGTGGTTCTCAGAAGCAGAGTGGGACAAGTCCTGAGCAATCTGGGCTGTTCTTAAGTTGACCTTGCTCTTAAGAGGAAATCAGATTACAGACCTCTCAAGATCTCTTTCCCCTGTAGTGTCTGATGATCCTGTAATTTAGGAACCGGATCTGCTTTCAGTGACACCAGTACAGAGAATCTTCTCCGGTCTTTTAGTGCAGAGGCTATTTCTGTGAGATGATTGTCCCAAATTATCCAAAATGATCTAAATTCATGGCACTACTCCATGCTAGAAGGAAACTTTGGAGCAAAAGTTTGGAGCAAAAGTTTGGAGCAAAAAGTCAATGAAATAGATATTCTTGAGCCTAACCTGTTCCTACACTTAGAAAATGGTGACTGTTAGCAAAGTCACATTGGATTCAACCATGTGGCCAGGATTTGTCACCAGCCTGGTTATCATTGACTGCCCCATGGAAGTGGAATGTGCTTGGCATCAGACTGACTGCTTTGCCTGTAGCTGATGTCATCTCATTTGTTCAGAGACAGGGAATTCAGTCCTTGCTGTTTACCTCAAAATGCAAAATAAAATCTGCACTAAATCAGATGAAGTCTTCATACTCTGTCCAAGCTAAATCTGGCCGTAGAATGTCTTTTATGCACTTCTACAGCCATCCCCTGCGACAGCCTCCGAGGAGTCTGTCCATCTGTCAGCACTGTCCCTCACCTTGGATGGCCAGTGACATGTCCCCTCCCCAAAGACACAGGTGGCACACCACGACACAGCAGGACTCGAGTCCCTCTTGGGGATGCTGCTATCCCAGGACGTCTCTGCCCAGCAGTAGCTCGGTGCCACTCGTGCCTTCCCTCACGACCGGTGTGCAGAACACGCAGGCTGCAGGTACAGGCAGTCCCACACAGTGACACGGCTGTGGTGGGTGCATTCAGCAAGAGGAAGGTCAGGCAAAGCCCTCAGCGAGGGTATCCAAGCAGTCTGGATGCAGGCAGAGCAAACGTTGTCTGTGCTCCAAAGTGTGGTGAGGTGGCAAAGGCTGGAGAGGTGGAAGCTGAACATCAGAAGAAAGGTACCCAGGACACCAGTGCAGTGCAGACTCCACCAAACAGAGCACGGTTCCTGCCGTGGGGCTGGGAGGCCAGAGGCACGAGGAGATCCTGGTGGCCTGAGGGCACCTAGTTCCATCTCGCTGTGAAATCTGCTCAATCAGAGCTTTCCTTCTTCGACTACATGCTTCCAGGAGTTCTCAGAGGAGGAACTGAGCTGATGTCAGAAGGAGAAAGAGAGCTCCATCGGTGTGAAGGTCTTTACTGACTGAAGGAATTAATCTGGGCTTTTTAGATGTTTAATTTTTGCCTGTTTTAATCAATTTTAATTAAAATCTCTCTGTGGATTTTTCATCAGGTGTCTCTGTCATTTGGGTTTCAAGATGCTTTGTATTTTCTGATATTTAATCAGCTCTGTTCACAGACATTTTTTCCCTTTAAGATTACCTTCACAATGGGCTGTGTTGCTCAGAAAAACACAAGTTTATTGAACAAACAGGGATCTCAGGGGACAAAAGAAGCACTGCAGCTGCTGGCTATCATTTTCAAAGTATGCATTTCCCATTGTGGCTCATTGGAAACATAGCATGGGCTGAAACTCATCACTGTCGTTTGAAGAACACAAAATGCAGCAGAGAAATCGAAGCAGTTGATGCTAACAGGCTCAGCACGAAGGGACACTGAAGTCCATGAGTATCTGGAGCTCTCCTCTGGCTCACAGGTTGGATTTCCAGCTCTGTGCTGGGACACCCACAAGTGCTTTCCCAGTTCTCTGGACTCAGCTAAAGACAGGACAGAACCAAGAGACTTTGGCAGTGATTCTCTCAACCACAGCACTTGGAATACTTCTGGGTCTGGAAATCAGTTCAACCCATCCCCAGGCATGGTGCTGCTTCAAAAGCTCATCACCACTGTGTATGTTCCTGCTTCTCAGAAACCCTTCTTTTCTTTAGGTCATAAGCATCTGAAATAACTTTGTTCACCCTGGCTTGGAAGAGTCGTGAGAGCTGCACAAGGGCACCTGTGAGGACACTGTGGGAAGGGACTGAACACGCAGCATAGGGATGTAATGTGACAGCGTCAGCCAGAAACCAGGGGAGGAGAAAAGCCATGTTCGAGGATGTACATGAAATGAGAGCAACATCAGAGGAGGAGTCTGTGCAGTGCAAAAATATTTTTTTAGTGTTCCGCTACACCCAGAGCCTCTGGAGGGCAGGGGCTGCCCTGGGCCAGTGGTGGTGATATGTACAGTGACCACAATGTTCCCCAGGCATGTAAGTACTGTGCATTTAACACAGGAATCAGGTTCCCCATGTCCGTGGGCTCTCTAGGTAGCATTTCCACTGTGCTTTTGGACTCCTGGACGCTGTTTCGGGGGATGCTCCCATCTCCCTCCATGGACATGTGTGGCAAAGCACCATGGGCTGTGCCCATGAGCTGCCATCAGCCCTGGGCCATGCTTACACAGCACACAAATGCTCTGCGGACTTCCATCACTGTTTCCCTTGTTTTGGAGGAGGAGGGAGGCTCTGAGTTGTGCTAAAGTGACTTTCTTTGCACCTTCTGGTGTATTAAAGTGCAGACCCTGACCCTGCTTGCTTGCTTTTTTCCACTACAGTAAAATTAGATTGTACGGCTTCACTTTAAATCCATTCCTGACCCAGCAGCTCAGCATAGCATTGATTACACATTTTTTTTTTTTTTAACAGAATGAAAACCTTTTCTATTCATAAACCATATGGGTTTTGTTTGGCTTTGTTTAACAAAGCTTAAATTTGAAGCTGCAGACTACCCAGTGCCTTCCTACGGCACACACAGGCAGCACATGTCCCTTGCTGACAACTCAAGCAGATCAGATATTATTTGCTGAGAGATTATTCATCCAATATGCTCATTATTCACAGCATAATTTTCCTATTATTCATCAAGTTCTACCAGCCTACCAGCCAAATTCCCAAACCTAGCAACTTCCTGCTCTCCAGCATCAGAGTGAAGCTGTCCATCTCTGAGCATCCCCCACGCTATGGGAAAGAAAGAGTCTGAATCACCGATAGCTCCACAAAGGTCACTGGAGACCTTTGTTGCAGGTTCCAGAGGGTTAAGTCTGTTGAGACAGCCCCATCCGCAGCCATTTGCTCACACTCCTCATCCCAGTGATGGCAAAGCTGTTGATGAGCACTAGCCCAGAAGTATGAGTGCCGTAAGATGCCCTCGTCATGGGCCATCACCCATGCTGTTCCCATCATTGAGACACGGCTCAGATGTGGTCCCATGCTATAGAACAAATCCTCAGTGTTGGGTTCATGCTGGGGAGAAGCTCTTCACAGCGTGCCTTGGAAGTAAGCAATCACATTCCAGATGCCTCCTGTCATTTCCTTCATAAAATATTTCTGGGTATTAAACCTAACCCGATTTCCTGGGTTAAAGCACTTTTCTGGCAGTGGTTATTTTATTAACACTTTATTTTTTACATCTTAATCCTCACATTTACTTCTTGATTCATTTAGAAGCACAATTGTCGTGCAGTTAATGAAATAAGTAATATTTTCTCATTCCAAGAAATCTCATTAAGCTAATTAGCATGCTCCACTGGCAGATGAGTTTGATTATACTCTTTTAAATGTGTATGTTATTTATTTCTTTGCTTGCTAGGCCCTGTCTCCTCCCTCCCCATCTGAGGCTGCAGAAGGGAGCTGTGTCACCCTGGAGAAGTGTCCCTGCTGCCTGGCCGACCGGTGCCACTCAGCACAGGGGAAACCTTCTGTGTCAGAGGGCGAGCAGCTCGGCTCTCATGATAAGCCTCTGCTGGAGCCCATCTCAGAAGCCATTTAACATGAGAAACAGAAGGGACAGTCAGAGTCACCTCTCCAGCTCCATGCCACCTCTCTGGTAGCCACTGCTCGTGCCACAGGTCCACAGCAGGTTCTGCTTGGGGTGAGGTGGTGCTCACTGCCAGGGGTTTGTAACACGATGACATTTGGTCCAGAGCCACTTCTGATGGATAGAACTGTTTGTGCCTGTCCTTCCCTGTGGGTCCAGACATAAACCAGCACCAAATGAAGTGGAAGTCTGTCATTAAACCACGCAAAACCGTGTCTAGACACACTCATTGCTTTTTGATTATAATCCAGCCAAGATCATTTACTGACAGAGTGATATTATATCAAACAAAAAAATTACCTGGATCTCCATCTGTAAATTGAAGCCAGTCAATCAATCGTGACAATGTCTTGAGAAATCCTGAAATTTCATTCTGAGCTTCAGGGTTCTCCAAGGACCAGTTCACAAAGGAGGCTGCAGGAGCTGGGCTGAGTTTCATTCAGTTCACAGAATCACAGAATCATTAAGGTTGGAAAGAACACTAAGATCATCTAGTCCAACCATCAACCCATCACCAGTCCATTTATTTCAGCAAGTTGCAACTGTGTCAAATGCATGGGAAAAACTTGTAGGCGCAATGTCTAACCCCAGCTCTGGTTTGACCAACCAAATTCAGAGATTCAAGCTACTTCTCACAGAAAACCCAACACCTGATGAACTGCTGGGTGCACTGGGACTGACACCTGTAAGTGGCACGTGGAGGTGTGGAAAGGCTCTGTGCTTGGAGCAGAGCTGCATCGCATCTGTAGCATCTCAGACAAAGGGGGAAACGAGGCTCCAGTGTTCATGTGCAAGTCTGGCTGGGTGGTTTTGTGTCCATTGCTGTCTCCTGTGTAGGGAAGGATCATAACTGATGACACAAGCAAAGAGTGAAGAAAGCCCAGAGTGTGCAGGGTGCTCAGGAAGAGCACCAACCTCATTCCTAGAGCAGTCCAAGCATCGCTTTTCTTGTGAACCAGCTGCTTGTTAGCTGAAAGGAAAGAAGAGGGCAGACAGCCGCGTTTCCATTGCATTACTGGGAGGTGTAACCAAAACCTTTACATATCTAGCATGAGAATGACTTTGAGATCTCTTACACTCCGCACTGAGAAAGACTACAGTTTCCTTTTCTAAGGTACTCCAAAATTTCCTGGTTTTCAGAAAAAGCTGTTCAGACCCTCCTGAGCAGCAGCAGCCCAGGATGTTTTTTCTGCATCCTCTTAATTTTCCCCATTCCTGGGCCCTTCCAATTCCAGAACATTCTTTGATCGTGCTTTAAGTCATGGGATCATGGTAGGCAGTTTTGCCACTCCTGAAGCAGGAATATTTCACTCTTGTCCATGGAAGCGATCAGCCCCTTGGCCTCACATAAACTCACATGACATTGTTTAATGGGAGCTAATTACATCTTTCTGCTGTCCCCCGCCCATCATCCCGACTGCCTGCTGGTCATGGATTGTATGGTGCCTTTGGTCCTGGTAAAGCACAGGCCGTGACGTGTTCGAGGGCAGGAGGTCCCTGTGAAAGCCCAGTCCACCAGAGGAGGTAGGGATTTGGCAGAGCAGCTCCTGTCAGCCAGCTGCCAAGCAGAGAAATGCCATTTGACAGGATTCTGAGCTGGTTTGATACAAACTACTCCCATGTGAATAAAGAAATGAAGCAATCTGGAAAAGGTCAAATATTCTGTTCCCAGCCTAAGGGAAAACAGAATGACTTTTCAGAAAAATGAAAATGGCAATTGGAAAAGGTGGAATCCCATCTCCCACGGGAAAAACATTTGACACAAAATTCCTGAGCTGGTTCTGTAAGAGGTCTGTGGGCTCCAGCCAAGGAAACTGAACGTTGATGCAAAGCCACAGGCAGGGTGAGCTCACATGTGCTGACAGCAGCATCCCGCTCTGCTCTGTTCAGTGCTTTTCTGCCGGCCATTTCCACCAGAAGCTTTGCCAGCACCTGCTGCTGGATTCTGCATAAAGGAGATAACGGGCTTCATGCTCCTTACCAGGAAAAAAAGTGATAACAAATGGAGCATTTCATCATTTGCTAAAGAGGAATGTGGGTGCCCCATCAAACCCTCTGATGGATATGACGAAGGAGCTGAGGATGAGGGTCCCTGCATTTCATGCTAGGAAAAATTGATGTTTGCCAAGGGGCTTCGCAATTAACTGGTTTCTCTGTGCAGGTGGTGAATGCACCGTGCAGCTCACTCGTGTGGCCAGATGGAAACCACATGTGTTCTGCTCCCAAGCAGAACACATTCCCCTCTTTGGGTTCATTAAAAGGTGAGTGATGTTCCTGCAGGAGATCAGCGTGGAGAGTAATGAGGCCCCAAGGAAGACATTTCCTGCAGGGCATCTTTTTTTAAGCTGAAGCTCAAGGTTTTCCATTTATCATGATACTAAAAAGAGCTCTTGATTCCTGGTGACATGCTGTAATGGGATTGCTGGTATTGAATCACAGAGACTCGTGCAAGATGACTCAAAGGGAGAGGATTGCTCCAGCAGGTACAACAAGGAAAGGGCATTGGAGGGATCTTCGAGGGGATATATTAATGTTTGCACCTTAATTTTGCTCTGGATTTTTTTATGTCTGAATTTCATGTCCTGATTCTTGTCATATTAATGTATGCTGGAGAGAAGCCTTTTCTGGGAAAGGGGAGTTTTACTCCCTGGAGCTCATGTCTGAGTTAACAGTTGGACAGTTCTTGGACAGTTCATGGAAATGTTGTCCTTCAAATGCAAGGCTCATCCACGAATCCTGCTATGGAGCAGTCCAGCATTAGTGTTAGACCAACATGTAAAAAGTTTAGCCAAAATTCTCCTTGTCCATTTTAATAGTCTGGGAGAAGATGAGACAGGTCTGGCTGCAGGGAGATAAGATGGTTTAGTTGGAGTGCAGGGGATCATCAGTCAGGCATGGTATTCGGTATGACTCCTCCAGACAGAGGAGCGAGCTCTGTGGCTCTGGAGGAGATCAGACCCAGCTTGTGGTGTATGACACCCACAAGAGCATAGGCTGCCTGTCTGCTGCAGAGCCACTGATGTTGAGCCAACCAGGGCAGGACAGGTGAAGCAGAACAGCGATGAGCATAAGTCACACATCAGGGTGGGTGCTTTGCATGTCCTGATCAGGAGGGCATAGATATTCCTAAGAGAAACATCTTATTTTCTAGAAAAAGTCTCTTCTGAATCAATGAATTTTTGGCAACAAAGCTCCTTCTCTCTTCTTTATAAATGTGTTATTATATAGGAGCTGTGCAGAGGTCAGCATTAATGAGAGAGCGTGCCTGTCTTATGACACAGGGCACTGAGATGTTTCCTGTTACAGTGCTGACCATGATGAGTTCTTGCAGGGCTGAGGTGGAAGCTCTGTTTACTCTGATAAACACTCCATCATCATCTGTCATTAATTAATCCACCGTTACTGTAAAGTGTTAGTGATCCTTGCCCTGCCAAAATGCGTTTGTCCCTCAGCTACTCTTTAGCCAGTGTAAGCAGAATCATATTGGCATGGTGATTAAGGATTATGAAGAGGAGACATTATCATCTCTGAATAATTTAATGAATGCACACTTAACATGAATTGTAGCTGTAAAATCAGACTGGCTGCATGTCGGGAAAGAATTCTTTGTTATCACATTTATGGCTTCTTTACAGCTTTATGATAGCTCCAGGTAGGACTATCATAAAGGCTTAAAAATATTATCATAATTTACCACCAAAAAGTGTCGTTAATGCAGATTTAGTGACACTTTTCCTGTGATGCTTTCTCCCTGTTCAGATACAGGCTGAAAACAGAACTGATGTACCCCAGGCCCCCCTCACAGACCTCCCTGCTCCTGGGACAGGGCTGCAGCTGGAGCTGTAAGACTGGGAGCGATTCAGAAAGTGACCAGATACAGCTCTGTAAGGCTTTCATTTTATGGCTCATTAATCAAACCAAAACTAATTGCACTAATAAATAATTATTCCTAGCCAGCCAAAGTTAGACAAATCCAGACTTTTTTTTTATCCTCTAAGGGATGAGGAAAAAAATATATTTGTGGCTTAGCCAACATTTTTGTCTTTTCTGGGATGAAATAGTGCATTTAGGTTTTGCTTTTAAAATCTCAGAACTAAGCCTGTTTTTCAGACTGGATTGGCTCAAGATCCCAATGGTCTCTTGTTGCTGGGAGCATCTATAGGTGATGAAGCAAAGTATGATCTGGAGAGAGGCACTGGGATGTGTGACAATGGTACGGAGCACCCTGCAGAGGTCCAGTGCCTCGTGCAGGGCGGTGATACCAGGCTGGCTTCTACTGCCAGTAAACAGCCTCAAAGGAGCCCTCAGGGAGGATGTGTTCTGATACCGTCACCTTGTGCCCTAGTGCCGCCTCCCAGCAGTGACACCCTCATCCTCAGACAGAGCAGTGATGCCTACCAGCAGAGCTAGACCACCTCACCAAGCTTCCTTTCAAAGGGTGGGTCCCCTTGGGACATCAGAACCTGCTAAGCGCAATGAGTTCTGTAAATCCAGTTCAGGCTACATCCACACACACACAAACTGCTCTCAAACAAAGTGGAATGCATCCTGGCACACCAATCATCTCCTCTAACATCTGAGTTCCAGCACTCACCAGCATGAGACCATCTTCCTGACACCCCCCACGGTGCCACATGGCTTAAAAGGAAACCAGAACTCAGATTCCAAGCAGGAACGAATCCTAATTTCATGTTTGTTCCCAAAGCTAAATTCATACAGCTGACAGTTCCACCCACCCCTCTTATCTGTCCTGTCCCACTTTATAGACAACCTATACTTTGCTTCCTGTTTTCCTGAACTGTTGATTTATTTTTCTTTCTGATCTGCCTATTTCTAGTTTTGTATATACTAACAACTAACTGTCTTCTTGTCCACCTCCTCAAAGCAAAACTGCAGATGCAAAGCTCATCTCCTTCAAAACCTTCTCTCCATGGATGGCCCCAGATGGTGTCTGACAATGAGCAGCAACATTCCTCCATCCTTACAACCTGCGTGAATCCCTACAGATGACTGGGAAAATCAGGAGCTGCTGCCAGCAGGCACTTCCCATGCATAATAAAGCGCAGGAGGGAACGAGGCTTTCTCTGTGAGCATTGTCATGGTGTCCTCAGCATTGTTCGTGTGCAGCAGGCAGGAAAGCTGACAGCTCAGTGGCTCTGGAAATGTTTTTCTTGATGAGCAATACAGGCAGTATTTATTGCTGGGCCCAGCACGGTGTGTCAGTGAGGACACACAGGGATATTAGCACTTGGAAGTTGCCTGCCACAGCAATCAACTTCATGACCAACTTGTCAGGAGCCACAGCCAGCTGGCTTGGCACCAAGAAGAGGCAGAGACCTGAGCAGCCCATCCAGACACCCACAGCAGCTCAGGCTCTGTGCTCAGCCCTGAGGCAGTGACAGCACTCCCATCAAACAGAAGACAAACTAAACGTTTTTTCCTGGAGAAATCTCCCTTCTCCTCTCCTGGCTCTGGTGGAGCCCAGTCATTGCCCTGAGCTTGTGCCCTCAACAGACGCAGCATTGAATTAAAGCTCCTGCACTTTCCTCCTCTCTCAGGAAACATCCCACTGAGGAAAGCTGATGCTGAAAAATCGTGGGAGAAGCTGCCTCCTTTGCTCTATGGCTTTGGGAATCTCCTGCTGGATCCAGGCAGAAAGAAAAAAAATATTCAAACATGCAAGAACCAGCTTGGACATCCTTCAGGACAGAGCGCAGTGACCTTTTGAGGGATGGGGTCAGAGATAGCAGCTGGATTTTATGCAAGGCTTCCTGCAGGACAAGAACAGTGGATGAGGGCTCTGCTTCAGCCCTTCTGATATCTCTAAGTGGAATAGGATGTCTTTACTTGTCTTAAAAGACTCAGGGCAAATAAAGGCTTAAGAAGGCAAGACTTAACAGCTTTTCTCTTCTTACGTGCATGTCCTTGGAATGACCATCTGCTCGCACTGCAGTTATAGCCACCACCATTTGGCTTTGGGATGGGATTGCTCCATTTGGATGGCCAGTGTCCTGGCTATTCACCACAGCCCATGCTCGCTGCGGTGTCACTCCATGGAAGATGGCAGTGGCACCTTGTCCAGCTGGCACTCATGGCTGGGGAGCACAGCCAGTGCCAGCTCACACAGAGGTATCACTGTTCACACAGAAAAATGAATGAACTCATGAGGAAAATTAACAATTACCCCGTGATGTCTTCCGTATGTCTCTGCTTCCGAATTCCCTCCATGTGACACATGGCTTGCTAGGTTCATTAGGAACAAGTGGCTGTCTTAGTGCTCCAGCCAGCACTGCAGCAGCACAAGCACACACCGACACCAGCTCTCTGAAGAGCCCTGCCTGGATCCCATGCAAGGCAGCAGTGGACACAATGGCATCAGGTTTGTACAACTCCCCAAGAGCAGGGTTTGCTTCTTACCTGACATCTCAGTTTGTTAAAGTCTCCATCCAGCAATGGCTGCAGCAGGTTGCTCTGTGCTGAGCATGGACAAAAGGACAGGTCCTCAGTGACTGCAGGGCAGCACATGCTCACGGTATGAAACCTCGTGGCTTTGGAGCTGTGTTGCTGAAGGAACTCACTGGAGGAAAGTCTCCTCAGAGGGAACCCCCGGGCAATGTGAAAAGGATTTGGTAACCCAGCTAAAGAGCTGGATGCACTCATCTGGGTATCAATGTCTTTAATGTGACCCACATGAGGAGTGCTTTCAGAAAACCTTGGTGAAGTGTCTGATAACATTCAAGGGCTTGTTGCACATAATTCTTTGTTTCACCACGGAAACCAACCAGGACTGTCAAAATCTGCAAGAAAGGCTGACCCTAGCCAAATCCACTTGAGTCAGAGGTGGTCCAGTGCTTGAGAACCTGCTGCTCCTCATGCCAACCCATCAAATAATGGACATCTTGTGAAGCTTCTCCTCAGTGGCTAAACTAGAAATACTCAAAGGCCTATGAGATAGCCGTAGCCCAGACCATAAAAATTGACTCTTCTGGGAGCTTTGGGAGGATTTCATTTAGGATCAGCAGATGATCAAAAGCCAAGGTGAAATGGAAACATGGATTTGTATTTTGCAGACATTTAAGGAACCTGAGTCTCCAATTTTTATTTGGCTTTCTTCCAAGTATTTACTGGAATGAGAAAACCTTTGGAGATTCTTCCATCACTAATAGGTTTTCAAGTGAATTAACATGAACTCAAGGAGCAAAGATACTATATTCATAAAATTTAATAGCCCTTGTAATTAAAAATGCAGAAAATATATGGAAGAGAAGAGAGAAGAAGAGAAGAGAAGAGAAGAGAAGAGAAGAGAAGAGAAGAGAAGAGAAGAGAACAGAAGAGAAGAGAAGAGAAGAGAAGAGAAGAGAAGAGAAGAGAAGAGAAGAGAAGGAGAGGAAAGGAGAAAATAAGAACACCATATAAGTTAAGGTGTTGCTCTAGATCATTAGTCTGAATCCCCCAGTGGTGTCCAGCTGCACTGACTGCAGCAGACTCACTCAATGCACAGTGCCTGCTTTGCCCTCAGGTGCCCCACCAAGCAGCTGCAGAACCTCAGCAATGGCCACATGGATGCAGACGAAAACCAGCTATGTTCTCTGCAGCCAGCAGTCCTCAGGGCATCACTGTCAGCCTGCATTTCTGAAGGGTGCTGTAATAAATCCAGGTATCAGTGTGCAGCCACTTGACATCCCAGATTTCATATCCCCAGCTAACGTGGCAGGAGCTCAGGACATCTATGCAGTGAGGGTACTGCTCCCCCTACCACATTAATTCAGTGAGAAGGGAATTTTTATCTAATATATATTGTCATTATAGCTTATTATTATCATCCATCAATATTTTTCCTCCATAAATAACCTTCACTAACTTCTCCCTTGCATTCTTCAGAGCCTGAGACATTATGCAACTTCTCTGAGTCTCTGACAGGTAATTATACAGTGCTTTCATATTTATTGCAATAGGAAAGAAACAATCAGATCTGTCTTTCTTGAGGATTTTGTACAGAAAGGCATAGCTCCAGATCGAGCCAATTGCTTAGAAATTGCTGCAGTACAGCGTGGCTATGCTATTTTCTCCAGCACTGATCAGACACAAACTGCCAGTGGATTCCCATCCCTGCAGAAGGAGGGTGCTCTGGTGGCTGCGGGAAGAGCCTTGGTGCCAAGGAATTCTCACCCAAATGTCTCAGCATGTGATGGATTCACTTATCCCTCCAGCGTCTCCATCTCTGGAGTGGATAGAAATGCTTTGTACAAGGCAGAGATGTGGAATGCTGCATTCTGAAAAATTGTCTGTCATCTAGATACCAGGTTCCACTGCTGCTCTCACGTGATGAAGCCCAGTATCAGGGGCAGCTGGTGGCAGAGGGGATGCACACAGGGACCTGCAGGGCTCTCACAGAAGTGACACGGGCAATTACACCAGCACAGCCAGCCACTTTCTTTTTTCCTTAAAACATGTACCAGCACCAAGTTTATCTGAGAAGCTGGGACACACACGGGTCTTGCTCCGCCTTCATTAGCAGAGCCACCAACTGCGGCAGCACGAGTTCCCGTCACAGGCATCATGTGCTCCGTCCCGTAAAAGTGGAAATGTTTGCAGTAACATCTTCATTCCCATGGAGTTGGACAGGGAGAGGGAGAAACACCTTTCTGATTTACTTTCAATACTGACAAAATACTTGGGTTTTGGGTGGTCTTTTTTTTTATTTTTCTTTTTTTTTGAGGCTTTTTGCATAAATGTGAGTTTATGTCACCACACTCCATTTTAATGCTGTCAAAAGAAAACTTTTACATCTTGATGAAGGACAAAATTCTAATTAGAACTGGTGATAACATTTGACAAAATGTATTTCCGTATAAATATACTGCCAGAATATTCTGTGGGTACACACTGGCTTTAACATAGTTTTGGCAGAGGGTTTCTGAGTTTCAAAGTTTGCTTAATGAAGAAACTCAGATTGAAACCCCTTCATTTCCATTTTGCGAATGAATATTCAAGCAATAGCCATCAGCAAGAAAATGTCCAAAGGTTTGGAGGTATTTTCTTTTTTCTCTCATTACAAAGTAAACAAAAATTTTGAAGCATAGAACATTACCACACAGCACTGTCACCCATTAGCTATTTTTAATTTCTCTGTTATTGGAACAAGGTAATTTGGCTGGTTTGCCTCAGTGCAATCTATGCTTTCAAAACCCAGCAGACAAGAGAAGCAGCATCACTGCACTGCTTCACTGCTGGTGGTGCGCAGTCATCCTAAGGGAAGGGGAAAGATTCCAGGGCCAGTGATCTGGCTGGAGAGTCCCAGTCCTTGCTGGTTTTGCACTGGTCTGCTGCTGGTCGCTGGGAAGCTGCTTTCACCTGTAGTGGTCCCTGCCTGTAATGCAGCACAGAAAGGAGGTGCAGCGTGACTATGGGATGCAACACAGGCACTTGGAAGGAGCAAACTGATTCAGCTCATCTTTAGGGAAGCAGCTTCACGGGAACAACCACAGCATAAAGCCCCACTGGGATGCATCCCTCAAAAACCACAATAGACAAAAGTTTGCAGCGCTTCCAAGAGACTGGGAAACATGAATAACATTCCCCAGAACACGTCATCAGTAAATCACTTTTGCTTGTTTCCAAAAAGCTCAGCACTGCTCTGACTCTGCCAAACTGCACTTGTCCTTCTCCACATCAGTGAGAGGAACTGCGGTGTTCCCCAGGACTGCCACAGCAGTGTCCAGAGGAGGGCAACGGAGCTGCTGAGGGGTCTGGAGCACAAGTTCTGGAGCGGCTGAGGGAATTGGGATTGTTTAGTCTGGAGAAGAGGAGGCTCAGGGGAGACCTTATTTCTCCCTACAATCCCTGACAGGACGTTGTGGTGAGGTGGGGGTCAGCCTCTGTTCCTGGGTCACACTGATGGGACAAGAGGGGGTGGCCTCATGTTGCACCAGGGGAGGGTCAGGTTGGATATTAGGAAAAACTTCTCTGAGAGAGTGGTGATGCACTGGCACAGGCTGCCCAGGGAGGTGTTAGAGTCACCATCCCAAGGGGTGTTCAAGGTCCGTCTGGATGTGGAACTGAGGGAAGTGATTTAGTGGGTAACCTTGGTGATAGGTGGGCGGTTGGACTAGATGATCTTGGAGGTCTTTTCCAACTTAGATGATTCTATGATTCTAACAGCATCTTCTCTCTCTTTTCTACCCTAGCTGCAAGACTGAGAAGAGGATGCAATGAAATGGGTTTAGCTAGACTCCCAAAGGCTCTTCAAAGCTGAGCAGACAACCAAGTCCTTGATATTTCATTTAGAAAACTTTCCAAGATGAAAAAAATAACAACATGTACAGAGGAGGAAAGTCTGCACAGCACTCAGTAATTCTGAATTATGTTAAGGACTGATGCTGCTTCACAAGCACAAGCCAAGCTCACCTTTACGCATGGTGCTGCTATCCCAGGCTAAGAGAGCAGGTGATGGCACTACTCAGAGCCCACAGAGAGGCATGGGTGCCCTCTCCCCCAGGGCGAAGCAGTAAAATGGCTGTGTGACGACACCCCAAGGCAGGGTGTCCTGCTCCCCAGCTCCTGAAAGACCCTTGCCTGTATCAGAGTGGGGACATTTTGGACTTTTGCTCCCAGGGCTGACAGTGATGGCTTTTTCCAGCATCCTCTTAGGATAACCTCACGGAAACTAAACTTCAGCACGGAACAAAAGTGTCACTGGACTGAAATGACAAGTTGTAGGTGGAAAAACAGAGATGGGATTTAGTACCTCCACCCAAACAGAAGTGTGAAGGTGTCTGCAACGTGCTACAAGAGGCCAGACAGGCAGGGAAAGCAGAGGTGTCCGTGTACCTGGGGCCAACATCCTGGCAGAGTATGAAACTGAGCCAGGGAACGGACACTGTAAGGCCCACCAGAAGCTAGAAAGAGAAGAAACATCTCTTGTCTTCGATTTCTGATTTGATTTCTGATTCAAAATACTCTTCTTAAAAGCTATTCTAGAGCAGTGACTGCACTATTTTCGAACTCAGTGTCTTTGTAGGAGCAAAGGAGCCAGCAAAGTCCACTGCACTGTAAACACTGTATTTCAAAGAGGAAAGCTACAGAAAAGTAATGAAATTTGTTTAGAAGAAACTAAAAGGAGCAACTTAAGGACAAAAATATGCAGAATGAAATACAGCAGAATGAAAAGTGTTTAAAGACGTTGTGTGGAAGGCCCAGAGGAAACATATATCACTTATCACATTGACCAAAAACTGCAAGATGAGCAAAGAGTGTTGAAGTTTTCAAAGGCCAGGAAGTAGCAGAGCTCTTGCAAGAGCTGAAAATAGGCTTTGAGGAACAACTTGCTAAAGGTATCATAAACTACTAATAAATCGCTTTTAAATTCATGAAGAACTGAAAGCCAGCCAGGAAGTGTAGCACCGATAGCTGACCAAAGTATTAACGCATCGTGGAAGAGGAAGGAACAGCAGAAAAACTAAATAAAGGTGCTTAGAGATGAGCTCATCCATCTTCCTGGTGGATGAAAGTAGAGGAACGAATTTGGACTTCTGGTTCCCTAGAAGAGGCTCTTGAACAATTCAGTAAGATAAACTGCAATAGACGAGGAGAACAGCAACAATTTACCCAACAAATCGCTGAATTACTACCCATGAGTGGAGCATCCTGCACAAAGTTTCCTTGGTACAAGTAGAAAAGTCAGTAATTAACACTATCATTTCATTTAGAATTACATGGCTCAGATGAGGGAAACTGCAGATCAGCATACTTGATCTCTACTTCAGGCCATCAGTGGAGATGGTAATAAAGAACAGAGTTAGCAGAGAAGTGATAAACATGATATGCTGAAAAAGAGCTTCAATGCAGAGAAATCCACTGGAGGATTTGGGAGGAATCAATGAATAATCGAACAAGATCAGGGATTTTCAAGAAACTTTTAACAAGCTGCTTCACTGAAGCAATGGGATAAGAGGGAAATCCCTTGCATGGACTAAGAACTCATTAAAAGAGGAAGCAATGGGCTGGAATAAATGAAAGGCAGTCCCAGGGCTCTGTGCAGTGACTTGTACTCTTCAGCATATTCATAACCGATTTGGAGAAGGGACTGTATAATAAGGGACCATAGCCTGCAGATACTTTAATATTCACGGGAGTAGAAAGGAAAATTGTCTAAAAGCACTTGAAGAATGACCTCATTGTAGTGAATGACTGTGCAATAAAGTAGCATATGAAATACAAGGAGCTACACAAAGCAGTGCAATGGGGGAAAAGCCAGTACATGCAGTGATGGGCTTTGAACTACCTCCCACAACCAAGAAGAGACAGCTGGGAGTCAGAGTGGAACACCTCAGAGATCTGCAGTGGGCCAAAAACACAATGAATAATTATCCAGAAAGAAAGAGAGAAAGAAGTAAAAAATACTGATCTGCTACTACAGACACCCAGACTCCCTCGTTTCAGTGCACGCTTCTGACTGCCTGGCCACAAAAAAGCATTGCAGAAGTGGAAATGGATCAGAAGAAGAACAGGGATGAGTAGAAGGGATCCAAATTAGTAGCTTAGATCAAAGAGACTAAAATCTTTGCAATGTATGGGAAGGTGGCAGTAATTATAAAGTGAGAAGGCGTGTGCAGAAGCTGAATAGGAAAGGACCATTCCGTGTTTCTCAAGTATGAAACAACGTGTGTTGTCTTCAAATTGAATGCCTGAGTAATAGGTTCATGACAAGAAGTTAATTCTTTGTGCAGGCGCAATAAACTCTGGAACTCCATGCAGCAGGATGTCATTGATGTCATTTCACCGCAAATATTTAACCCATGTGCATATTTTAGACATTTTCAGAACATGAGAAGATGCTAGAAGGATTTGTATTGGCTCTACATGGTAAGAGCCTGGTAGCAGGGGGCTGCAGGGGCTCTGTGTGCAGAGCCCAGCACTGCCCCGTGTCAGATCACAGCCAGCTCAGCTGCTCCAGCAGGGACCAGGGCTGAGAGGTGAGAGGCACTGGATGGCCTCTGGGAGAGCAGAGGGAAGGAAGGGAAAACTGCTGCACAACAGCAGCTGGGAGAAAAATGAGCAAATGGAGAGAGAGAGAACGCTGCGGGCACCACGGTCGGTGCAGGAGGGCAGGAGCAGCTCCAGGCGCGGAGCAGCAGCTGCCTGCAGCCCAGCAGAGGCCCATGGAGGAGCAGCTGTCCCCCTGCAGCCCACGGGCACCACGTGGAGCACATCTCCTCGTGCAGCCGTGGAGGAGCCCACGGAGCAGCAGTGGATGTGGTCTGGAGGAGGCTGCAGCCCATGGAGCCCCCCAGGAGCGGGGCCCGGGCTGAGCTGCAGCCGTGCGGGGGGGCCCGCGGGGAGCAGAGGCCTGGGGAGCTGCTGCCATGGGGCCGTGGGGAGCAGGGCCGGAAGGGTGGGCCCCGTGGTACGGAGCCGTGCTGGAACAGCTCCTGAAGAGCTGCAGCCTGTGGGAAGCCCACGGGGGATCAGTCTGGGAAGGATGACATCCATGGGAGGGACCCACGTGGAGCATGGGCAGAGAGTGACACGGAGGAGCGGCAGAGGAGCGTTATGGACGGAGCACAGCCCCCATCTCCTGTTCCCCTGCACTGCTCTGGGGGAGGTGGCAGAAGGTGTGAGGATGGGGGCAAGGTGTTTTTACTTTGTTTTCGGTTTCTCACTGCTCTAGTCTGTTAGCAATAGGCAATACATTACATGAATCTCCCTACACTGAGTCTGTTTTGCCCATGATGGCAATTAGTGAGCAATTTCCCGGCCCTTATCTCAACCCTTGAGCCCTTTTCCATCCTATTTTCTGCCCATTCCTTTGAGGAGGGGCAGTGAGAGATCGATGTGCTGGAGCTGAGCTGCCCATCGGGGTGAAACCACTGCAGATTCTTGGGAAGAACAGGTTTCAGGACTTTAATCACAAAGACCAACTTCTGAAGTTTCTGAGTCCCAGTTCACTGGAATCTGAACATAAGAAGAGAAGCGTGGCTGGCTGCTTTCTCTGTTCTTCCACTTCTCTGCAATATCATCTATCAAATGTGCTTGGAGACTGTACTAGGCTAAGATGGATTTCTTTCTGATTCACTGCAGCCAGTCCTATCTTCAGAGAGCACAGTACAGGTGCAGACGATCCCCGAGAATCACAGCAGCAAGGGCCTGTGGCACTGGCCCTGATCAGGGCTGCCAGGAGGGGCTCAGGTAGGAGGGCTGCGTCCCATCTGCACCCACCAAAACTCCTTACCTGGGCCTGGGCTGAACCCTTTCTGCGTACCCACCGTGCTGCAGTTCAAGTGCCTGCTTCATGACATCTGAAGCTGAAGCATCCCTTGTCCTCCTTGGTGTTGTTTTTTTGGTGATGTGTAGTTTCAGTACGAAGATCCTGGCTGCTTCCTGGTCTGACTGCGCATGTGTGTGTGGAAAAACAGAAGATCTGGTAGAATCAGACCAGAGCAGCTCTGACTTAGTGCAGGGAAGACCTGATTCAGCAGGGCTGATCTTAAATTTAGTGGGCATTGGAGCCAGCTCGATACTCCATCTATCTCATTTATCCGGGAAGGTTCTCTTCTTAACGGGTCCTTTGACCATTTTAGCAGGAAAAGCATCAAATTTGTGCTGTGGTGTGTGGTTTCTTCTGGGTGACCGCCACACTGTAGTGAGAATCTCAGTAAATCACATTTCCATTTCATTGGGCAAGGCAGCTTTTCAGATATGATAATCACCTTGTTCCTCCCACGCAGCACGTTTAGAGGGCCCAGAAGAGCTCCGGGGGAGACGCAGCAGTGTAACCTTGAGGCATGCGGTGGAGTCAATGCCCAGCACTCTGCTTGCTGAATGCAATGGCATTTGCATCATGCTTCCACCTAAGAGGAGAGAAAAATCCCATGCAGAGGATCGTGTGGAGCAAGGTCTGGGCGTGTGACAGCAGGATGAGATCTGGAAGACAAAAGTTAAGTCCTAACCGTCAGTCTAGGAACAAGGTCAAATGAAGAAAATTAACCAGCCAGTCTTGGGATGTGCAGATATCATTTATCATTTGAAACCCTTTTAAAACAAGATAACAAAGGCTCTAATCAAGGTGAAGAAATGACTCTTGGGGTTCTCTGGTCATGAAGGTCAGACGAGATAACCCAATCTGTCCCTGCTATTCCCTGTGCCATGGAGCTGCCTGTATGCTCAGGAGATCTGGGCAGGGCAGGCACAGAGCTGAGCAGCCTCAGCACCCTCTTGTTGACAGCCATCCCTTCTGCTGTGCTGTTCACATGCTGCCTGATCCCCTGGGGTCTTCTGTTGCTGTTTGCAAAGCTGCCATCCCATAAACCCAAATGGATGTACACTTCCAAATCTCACGTTATTCCAGTCTTTCCTGGTCCTTGGCCCTTTGATTTTTAGAACCATTCTCCACACCTGAGCCAGCCTGACTGCCCCGTAGTGCTGGACTCTGCGTAACCCAGCTGCAGGATCCTCTGGTTGAGATCACTAACATCGTGCTCCCAGCTGCATGGTGACTCCATGCATTGCAGCCAACAGCAAGCACAATGGGGAAAGCAAGAAGCCAAGACAATTTCCTAACTAGGCTTCAGAGAGGCCACAAGGCCAGGATAATGGGCAGAGGGCTGGAATGCAATCCTCTCTGTATTTCCAGGGTCATTTTTCCAACTGGCACCACATCAACAGGAGAAAACTATTCCCTCCTCAGTGCCTCTGTTTTCAAATAATAACTAGGGGCCCAGAAACTGGACCACTGCATCAGACAAGCAGTAAAGCAGTAAGTGAATCTCACGCTGACAAAGCCACAGCCTGGGAATGTGGGGCTGGACCCCCATTCTTTGCCTGCCAAGGAGCAAGGAAGCACTGCTGTGGACCTGAAAAACTTTAATAACCATGCTTTCTGCAGCTCATTCTTAGAGAAGTTCTGCAGTAGCTCCCAGGGCTGCTCTCTGGCATGCAGTAATGAGATGTTTGCATATGGAAATGGGGGCAAAGGAGCAGAAAGGGCATTTCCTCCCTCTAGAGCAGCAGTGGC
This sequence comes from Penelope pileata, assembly GCA_013396635.1. NCBI lineage: Eukaryota > Metazoa > Chordata > Aves > Galliformes > Cracidae > Penelope > Penelope pileata. The sequence continues at coordinate 368,113 of WBMW01004559.1, read as the reverse complement.
GCTGACTGTACTGTTCTCATCTATATCTGGCACTTACTGTTCAGGAGGGAAGATGAAAACACAGAAGGAGTGCATAAAGAGCTGTAACAGGATGTGTCTGTGGACAAAAAGTGCTGGAGCGATGTGAAGTACTCAGTCTGTTTTGCTTTTAGGAAGCAGATTGAAAGCTGTCTTGATGAAGGGTAAAGTTACCTTATGGAGAGAAAACTGAGTGCTAATGGGATTTTTAGCGTTGAAATAAAAAGCAATGACTGAAATCCATGTCTGAAAGTATAAAGCCAGGCAAATTCAAACTGAAAGCCAGGCACAGAGCTTCAGCAGCAAGAGTGACTAGATGTGGAACAAACCACGGACAGAGTTAGATATTCTCTTTGCTGATATCTTCAAATCCCTGTGGACCTCGAACTTCATACAGTCAGAGATTCCCTAGGCTGCAGAGCCCCTTTGGCCCGATCTCTGAGCACTACCCAGCAAGATTTTCTGTGCAGGGCTCTGTCATGTTAAAGAGGATTTGGGCAGTAGTCTGGTAGGAAGATACAGGTTATCCACGTGATAAGAGCACTGTGCTGCTGGGTGGTAACCCTGACTCCAGCCGATGACCAGTGACCCTGAGGGATAGGGACAGCATCATGCCCTGCTCAGGCTCCCTGGCTGGGCAGTGGGACAGACTTATCCCTCATCTTTGGTCAGGTAGTGCTCTTTCATATACCAAGTATTATTTTAATATGAGTTCTTACAAGTCTACTGGTTGGAGTTGGACACAAAACGCTTCTCTGTTTGGGCAGAAATTCACAGCAACCCCCATCCGTGTGTCTCCAGTGTCTCTCTGGCTGCTGGCTTCTGTGAAAGCCCAACACAGAGGATGCTCACTGCTTGCTTTGCAAGAGCACTTTTCACTCTTCTCACTGCCACCGCTTCAGCTGCTCCTGACCTCCATGCTCCCCATTCCCCCAGAGCAGAGCTCCTTTCCCTGGGGACTCGCACTGCCCTGTGTGTCACCTGAGCCAGGGACCGATGGAGAGCAGACTGACTGCCAGCAGAGATGGGAGCTGCTGATCCAGCAGCCTCCAGGCAAAAAAGGTGCATGAGGGTCGGTGAGGATGATCTTGAGAGGGAAGTTTGAACAAACCAGAGTTTAAGGAAGGTTGGTATGGAGACAAAAGGCTCCTTAACAGGAAGACAGATGGTCTCTTCGGTGTGTCTGAGAAGGGGACAAGCAGGGAGGGAGTTTCAAGTTGAATCTGAAGACACTAACTTGTGGTGAGGCCAGGCTGGGTATGAAAAGCGTGGTAGTTATGTGCCTGTCACCAGAGACCTGCAGGCCAGGCTAGACAAGCATCTGTCAGGGGTGGCCCTGGGAGGGCTGTTCTCTTCCTACCCTTCCGACCTGCAGCACTTTCAAACTGGCAATTAGGAACCACCATCAGCCAGCCCCTGCACAGAGCAAAACGTCTGATGGCAGCTGTCACCAGGCAAAGCAGCGAATAAAATACACGAAGCCTCAGAACAAGGCAGAGCCTCCTGGACCTTGGTAAACATCAGCAGCAGCAGGGGTGGAGGGAGGTCTGTCCTTTGGCACAAAAAATAGAAGCCTCCTGAAACGGCTTTCACGTCCCAAACACTTTGCTCACTCCATCAGCCAACCCCATGGGCAGCCGCTGCCGGGGACTCTCAGCTCCCTTCGGATGGTTGAGTCAGCAGAGGTGAACCAGGGCATAACATCACGACCCAGCACCAGCAAAGTGCATCAGAAAAACTTCATTATCAGCTAGCTGGTGACAAGAGCAGGGCCTCTCCTCCAACCTGCTGCAGCACAGCCAGCTCTGAGCTGAGCCCAGACACAGCTCCCATCTATGGCATGCTGGGACCGGGTCAGAGCAAGGCTCCTTGTTGCCTACTTCTGCTCTGCCAGGAGCCCTTCCTGAATCCCTGCTCAGGCTTTCACCTGCTCTGGGCAGTTTGTGCCCTATGGGATCAGAGCTAAAGATCCTGCAGCCTGAGGCTGGGGTTCATGCCCCATGCAAGGCCTGGGACACATGTTGATGCCGCCACAGCGCATTGTTGGGTAGCCCTGGCCAGTAGCCCTGGCCAGTAGCCCTGCTCTTGCCCTCCCTACTCAGACTGTGGCCCAGCATCAGTTCTCTATTAGTAAATAAACTAGAAAACTGGGCTGTGCAAGGTCCCAAGGGCACCTTCTGCTCTATCCAACCCTTGCACATCCCAGCAAGCGAGGGATCCTGAACATCTGCTCTGAAGCTGGCAGGCACTGTGCACCACATGGCACATGGCTCTCTCCAGGCAGGATTGGGAGCAAGGTCTCTCCTCAGGGAGACTCAATTCTACCTTGTCTTGGAGTCCTCTGTATAGAGCTAGGACCTCATAGGCATACTTTGGTCTGCTGCACTGAGTCTGAAAGCCACCTGGAAGAGGATCCCCGGTCACTCCTACGTAGGAGGCAGTTTCAGACCATGTGTATCCAGAGGACCAGAAGGAAGCCAGGAGCCAAATGTGCTTCAGTGGAATCTCCTTGCTGCAGGACAGCAGGGTGCCCATCAGCAGATCCAGACAGATCTTTGCCTGCCTTTGGGATCCTGCAGCACTGAGGCAGCCAGAGAAGCACTCTGGGCTGCAGAAGGTTAAGAGAAAATTAGGGCTCTATTGCTCTACATACAGACCACAGAAGAGTTTGGTATCCTCTATCCTCTACTCTTTCTGCCTTTAAACCTGCTCATTTTTCATTAAGCACCACCCCACAGAAGGGTCTGAGCTTCTGCAGCTCTACGAGGGATGAGCAGAAGCCCCACTGATCAGCCCCCCTGCAGGCTGCAGTCAGACTGAACACCCTGCACAGCTGTGTTTGGGCTCCTTTCCAGGCTGCAGGCTCTGTCCCTTCCCACCAGCAGCTCTGCCCTCTTCCCAGCCTATTGCCAGGGCAAGACAGGGTTGCTCTGATGGAGGAATGGGGGTTATGGGAGATGGCAAAAAGGAACTCTGTTGCAGGGGGAGATCCTGCATGGGGCCAGCCCCTAGGGACAGGGTCGTGCTGGGAGCAAACTGCCCTTGTCCTGACAGCGTGGGGAGAGCCAGTGCTGACACTCCCGGTGTGTGCTTTGAGAGTGACATCATTGGCTGTTGGTGTTTTTCTGTTGGAGTCTCCAGGAAAGGCCGTATGTAAGTCCATTTCCAGTCCCTGTTTCCAGTTCTTGCAACATCATCCACCCCTGTCTCCTAAAGCACTGACCCACAAGGCTTCATCTGTTCCTCAGCTTAGAATGGAGTTGAAAACTCAACAAGAAGGAGCATGCATGAGACAGCCAGAGTGGGATGAACTCTCCTGTCACCGTGAGGCTCAGTGCTGGGAGGAAAAAGGACTTTTGGCTCTGTCCAAGGCAAAAATGTGGTTTAACATAACCATGATAACATGGTGCCTCATGCGTGGGACATTTTTGTTTGAACTTGGTACTGACATCCTGCACTGCTCTGCCTCTGTCTGTTGGTGTCATGAGCAATACCTTCTGGGTCTAGTTCACAGCATCACACTTACAGACACTGCTCATCTTAAAGAGATGTTTGCAACTGATTTTTCTTCCCCTCTGTGACCTGCATTAACACTCCTATACCAGGCTGTAGAAACAGCTACATGAAGCCTTGTACGAGCCCATCTACTCCAGCTCAGCATCTTGCTATTCACTCTTCACAGTAAAGGTGGCACTAGGTGCTCATTTTCTTGCTGTCCTCTCCTAGCTCAACAGAGACTGGATTTTATTGATTTTATTTTATTTCTCCCTTTGTTTTGCCCAATAAGAGAGTCAGGAGCAGCTGTCGGTTGTTCTTGTTAGGAATGGGAAGCCATCCTTTCATCCTGCAGCAAGACCATGTGCGTTAATGATTCCCTAGTTAGTTCAGGGCACGTTCTGCATAATGAAATCAAGTTGCCGGGGTGCTCTGCATACACATGCACATACAATTTCATTAGCTTTTGGGCATAAAATGAAAACATGCTCTCAAAAAACACAAAACCTGGAACCTTAAAAGCATGAGATAATCTTTCAGTTGCACGTTAAGAAATCGGCATATGTCTGAATCATGCTTCATGACCAAGGAGATGCACTACGTGCAACAGCTTCTGACCCTTGAAATCTCTCTGGGACTCTGATCCATCGTAGAACCGTTTGAGTTGGAAGGGACCTTCAAAGGCCATCTAGTCCAACTCCCCTGCAATGAACAGGGACACCTACAGCTTGATCCGGTTGCTCAGAGCCCATCTAGCCAGTCCTTGAATGTCTCCAGAGATGGGACTTCCACCACATCTCTGGGCAACCTGTTCCAGTGCTTCAACATCCTTACTCTAAAAAATATTTTCCTTACATCCAATCTAAATCTCCTCTCTTTTAGTTTGAAACCATTTCCCCTTGTCCTATTCCCACAGGCCCTGCTAAAGAGTCTGTCCCCCTCTTTCTTGCAGCCCCCCTTTAGACACAGAACGGCCGCTATCAGGTCACCTTGGAGCCTTCTCTTCTCCAGGCTGCACAGCCCCAGCTCCCAGCCTGTCCTCACAGGGAGCTGTTCCATCCCCTGGATCATTTTTGTGCCCCTCCTCTGGACACACTCGAACAGCTCCATGTCTCTCCGTGCTGAGGACTCCATGTCTGGGTGCAGTGCTCTGGGTGAGGTCTCACAGAGCAGAGCACAGGGGCAGGATCCCCTCCCTCGCCCTGCTGCCCACGCTGCTGTTGGTGCAGCCCAGGATACAGTTGGCTTTCTGGGCTGCAAGGGCACGTTGCTGGCTCATGTCCAGCTGCCATCCATGAGTACCCCCAGGTAGGGCTGTGCAGGTCTGTGCTCTATCCTTTCATTCCCCAGCTTGTACTGATAGTGGGGGTTGCCAGGGCCCAGGTGCAGACCTGGCTTTGTTGAACCTCTTGAGGTTCCCCTGGGCCCACTGCTTGAGCCTGTCTAGGTGTCTCTGGGTGGCATCCTGTCCCTCAGGTGTGTCAACTACACCACACAGCTTGCTGTCATCCTCTTCATCCTTTCTGGAATTAACAGCACTCTAGGGCTGAGTGATGCTGTTTGCCTGGCGTTTTTGGTGTCTTTTTTAGGGAGATGAAGGAGATAAGGGTGAGCTGAGAGGCCAAGAACTCCAGCAGGTTGGTACTGCACCTCCACAAAGACAGGCATCACACTTGATGCATCGCCTGGGTCCTGCATTTAAGCTCAGTCCTTTGCCTGTACTTCTTGCTCGTGCTATGTTGATGGGTGTCCCACTGATCCCCAGCCTGCTCACCTGCCTCCCAGGCTGACCCTGGACCTGCCTTATCACCAGGGGCTTGTCCAGCAGTCCCTGGGCTCCCGGCTGGCCCCGATCCCTGTCCGTAGCTGGGCTTGCTCACTTCTTTTGGACACTGTAGGGCCGCAGCCTGCCTGAGGGGGACGTGGTCCTGCCTGCCCACTGCCCCCTCGGCAACCCTTCCCCGGCAGAACCCACTCTGTGCACAGATGGCAGAGGGGAGGCAGAGGAGCTCTGTGCTTACTCCCAGCTGGCAGGGCAGGATGAGGGGAGGATGCAGATTTTCCGCAGCCTTGCCCAGATTGCAGCTCACCCCAGCTCAGGCAGCTGCGAGGGAGATTGGGAAGAAACGTGCCTCCTCCCATCTGCCTGGGGAAACCTTGCAGCCAGAGCAGCTTGGAAGCAGTCCTCTGCACAGATTTCTCAAGGGAAAGCCTCCTGTGTGCCGAATGAGGCAGAGGGGCATGGGGAAAAATGGGTTACAGCAGTGATGAGAACTGCCAGGGAGAACCCTGCCAGGCTCCTGGCACACCTACAGCAATGCCCAGCCTGGTCTCTGCTTGCATGTGAGAGGTGACTTTGCAGGCATCGTCAGTTCTTTTAACACAATTTTCTTTGTGCATAATAACAAACAGCACGGGAGTGAGGTAAACTTTCACTTGGTTACAGTGTTCATGGCCATTATTTATCTGGTTGGTATTCAAGGGTCATCTCCTCCAAGCTCAGGAGCGGTGCATCCCGAAAAAGAGGAAAGTGGGCAAGAATGNCCCGGCAGAACCCACTCTGTGCACAGATGGCAGAGGGGAGGCAGAGGAGCTCTGTGCTTACTCCCAGCTGGCAGGGCAGGATGAGGGGAGGATGCAGATTTTCCGCAGCCTTGCCCAGATTGCAGCTCACCCCAGCTCAGGCAGCTGCGAGGGAGATTGGGAAGAAACGTGCCTCCTCCCATCTGCCTGGGGAAACCTTGCAGCCAGAGCAGCTTGGAAGCAGTCCTCTGCACAGATTTCTCAAGGGAAAGCCTCCTGTGTGCCGAATGAGGCAGAGGGGCATGGGGAAAAATGGGTTACAGCAGTGATGAGAACTGCCAGGGAGAACCCTGCCAGGCTCCTGGCACACCTACAGCAATGCCCAGCCTGGTCTCTGCTTGCATGTGAGAGGTGACTTTGCAGGCATCGTCAGTTCTTTTAACACAATTTTCTTTGTGCATAATAACAAACAGCACGGGAGTGAGGTAAACTTTCACTTGGTTACAGTGTTCATGGCCATTATTTACGGCAGCTCTGCGCAGCCACAAGCAGACAGCGTGTGTGACAGATGCACAGTGCTTTCCACTGTGCTTTGTCAACAGTAAACTTACTTTTGAATTATGTATTTTTCCTGCAGGAGACCAAGTGATTCGTATTTGTTTCAGTCCGTGTTAACCTTCAGTGGCCTCTGCCCGGAATGCACGCAGGAGGCTGCAGCTGGCAATCGTGTCCTTTTCCTGCAGCGAAGCTGTGGTTAATTAGTCCAGAGCTACCTCCCTGCCCTACTTCAGAAGTGACATTTACTCCTCGAGTCTCTTTGGTTGCTGGTCTTTAGCTCTAATTAATTTCCACGCTGCTCACAATGGCCCGAGCTCCATGCAGCGGCTGCCATCGCTGGGGGAGCCTTCGCCCCCCGCTGTGCCCTCCCCGTGCAGCCAAGAGGCAGCCATCCCCTGTCCTTCCCATAATAAATGTGTTATTAATTGGCCTGGCTCCCTTTGGCATTTCCAGAAGATTTTTCTTCCTCGTTTGCAAAGCTTTAAGCAATGGCAAAAGTTAATGGGCGATGGATGAAGCCATGGGAGTTTCCTCCAGGATGCTGCTGAGACACAATCTGCTGCTGACAGTAGAGTCAGGCAGCGTCCACCGAACACAGGGGACTTGCTGGCACTTCTCAAACCTCCAGAGAAATGCTGAAAACTCATCAGTCATGAATGCTTCTAATTGCTGAATGTATCAGAGCAAAGCACTAATGACCACATTGCTGCTACATGTCTTGGGACCCCTCTGAGCTGGGAGAACTGAGGGGCTGACAAGAAAATTCCCCTGTAGTAGAGGGCACACCCTGGAGAGGATCCCAGACCTTCAGAAGCAGAAGCAAATGATTCATCCGGCAGCGTGCACTGCCTGCCTTTAGAGCTCTGCACAGTGCTTGGTGCTGTTATCATGTCCTGAAGATAAAAAGCTGGGAAATCAAATTTCCAGCAAAGGGAAATGAATGTTCCTCCTCTACAAGAGCGTGAGCTGCCTGCATCAAAGCCGTCAGTACTTATTTTACTGGCTGTGGATGCACCTCTGCCATGCACACTTGGCCCTCTATTCAGTTGCCTCACAGGTGTGCTGGTTCACATTATATAGATGGTTGGAGGTATTTTATGGGTAAGGAGAGGGAATCTCCCACAAATTTTGAACAGCAGATGAACCAAAGCCTCCACTAAATCACCTGTAAAGCAGGAGGGATGGTGCAGGGAATGCGCTCACAAATCTGAGGGGCTGTCATGCTCCACTGAGGTGAATGCATCATGTCTTTAGTTAACAGTTATGCTTCTGCTTCTGTGGGTTGCGTCTTTAAATCTCCACTGTCTCTGAGACATTCCTGGATTTCCAGCTGCCTGAGCCTGAGGAACCTGTGAAAATTGGGATGTGCAGGTCCCGCCTAAGGAGACAGCCTCTGGCTGCAGGGAGCCTGGTGCTTCCCTCCTGCTGGCTATGGCTGGTGGCTGCATGCACGCGTGAGCCCCCCAGAGCCCTGCCGCACAGGGATTTGTGCAACCAACTCAGGAACCCCCTAATGAATGAAGGGAGAATGCACAGGCAGCAGACGAGCTGGGGTCATCCACAGCACAGTTCGGTGGAGCTCCAGTGGGTTATGGTTCTGGAGCTGGCGCCCCATACTCACCATTTCATTAGCTTAAAGGCTCAGGGAAGGGGACCTGCACGGTCCTGCACCTCCCCATCTTCCTGCAGGTTTCATGCAATGACATGTCTGCCAAGCGGCCACCCAGCCCCAGGGCTCAGCTGGGTGTGTGTCTCTTCCGGGGCTTGAAACTCAGTGGCTTTCAGACACAAGTGGGCAATTGTTCAAGGAAGATTTTCTTCTCTGGCACTAGTGTTTCAGAACACTTAAAATTGCTCAGATGTACAGGTCAGGTTTGTCAAACAGGTGTATCAATGAAAAATATTTATCTATTTATTTATTTATTAAGGCTGTATGCTTTTCTTCTCGAAATGTTCCTAAATCAATTCTTTAAAGATTAGTTAAAAAACCAAATAAAAAACTTCATGAACCATTTCTGAGATTTCAGGTTACAAACGTCCTGAAATTTGATATAGAAGATTGTTGTCCAACAGGCAGCGGGCCAAAACCAGCCCGCTTACAGCTGCACTGCCAACTAAACCCCATCCTGCCCTTTGCCTTTTCTCCCGGACCTGCATCCTGAGGTGCAGACCTTGGTCACAGGATGGACAGCAGGAGGATGGGCAGCAGAACCTTCCTCATGGGAAAAGCGCCCACCCAAAGGGATGAAGTGGTGACACCAAGCTGAGTGGTGCAGTTGCTACGCCAGAAGGAAGGGATGCCACCCAGAGGGACCTGAGCAGGCCCACGAGAACGTAATGAGGTACAATTAGGCCCAGGACGAGGTGCTGCACTTGGGTTTGGGCAATCCCCGCTGTGGGTACAGGCTGGGAGAAGAACTCCTTGAGAGCAGCCCTGCTGAGAAGGACCTGGGTGTCCTGGTAGATGGAAAACTGAACGTGAGCCAGCAGTGTGCTCTTGCAGCCTGGAAGGCCAATGGTATCCTGGGCTGCACCAACAGAGGGGGGGCAGCAGGGCAGGGAGGGGACTGTCCCCTCTGCTCTGCCCTTGTGAGGCCCCACCTGGAGCTCTGCATCCAGGCCTGGGCCCCCAGCACCAGAAGGATGTGGGGCTGTGGGAGCGGGGCCAGAGGAGGGCACGGGGCTGCTCAGGGAATGGAGCACCTCTGTATGGGGACAGGTTGAGGAAACTGGGTTTGTTCATCCTGGAGAAGAAAAGGCTCCAAGGAGAGATCATTGCAGTGTTTCAGTGCTTGAGAGAGCTTAGAAACAGGAGGAGAGTGACTTTTTACTCAGTCTGATAGTGATAGGACAAGGGGGAATGTCTTTAAACTAAAAGGAGGGAGATTTATGTTGGATGTGAGGAGGAAATCCTTTCCCCAGAGGCGGTGAGGCCCTGGCACTGCCCAGAGCTGTGGGTGCCCATTCCTGGAGGTGCCCAAGGCCGTGGATGGGCCCTGGGCAGCTGAGCTGGGGGCCCCCAGCCCACGGCAGGGGTGGGGCTGGGGGCGGGGAGGGCCCTTCCAACCCAAATCATCCAAAGGCTCTGTGAAAGGTGGGATCTCATCTCCTCACTGAGAAGTGACAGTCTCCAGCCCCTGCTGCAAGCCAGCTCACTGCCAGATCTGTCAGCATGGCTGCGAGCATCGGCACGCCACGAAGCAGGGCTGGAGAGGGGACCAGGCTGCCTGCCAGCAGTGAGTCAATGCTCCCTGGGCTTTGGGCTTGGTGCGGGTCCTCCCAGCGCACGCTCCTGCAGCGAGGGGCAGACAAGCAGGCTCCTTTGTGCTGACTCCCACACCACCAAGCCAGCCTGCAGCCATTCTTTTTACTGCTGATGCTGCTTCCTATGGAAACAATTTAGTGCTAATAAGCTCCATTTATACTAGTAAGAAATGGTTTGGTGGAATAATTGTCACTAAATACCATTCAAGGCTTTGTTGCTTTTCCTGCATGTTGCTAATTATTCCGCATCTGAAATAGCACCCAGAGAAACCACTGAATGTCAGTGAATAGGGTTCTCAGTGCTCGAAGAGGCTGAGGCAGGGTATGATTTGAAATATCAAGGCCCTAATCCACTAGACAATGCCCTCCTTACTGTATGTGTTTCTACAAAATCACAGCCTTTGCAAAAGCTGGGGGAATGTGACATCCTCCACTGAACCTTGGGGCCCAGCAATGATTTAGGGACAAGTTCCTGTCAAAGGAGCAGAGCTGCAAAATGGAAAAATGTGGACAAACTGACCCTCTGTCAAAGGCAGGAGTGCGAATGAGGAGTTAAGGTCTGTCTGTGTCGAGGGCCTCACTGGAGGGGACATCATGGCTTAATCCTACAGAACTGCATGGTGAAGAGCCCCAGGCAGGAGCAGTCCCTGGTGCTGTGGTTGTTTTGTACAATCCCTGGCTTTGAACTGATTTCCTTCTCCAAAGCCCATTTGGCAGCTCTGTGTCATGTTCTGCAAGCCAGAGACAGCAAGCCAATGTCAGCTCCCTGCTGCTTATGAAGCGTGAGATGAGGACCCAGGCCTAGCCCTGCCTCCAGGAGCACTGCGAGCTGCTGGGAAATACGATCCCTTACAGCTCCATTAGCAATAACAGCCTCAGGGATGGACTGGGTCTGACCTGATCACATTCTAGCTCAGAAGCAGAGATTCCTACACAGTGAGTGAGATTGCCATTAAACGGAAAGCAGCATGCTTTTCCCTCCTTAACTTCAGAATGCGGTGCCCTCCTGCAGCACAAGGGCTGGCTGGGTTTGCCTGGTGTGCCAACCAGCCGACTGAAGATGGGTAACGCAGTGCAGGTTAATTTCACCAGCTTGAATCTGTGTCAATGAGAAACCCACCAAGAAGCTGTGTTGCTCTTAAAGATCCTGATGGTTTGTTATGTAGCCAGCTAGCTGAGTGTAAAAAAAACAGAGGAATATTGATGTGTCTTAAATCCAGACTCCGTAGCTCCGTAGATCCTAAAGTCCCACAACAAACACGTGATTGCCTTGTGATCAATACCTGCCCTGCATCTCAAGCTGAGTGTTGTTATTACAAGCATATTGCCCATATTTAGGATTTTATTCTCCTTTCTATGTAGCAGATTGAAATGTTCTTTCACTGTTCCAGTCCAGAGCTAACTGCAAGGACAACCTCTCTCCCCATGTATAACAGCCGAGCTACAAATGAGAATGTTGCACTGAAGGAATTCAAACTTCTGCAACACAAACATCTTTGCACATGCCAGACACACCAAGGTCCAAGCAGTGTCAGTCCATTCTACAGAGCTGCTTTTTTAACTACTCCAGATGCTCTGGAAAGCTCTGAAGAGCCTCTGAGAAGTCCTCAAGAGCTTTACCTGGAGCAGTCATCATGAGCTAACACAGAGCTCCAGAAAACCCCAGCCCCATTGCGTTGAGGTGGTCACTGAAAATAGAAGAAAAAAGCCACCCAGAACGTCTTGCAGGACTCAGACACCCTGAATTCCTCTGTTGCACAGTGTCAGCGTGTGGTAGCAGAGTGATGCTGAAGTCCTCATGGTGGGGATGCTGCTGCTGTGTGCAGACTGGCTGCAAGGCTGAGCACAAGCTCCAGGAGAGCACCAGCAAGCACTGTCTGCTCCCAGCCTGGGCAACGGGAGGTCCCTGCTGTCACTTCCCAGCATTAGAAAACAGTTGATTACCCTAAATCTGAACTGTGAGCAAGTCCCTGGCTCCTTCCTAACACATTCTTGCTGATGCGCATTCAGTACTTTAGCTTCTTATGTCTTTCTCTTGCTGTGTTTTTATTCGTTTTTTAATTTAGCATCTGGATAACAGCAGAACTTCAGTGAACTCTGAGAATGCTTTGGCTTTGCACTGTGTGCTTGCTTCAAAACGAGATTTTGCAAAAGTCATTTATCCAATTGGCACAAAGCAGATGCATACCTTGTTAGGGGCTATGAGAAGTGAAGACTGAGATCGCTGTGAATTTCCCAGTGCTGGCATTTTTAACAGAAGTGCTTGTTCAGAGGCAATTATAAATTGCAAGTAAACTGTCCAAAGTTGCTGTAAACTCCTAAATTATAACCTTAAAAAGATAGTTAAATGTTTTCCTTTGGAATTTAGACTGATGTTCCACTTTGCTCGATGCACTTATCAATAGGCCCCAGTCAGGAGCTGTGTCATGTCTTTCACATAGAGATATCACTTCGTTTTCTCTCCACATGAGATTTGTGCAGCACATCACTTTTTAATGTTCAGTTTGCTGCACAGGGATATCGGACACTGAGTAATGGCATGAGTGCAGAACAGCGAGGGACAGCTCCAGGCATCAAGGCACACTTCCTTCATCTGACAGCGTGCTGAAAATAAGAGATTTCTGCTGTGATCTTTGTCAGTTGGGTTTCACTTCAGAGCATGCATGGTAGCAAAATTCTTCTCACCACACCTAATTTCAGACCTTTTCTCAGGAAAGCAGAAGCTGCTGCTTGAGACTTGTTGGGGTCCCATCAACACAAAAGCAGTGTGAGCTTGGCAGGAGCGATTTGCAGCTGTTTGAAGGAACGTTGACTTTGCAGTCTACCCACATGGATGTTTTCCCTTCCCCTCTGGACCTGGCCTGCACTCCGGGCTTAAATGAATCCACAACCTCTACAGGACTGACATAACCAGCAGCACTGTGATCATGGGGCTCTGAATCCTGGGTGGCTCCTGTTTATGCTTTCAGCAGTGGCAGACTAAGAAAGCAGCAGAGTAAACACTGGGAAATACTGTGCTGTAAGAGCAGGGAGCATCCAGCTCCCTGGTGTGGCACTTGGCCATGGCTGGCACAAAGCCCTGGGGAGGTACTGGGTGCAGGCAGGGCGCTGGGAGGTGAAGGAGAGGGAAAAGCCTTAGTGCTGGCCACAAAGCCAGCATGCAGGGGTTCAGCTGGCTGCTCCTGTGGGTAGCTCGCTGACAGCTGTTTGAGAAGCCTGATCAGGTTTGGACCTCTTCAAGAGCAAGCTGGCTCAGCTCTGAAGCGTCGTTGTGGGGCATCCTTCTCATGGGAGCTGCTTTTGTGCTGGGACTCTCATAGAGTCACAGAAAGGTTGGGTTGGAAGGGACCTTACAACTCACCTATGCCCAACCTCTGCTGTGAAAGGGCTGCTCACTTCTAGAACTGGACAACTGCAATGGACCTTGGGCTCTGGAAATTACAGTCTGAGCCTGGTACATCCCACGCATGGTCAAGCTTATCCCACCAGTTCCCCAGGCACAGGTGATTCGAGCAGGGCGTAAGGTTTAATTCTCACCTAGGCTGCCGAAAGTATTTGCCATTAGATTTGCAGGCTCTTATCAGTTTAAGGAGCTGAGAAGCCGGGTCCACACCTAGCTTCAGCACGCACTAATGGTGAGGAAACAGATCACTTCGAAGTTGTATCCATGTATCACTATGGTAACCTCATAATTGACATTTCTGGGGTATTATAGAGTCTGGAAGTCATAAACTTAATGAAAGTATGTTTTTATTGCACTTCAGCTTCATCTCTGATTAAATCAAATTTGCATAATGGAAAGTTATTACATTTCCATGTTTCTAATTTCCCTCTTTTTTTTCTCTCCTTTTCACTTCTTTTGCCAAGTGTGTCTAAGGTTTTGTTTATGGTGGAGGCTGCTGAAGGTCACCCAAGCCACGCTTTCTTTCTGAGAAATGTTTTTAATAATTTGTGTCAGAGGAGCCCAGGAAGTGAACCCCCCAGAACTGACTACATCATGGTTCTTTGAAATGTCTCTCTTTCTTCCCTGTAATGAGAGAACTGCAGTGCCCGTACCTTATTAAGTGATCGTTGCAGGAGAAAGGTGCTGGAAGCACTGTGAAAGGTAATTTATCAAGGAGAGATGAAGCATTCTTCTCTTCCCCAGCCTTGCCCTCACGCCACCTTTGCTGAGCATTTTAAGCAGCGTGTATGTTTTTATTTTCAATAAACAAAAGCTCACATCTCTGCCAGCAAATAAGTGATAACGTGTTCCTTGTAGAATTGAGTGACGACTGTTCCTAAAGGCAGGTTAAGCAGAACGGCCCTGGGAGAAGATTTGTTCTGCTTGTCTTCTCCAGCACTCTCCAGCAAACTGTTCTCCATGCAAAACAGACGCTGCACAGCTCCTGGTGCCGTGGGGCCAGACTTACTGAGGGTCTTACTTCTGATGTGCTCACAAACAATTTCACAATGGCTCTAACTCATTACTAGAAGACACAAGGTGTATTCAGGCAGGCTATGAGAGTTTGAGGGCAAATCTGGGCTCTCCAAGTGAAGCAGTAGAGTTTGTGTGGGTGAAGACAGAGAGCCCCAGCTCCATCCTAGGCTGGCAGTCATTGCTCATCCTTCATGGCTGGTCCAACAGGATGGGATGGAGGGCAAGCATCCGAGGTGTTCACGTGGAGTCAGGTCTCCTACACCACGAAGCCCTGATCCTCGAGGTGCTCCCCCCCAAGACGATGTCTTGTGTTGGTGAACAGAGCCCTCTCTGAACAAGGAGCACCTCCAAATAGCTCCTAGCAGCGCTGCTCCATAGGAAGGCACTGGAGGGGAATCAAAGAACCATGGAATGGCCTGGGCTGGAAAGGACCCCAAGGATCATAAAGTTCCAACCTCCCAGGTCCTTCTCTGCAGGGCTACTCTCAAGGAGTTCTTCTCCCAGTCTGTTTACATATGAGGGATTACTCCAACCCAAGTACAGAACCTTGAATTTTGCTGTGTTGAACCTCATCAGGTTCACACGCGCCCACCTTTTGAGTTTGTCAAGGTCCCTCTGGATGCCATCCCTTCCTTCTAACGTGTCAACTGCCCCACTCAGCTTGGTGTCATCAGCAAACTGCTGAGGGTGCACTCAATCTCCTCATCAATGTCATTGATAAAGATGTTAAAGAGCACTGGTCCCAAGACAGACCCCTGGGGGACACCGCTCGTTACCAGCCTCCACCTGGACATAGAGCCATTCACCACAACCCTCTATCTACAGCCTTCCAACCAGTTCTTTATCCACAAACTAGTCCACTCTTCAAATCCATCTCCCTCCAATTTAGAGATCAGGGTGTGGTGGGGGCCATGTCGAAGGCCTTGCACAAGTCCAGGTAGATGACATCAGTCGCCTTCCCTTTGTCCACCGATGCCCTCACTCCATCCCAGAAGGCCACCAGATTGGTCAGGCACGACCTTCCCTTGGTGAAGCCGTGCTGGCTGTTGCGGGTCACCCGCTCATCCCTCATGTGCCTTAACGTGCCTTCCAGGAGGATCTGCTCCATGATCTTCCCAGGCACAGAGGTGAGGCTCACAGCCTGTAGTTCCCCAGGTCCTTCTTCCTCCCTTTCTTATAAATGGGAGTGATGTTTCCTCTTTTCCAGTCATTGGGACTTCATCCAACAGCCACGACTTTTCAAATACGAAGGAGAGTGGCTCAGCAGCCACATCAGCCAGCTCCTTCAGGACCCTGGGATGCATGTCATCCAGCCCCAGGGACCTGTACACATTCAGTCTCATGAGACGGTCTCAGACTTGCTCTGCCCTTACGGTAGGGGGGATTTACTCCCCCAGTTCCCACCTAGAGGTTCAGGGATGCGAGCTTTAGGGACATGAGAAATACAAGAATCCTGGCTGCCAGTGAAGATCGAGGCAAAGAACTCATTGAGTACCTCAGCCTTCTCCACATCTGCTGCAGCCAGCTCTCCTTTCTCATTGACCAGAGGAGGTCCGCTCTCTTTGGCCGGCCTCTTCTGGCCAATATACCCATAGAATCCCTTCTTGTTCTTTTTGACATCCCTCACCAAGTTCGGTTCCATCTGTGCCTTGGCTTCCTAATCCCACCCCTGCAAGTCCGGACAGCATCCCTGTATTCTCCCCAGGTGACACGCCCTTGTTTCCACAGCCGGTACAATCCCTTCTTTTCCCTCAGTTTGACCAACAGGTCCTTGCCAAGCCATCCTGGTTTCCTGTCCCCTCTGCCTCCTTTCTTATTCCAGGAGATGGAGAGCTCTTGTGCTCCCAGAATGGCATCCTTAAAGAGCAGCCAGCTGAGCTCCACTCCTGTGTCTCTAAGGACAGCTTCCCAGGAGATTTCATCCAACAAATCTTTAAATGGCCTGAAGTTCAGTCTCCCAAAGTTCAGGGTCCTGACCTCTCTCTTTGCCAGGCCCAGGGAAGAGCTCTCAGCTGCAGGAAGAACATTACTTAACTGCTTATCTGCTAATGATCCAGCACTGCCCAGTGCACCAAGCAACAGAGCTCTGACCTGAGGCCTGGGGACCAGACATCCTGCTGCCCACCAGCACACTCCCGTCACTGGGATGTTCTATCACATTTTTTGATATTAACAGTGACAGTCTGAGTTCTGCCCACTGCTCTCCACTGCCCTTCAGAAGGACACAAGAGGTAATTGAAGGGCATTTTGACACCTCAGGACCTTCAGTTATAGTCATGCCTTCCCTCCCCAACCCCTAGTCTATTGCCTCAAAGGCAAGAAGAAATACCAGGCATAGATGAGCTTAAAGGGAGAATTAGGGTAACCATCGGCCAAATATCAGCAGCTCCCTCACTCTCGCTTGTGTCTTATTGACAGGAAAGCCCAATCTCAGGGCTGATCTGAAGGTTGTGAGTCTTAAAGAATCACAGAACCGCAGAATGGTTGGGTTGGAAGGGCCCTCCCAGCTCCCAGCCCCACCCCTGCCATGGGCTGGGTGCCCCCAGCTCAGCTGCCCAGGGCCCACCCATGGCCTTGGGCACCTCCAGGGGTGGGCACCCACAGCTCTGGGCAGTGCCAGGGCCTCACTGCCTCTGGGGAAAGAATTTCCTCCTAGTGTCTAAAGCACGCCATGCAGGCATCTAAACACACTGTGCAGGGCTCCATCTCTTGTCCTACTGGGCCCCATGACTTTGCTGCCCAGGTGTGCCACGCAGCACAGAGCACAGGCAGTGTGTTCTCTGCAACATGTTACCATTGTGGCACAACTTCTCCCAAATTTTCCTATAGTAAACTTCATCTCTAGAGAATTTAACTGAGCCATTTGCTCTAAGGTTGAATGCAATCAGCAGGTCAGATGCCTGGGAGGTAGCAAGAAAAGCACGTCTGCAGATGTCCAAGTCAATGAGCAGCACTCAGTCACTGCCACTTGTCCCCAGGTGATGCCCAAGCCTGAGTAGGTATGCTGGGGTCCTGAGACATGGCCTGACAAATGCTGTCACTGCTGCCAGATCCAAACGCCTCCTGACAGGTCTTTATTTGCTGTTACCCTAGGTGAACTATTAATGACCTCTTGGAGATAAGCACTCTTCCCTGAAGAAGAAAGCTGCAGGAGGTCCCCTGGGTGTCCCAGAATTTGTCACTGCTGCTGTTACATTAACTCAGGGCATGCTGGTTTCTGTGCATATGGAAATGCACTTGGACTTTGTGCAGGCATCCAGGAGCTCAGAGAGAGACATCATCCAGGCTGAAGCAAGCCATGCATCCACCCCACCTGCCTCAACCTCTCTGTTCACGCAGGTGTCTTCCCAGGCACACGTGGCTGTCACAGAGTGCCCTATCCTGCGTGTGCTGGCTCAGTGTGTTTGATCCCTTTCCCAAACACAACATGGCAGGCTGGCAGGTTGTTCCTCCATGTTGTGTCTGTGCAAGGACACAGAAAAAGCCGTGCTGCCAAACATGCCCAATCAGTTCCTGGAGGGAAAAGAGACCTCTTCCTCCCGGGGCACAGAGGTCTCACTGGGACCACTCCGTGCCCTAGAGCTGCCCAGCCATGCTGCCAACCTGTCTGCGTAACGGCAGAAGCTGAGGAGCCCCTGGGCGACCTTCTCTGCTCCCGGGCTGCCAACAGCAAGCTGAGTTCACTACCCACATTCCTCACCCTTCATGCTCTCCCCTTCTTCCTCCTGCTGCTTCCCTCCCCATAAATACTGAAACACACTTTTGCTGTGAGGAGTATCCGTGGTTTCTGCCATTCACCTGCAATACCTCCCCACAGGTGACATTTGCTCCCCAGAGAGCTGGACGAGCAGCTCGCAGCAGGGTCCTTGGACGTGTTGGTTTTTCACTCCCCTGCTCCAGTAGAAACTACAGACATTTAAATCTTGGCAATTGAGCTGGAATCTGGCACTCTTATGTTGCTCAGATGTATTTTTGTATTGCTTGGTGAAAAGCAAGCTTCTTTGGGTTTTCTATTTTTTTTTTTCAGAGAAAACAGACAGTATCTGTTAAAAAATACGGCTGAAAATCCGTTTTTTCTTTTCTTGATGGAATAATTTTGACATTCCTCATCATTAATTGATAAAAGCAACACTCTAAGGATTACGGATGATAAGGATGGCACCTGTGATAAAAATAAACAGGCACTTCCAGCGACCTTTAGCTGAAGACCTGTCCTGGAGGGAGGGGGAAAAGAAAGCCACACTGTAGAAATGGGTAGATAAAAGGCTGCTTAATGATTTGGCAGGTCAGCTGTGAGGAACAACGAGACCCTGTGAGAGCCTGTCAGCCTGCCATGGGAACAGACAAATGATGTTCGCAGCAAGGATCTGGTCTGAGACAAATCTCACCCTTCTGTTAAGAGCCAAGGACCTATACAAGGACCAGGAACATTTTTCCAAGGAACTGGAGAGTCTGAGGTGTGGGATGTGGTGTGACACATGGCTCTGCCGCATCTCTCCTCCCTGGCATGCTGGGGGCATCCTCTGCAGAGGCCGAGGCTCTCTGGGACCCTTGAGGAAGGATCGTGCAGCTATACCCCAGGCTCTGAGGTGTGACATCCAGGGGACGTGTGGGCAGTTCCCTTCAGATCTCCAAGAAGAAACTTTAAGAGGTTTCTGAACATTTAATGAATACCTAAGACGTCCGTTACTGATCATTTCACCCAAACCCAGCCCCAGACGCAGCCGCCTTCTCCACATGCCATGCAGAGGCACTGGGAGGTGAGCACCTCTCCAGAGCTCTGTGTGTACCACTGGTTCTTCCTTCAGAGGTGGCTCCACAGAGCCTTGGTGTGTGCATACCTGGGAACACCCTAGCCCCATGGCAGTTCCACACCATCCCTTCATGTGCACCCTGGGCTCCTCCATTGTTTGTGAAGCACCAAACCTGGAACCTACAATCAGAGTGCTATAAAACCCAGTTCAGCCTGGAACTGCTGGGTTGACTTTATTCCCAGTCTCCTTCCTACATCACTCTGCCAGCTCAGATAGGTCCTAAGCCTGATATCCAATCTCAGGCTGTGATTTTGTAAAAATGGTCTCCCCCTGAATCCCGGTCAACCCATTCTGCAGCTGTCCCCTAATCCCTCTTATTCCTATTCACCAGAGTAGGGCAAAGGAGCTGGAGAGCACTGCACTCACTCCTTTGCTTATCTGTTCTGGTTAAAAGTAAAATATCAAAGGCTGAAGTTCTTACCATCAGGGCTAGATCAGCAGACTTTACTCTTCCCTCTGTCAGGCACCTGCACACTTGGGGTTGTTTTCTGTGCAATTTCCAGACCCTGCTCCAAACCACAGAAGGTCTGGAATTACACAAAGAATAAACCTCTGGTGTTTTTTATCTAAACAAAATTAAGCCATTTCTCTCCAGATCAGTCTCAGAAATAGCTATGTTGTTTGGCCAAAACATAACAGAAAGATTCAGTCTGTGTTAGAACCCCAGCACGGAAGACTTCAGCCCCAAAAGATCAAGGTTGGCAAAGGAGCAAAGACCTGAGTGCAGAGTCATGCACTGAGAAGCACTGATAGCTCTGAATTTCTAGTCTTACTGGCCTCCCTTGCATTATTGCATGCTGGAATGTTCTGCTTAGTGGGGAACAGCCATGGGTGATGTTTTTGCCTTGGATGGGGGTACATTCAGGCTCCCTGTGGGATATTCTACAAACCCTGGATCCATTGAACATCTTTGCCATTAGCATTGTACCATTGTCTTGTGAGGCTCCCATGGAGAGAATTCTGCTTTCTCAGGGAGCTTGGCTAGAGCCCAATGGTGGAAGGGAGAAAGCCAGAAGGAAAGCAACCTGAGCTCACAGGTGGGCAGGGCTGACCAGCAGCGCTCAGGGTTGGATGCAGCTCTGTGTTTTAGCAAAAGGAAGGTTCATAAGTGGCTCATCTTGAGCACTGCCTTGAAGGGTGGCCCTTGGCCAGCCCATGGCCTCCTCTTGGCCTTGGATCCCATGTATATGTCTGCAGCTGGAGGTGCTAGGTAAGTTTTGTCACCATCCTGGGCAGGCTTCACCTGCCACCAAGCTTGGAGAGGCAAGGGCTGGATCCATGTGCTCCTGCTCGTACAGAGGCATTGTGGGGCGATGGTCCTCCCAAGCAGTCCCTACAGATGTTGAGATCTTGTGGAAATCCCAGGCCAAAAGCAATGAAGGCGGTATGAGGTGAAGTGGATGAGGGAATCACAAAGAAGGGAAGAGCAAAGCCAGTGTCTGGGCTGGAAAATAAACGTACTGGAGGTGTGTTGGACCTCTTCAGAGAACACGCTCAGCCCTCAGCCCTGCGGGGTGCTGGGGTGCCAGCTCTGGTGTTTCTGTGCCCCGGTGAGCATTGCGCTGACCCTATGGATGCATCAGATGCATCCCCCTGAGTCCTTCAGGGCACAACACCTGCAGAACGCAGCAGAGCCTTGCTCAGCTACAGTGGGAACAACAGACGAGCCCTGCCTGCTGGCATGCCTTCTCCTGACCATTCACAGCCTCATTTCTCCCTCAACGAGGCAGCATGCAGAGTGCAGAGGCACCATCTCTCCTGGGGACAGTGTGCCTGATCCCAGCCTTGCCCCAGCTTAACGAGGAGCTGAGGACCATGAAGCAGCAGTAAATGATGTGCCGTGGGGGCACAGTGGCAGGACAGGCTGCTGCTTGCTCATAGCAGAGCATGACAGCACTTGCCTCAGTCGTAAAAATGAAAATCAATAAAACTGGAGCAGTGAAAAACCAAAGCTCATGCTTGGCAGAGCAGGGCAAATCAGGCATTGGATTGACACCCAAGGGGGAGAGGGCAGCTTTACTGCGCGGGCATTAATGATCCCATTGAGCCCCATCGAGCCTGCGCTCCACCACGCTTATCCTGCACTCAGCACAAAGGGATGAAAGCCTCTGTCCCATGGCTTGGAGGACAGGTCCCTTGGGGAGGGCTTGGGCAGAGCCCACTGACCCAGAGCATTCAGCAAGCAGCATGGCATCCATCCACCGATCCTGGCACTGGGAGCAGGAGGAGGGCTGACCGCTGCTGGGGGCGTTTCTCAGCCAGTCCCATCCAGGGGCTGGGCTGTGCTCAGCGATGCTGAATCTGAACTGAAAATTGAAGGGAAGTGATATTTCTTCATCCACTGTGAGCTGCTAATGGTCAGAGATACATCTCCTATTTGTAATTGAAAATACAAACAGCAACTGCCCTGCCCAACCCATTTCTAATGCTCTGGGGCAGCTGATCTCTATTTCTTACAGGCATTTCTATCAGCGATGAAAAAAGAGCTAAAAACTGTCTGGCACAAAGCTCCTGCTCCTTCTGTAAGTGACACTCCTTAGGTGGAGGACTGTGGTGATGGTCAAGAGTTTTCATCAAAATCTGTTGCCATTTGGCTCTGCCCAGGGTACTCCAACCTCTGATGTGGACCTGGAGCAAATGTGCAGCTGGAACCAGGGAATGTGATGCTGTGACACAGCCCCTTGCAAATGCCACAGCCTCAGGAGCAGCACTTGGCAAACTCCAAGTTTCAGTGATTTGAACCCAGTCAGAAGTATCACATGAAAATATAAGGTCAGGAGGAGGATTCAGACACCAAGATAGGTGCAGCTGAGATGGTGCGCAGTGCTTCTGGTGCTCTGCTGCTGTGCCAGGATAATATGGACCTCCTGCAGGTCTCATTGTGTATCTGTCAGCACTGGGGGAAGATCCTTGCACACCCGGGGTGTCTCAGACGGTGCCAGACACCTGTCTGGGTGGCTGAATCCAGCCCCACGTCTCAGTATGTTGGTCTCTTCCTGCCACATCTGAGTGGTGTTACAGGCTCTGTCTCCCACAGTGCCTCTAAGTTGCATACATCATGGGAAGAAGAGACCAAACCAGAACTGCCAAATTTTAAGGCATCCCATGTAGCTTCTCAGAAGTGCAAACCCATTCCTGGAACCCGTGCAAAGCCCAGCATCACCATACCCATTGTGATAAAACATCCTTTGTGCCAGTGACCTGGAAATCACCCCTTACACCAGCCAGAGTTTAGTATAAAAGATGAAGAAAAAACATACCTACCGTGCTCCAAGTCCTAGGAAGCAAGCAGTGCGATTCAGACACAGATTTACACAAATAAAAGACAGTTGTGCCTATATTTTCTCATATTGCAAATCAGTTCCCATCAGTTTCTTTCTGCTCCATCTATCTGGCTGTCAGGATGCTGACACAGCCCAGTGGCTGGGATCCAGCGCTTGCACTAAACCTTCCTCTCCGGTGCTGCTGTCATCAGTGGTGGTGATTTGGACCCAGGTATGTCTGGGTGTCTCAGACCACTCTGATTCACGTCCTGTGGCTGTGGAGAAGCCAGGCATCCAGGCTTTTTGTTCTTCCTGAGGATCAATTGAATTCCCCCAGCTATCTTTAGATATGCTGTGGCCCATGAGAAAGCAAGGGAGAGTTATCTCCTGTCTAGATATTAAAGGAACCTGATAAAAAGACCCCTGGTACTTAACTGCAAACAAGCGACTCACAAGAGGGAGATACTGGTTGGCAGAGGTGCACAGAGCAACAGCTGTACAAGTAATAGGTAGGTGACACAAAGATATCCTAACAGTCTGGGGGTGACAGCATGTTTGGGTGACTCACTGGTAACTCGTGGAGCTAGGGGAGGGTCACGGTCCAGAACAGGGACAGTCACCTCTCCATATCTGATGGAACAGACCTGGTGTGCCATGAAATAGCTTAGCTGTGCTCCTGTGATCTCAAGGCAGGTTTGTGGCACCTAGGTGAAGATTGGTGACATCTTGGACCACTCTGTGCTGGACGCAGGTTTGTGACAGCCCCTGACCTTGCATGATCTGTTGCCAGAAGGATCTGCCACTCCTTGGTGTCCCCAGCTCGGGGCTTTGTGTGCAGGTGCAGCAGGCAGCGCAGGGGAAGGAACCCAGAAGCCATGTCCGTTCTCCACCCCTGCTAACAACAGTCACGATTTCCACTTTCAGTCATTTCCCATCCCTGACATTGTTTGCCCATAATTTTCACCTACACATTCTTCAGTGCATCAAACAAGCCGTTTGCTACCACACATCTGATGGAGCAGAGGCACCTCCAGCTCTGGGGTCCGGGCTGGACACAGCCGGAGCTGGCTGCACTGGTGAGCTGCAGACCCCCTGACCCAAGGGGGACATGCTCCTGCTCTCCTGCTCAGAGATCAGAATTGGGACAGGCTGCAAGCAGTGGTAGGAGCTGCCACCTCTCCTCCATGCCCCATGGCTGGAGGAGCCCATGGCTGGGAGCACGGACCAGTTTATGCCCAGTACAGGAAACACCTGATTACTCACCACTGGTTTTGCTTACTAAAAAGGTCAGACATTGTTAATGGATGTTAACTGATTTTCAATGTGAAGTTCTTCCACAGTTTCGCTGCCTCAGAGCTGGGTCTATGTCAGCAGCAGGAGTGTTCTCCTCCATCCTTCCAGATGCAGCATCCAGAGCCCTGAGAAGCGGCCCTGCAACCCACCCTCCACAACACCTGTGAGGCTGTGAGGCTTTAGCTCGTCAGGAATGCCCCTTGGTTATGCAGGAGCCTGGGCATGGAAGAGAGATGCTGCTGGAGTGGGGAGCCCATGACCTGCAGTGGAACAGCCCAACACACTGAGCCTGTGTCCCAGCTTTTTGGGATGCAAATGCAGGCAGGAAGCTGTCCTCAAAGCAGGAGAAGGCTGTGAAGTTGGGCCTGGGAGAATGAAGGAGTCCTGTGCTCCAGGTGGTTTCCTTCACACGCTTTGCAAGATAAGAAGCAGTCAGAGAACATCTGTCACATTTGTGATCCACCAGGACTGAGGCAATGTGTGAAATCGGTCTAATTTTGCTGGAAACGTGTTTGGTGATGCTGAAATGCTCTGCCTGGCTGCCTGGGGTGGGATCCAGCCACCCACAGGTGATGGTGCCCATGGCTGTCTGAGGCATCCACACAGGGGAGGCAGCTGTGACACAGCACCAGAGGAACACCAATGTCTGTCTCCAGTGATGATGGGCGGATCTTTGCCGTTCTTGCCTGCAATGACAATGGTGACTTCTGTTGGTTTAAAATATGACACACACACAAGAAAAACAGCAGTGAGACCAAGGGAAAAAAATGGAAAAATCCAAGAAAACTCAGATAAAGAAGCAAGGAATCTTTGTGGATTATTCTATAATAGACACTTCGTTCATTCCAACGCGACACAGAGCAAGCTTCTGACATCCTTCTGGAAACAAACCCTCTCTCCCTCTCCACACTCCAGCACAAAGATGTCCTTCCTAGAGCCACGCTCTGGGCCTGGCGTCCCTGGTGGGACGCGTTGTGACATCTGGGCAGCCATGGCCAGGAACAGGTTAAACATGGGCAGCTGAAGGAATCTGGGCTAACACCTCTTGTAACCAAAGAAGCTCTTTAAGTCCATATTTCTTCTGTGAATTTTTAAATGATCCTTTAAGAGTTAAACAAAATAGTGGCTACTATCTTTTAAAAAAAAGTGATTTTTATCATTTTTTTTTCCTCTAGGTAAGTGCTAGTGTGTTTTAATGTCATTTTATTGCTTTTAAGGTTTTGGAATTGATTATTTGGAGTGAGGGGTTTTAAAATATTCTAGCAAGCAGAAATCCAATACTGGCCCGAGGCTGGGTTACCGGGGCTGAGATTCCTTCACACGCCCCAAAGACTGTGCAGGCTGCACAGAAGGAAGGGAGCAGATGGCAGCAGTGCTCAATACAGGGAGGTTACAGTCACTTACGACAGGCAAGGGAGATTTTTTTGAAGAAGATCCAATAAGAATTCACTGTCCTCAAACCCTGGGTGCAGCATTATCTCTACAAACTCCAGAGTCATCTGGACCTTTTCCAAATGATGCCACCACACAACACCCCACGGGAACTGGGGCTGGTCAGTTCCGTGGGCTCCTGCATGGGGTAAAGGCAGCTGGATTGTCACCAGAACCCCCCCCAGGTCCCACACTGAGTGATGCTGAGACCTTCTCAGCATCAGATCTCCCAATAGCTGACAGATGGATCTTGGGCTTTCAAGTCATGTCCCCTCCTGCACAATCCAGAGAAGTGATTACAGTGTTCAGTACTTGCAGGACTACACAGTCATGTGGATTCTCCTGATGCTGCAGGATGACTGACTTCTCCTCCGTAGCCACATGCTGCACGTGTGCTCGATGTAGAGCCACGCAGAAGATGTGCCCTAGTCCGCCTTGGTCAGTAACCTCCTGCAGAAATCACATGTGGGTTGTGCTTGGGTTCAGGTCTTTACAGGCATCCTGTGCCTAGCTGGTCACTCCTGCTGCACCCTGCTCTGCTGCTATCCCAGGCATCACTTGGGCTTTTCTAAGACAACTGAGGATATTTGGCGAGTGACCTTCCAACTCTGCAACCACCCGGCTCCTGGGAATGGCGTGAAGCCATTGGCACCTGCAGGACACATCCCACCACACCACACCACACATCTGCCAAGAGCTCTCTGCTTTATTTGCAGAACTTTGAGATTGGGGGTCTGAAAGCACCTCCTTACAACGTGCAGTGCAGATGTTCCTCCAGCTGCTGTGGGGTCAACACCCTGCATGTTGCAGTGAGCATCTTCCAGAGCTGATTGCTCACCGACGGGACAAAGCCACAGCATCAGCCGTAGGCAAAAGAGCAATGTGAGAAGGCACATCACACAGCTCTTCGTGGGGGAAATGGGCATTTCCAAGGACAACAGCCACAGTCCAGGCAGGGGACATGTTTGCCTATGAGGGTGCAGTGAGCAGACAGCTGTCTGAGGCAGACAAGGAGACCCTCGCTGTGTCGGAGTGGTGCCCAACGTTGGCCGCTCTCTGCCTGGTGTCCCACTGAGCCTGGACAAGGCCCAGGGCACCTGGACCCCACTGCCACCATCAGATGAATGTAGGGAGTGTGTGGAGCTCTAGACAGGCAAGATGCAGAGGGACCAAACGCTGGGGAGCCCTAGCAGGAAGGGAAGCAGGAATCCCTTGGCTGCTTGACAGGGACATGCCAATCTTGCAGCAAGCAGTGCTTCCAGCCTGCAGTGCTGGATAGGATTGTCCCAAGCTTCCAACAGAAAATTCCCATTTCTCTGCCTTTTGGACAGAACATGAGTGTGGGCAGCCCTGGCTGAGGACAAGCCTTTGCCTCCACCATGAAGGAGCATTACCAGAGAGCTGAGCAGGGTGGTGGAGCAGACACCCTTAGTGCAGCAAATACGTGCACCCAAAGAGGAATCTTTTGAGGGTGGACCCGAGGAGGCTCACATGAGTGCCCTGTGGCATGGCATGCTGTAGGGTGCAGGAAGACACTGGAATTGGGGTTGAACACCCCCAAACTGGCTAAAAAACACATTCTGGGAAGTAGATCTAAGCAACTCTGTCAGCTTCGGATACCAATGGGATTTGTTAGCCAAAGCCTTACAGCATCAGGTTCTACCCAGAGTAGGGAAGGAAAGTCCTTACGACATCAAAGCTGTGTGCATGGGGGCAATATTCCATCCTCAGCTCCCCCATCGCAAGCACCAGGGGGGCATCGGGGGCAGCTGATCACCTTGGTGTGCCTGCACTGTGGCAAGGCTGGCACCCTACGGCAGTGGTGGCACCCCAGCTGCGGCCAGATCCCTGAGGGCATCCCTGCTCCCCAGCACTTGTGTGCACAAGGAGCTTGCAGCTCTCACCACAGGGGCTTTAAGGGCACATTTGAGCATGCCTCAGTTTCCCTGCAGGTTTCTGAGGAGGCACATGGAGGGCTGTAACCCCAGTGACATGGGATGGGGAGGGCTGAGGGGGAGCAGCGGGTGGGCACTGTGACAGCAGCTGCTCATGGATGCTCCAGCCTGGAGGCTGGGGCAGGGCGGGCAGCAGTAAGGGACCACGGCCAGCCATACCTGGCACCATGTTGAGGCACACAGTACCATCCTGAGCCATGTGGTACCATGCTGTGCTGTGCCATACCTCATTGAGCCATGTGGTACCACACTGTGCAGAGCCATGCTGTGCAGTACCATGCCATGCCAAGTCATGCCGTGCAGTGCCGTGCCGTGCTGTGCCGTGCTGTGCAGTACCACGTACTGCCGTGCAGTAGCACCCTGAGCCGCACCGTGACAATGCCATGCCGTGTGTTACCATGCTGTGCAGCACCATGCCGTGCCGTGCCGACCCACATCGTGCCGAGCCGTGCCGTGTCAGGCTCCTCGCGGCCCGGCGGTCCGTCCCTGCCCTCTAGCGGTGCCGCCGCCTGCAGCTCCTGGCGCTGCCATCCGCTGCCACCCCGCCGCCTCCCTGCTCCTCCCGCTGCCGCCCCGGGGCCGCCCGGCTGCCGCCTTTGTCCCCTCCCGTCCGCACGGCGCCGAGCACCGCCGCAAAACCGCAAAACCGCCGGTGCCGGCGGGGCCGCTTCCTCCCGGCGGATCGGGGCAGAGCCTGGCGGTGCGGGGCACAGCGGGAGCCCTGCAGCCCCCAGGGGGTCCCTGGAGGAGGTGCTGAGCGTAGGGCTGGTGTGCACTGTGCTCGGGGTTCACATGCGGCTCAGGGGAGGGAGAAAACCCTGTGGGCACCAGAGAGGGCAGGAGAGGAGATGGGTGAAGAGGTGAGTGGGTCTCACCCAGAGGCCCCATATATCATCCCCTGATTTTATCAACTCGGTGCAGATGGTGGGCCCCCAGCCTCCAGCTCAGGGTTATTGCAGGGATCAGGGCTGGGCTGAGCCAAGCAGCCGGTCCAAGGTACTCCAGAGACTATTTTTGGGGGGATGCCCCCTCTCTGGGTGGCTCTCTTCCTCCCTGGGTGTACTGGAGGGTTTCTACCATGGACCCACCTGTGAGTCATGCTGCAGCATCTTGCTGTGCTGTCTTGGGTTCAACAGTTCCCCTGGGCCTTACAATGGAAGAGACTTGCAAAGGAGCAGGGAGGATCCGCTCCAGGTATCAGACATGGAACAGAGTTCTCCTTGCCTCCAGCTGCACCAAGATTTGTGTCCAAGTCATCACTTTTTCCTATCAAAACAGGAAACTGGACAAATGCAGCATCGGATCAGTTCTGCTGCTGAGAGTGAGAGCAAAAGGCACGGGACAGTGCTGTCCCTGACAGACAGGGCTGGAAGAGGAGCGTGGGGACACAAGGGCTGAGCCTTGTTTTTTCACATCACAGCTTCCCCCCTCAAACCTCTCTGCTGAATGAAATGGGAAAGGGTCAGGACAATGAGTTTCATTCAGGAACAAGTGTTTCCTGGGCTGAATACGCTCTGCAGATAACTACAGTGCTGTCAGCACCTGCGTGTGCTGCAAAGCCCGGCTGGGAGCGGGCTGGAAATGGAACTAACGTGAATGTACTGGAGCTGCGCACAGCCTTCCTGTAAGGAGAGGCACTTTCAAAGATAAACGGATCTGGTACGTTAAAATATACACTGAAATCAAAGGGGAGCCAGAAGGAGGTACAAAATAGATCATAGAGATATGGAGGAACAGCTGGAGTAAATTAAGTTAGGTAATTGGAGCAGGATAAGGTAGGTGAGCAGCAAAGCTGGAAGGAGCTATTCTTAGTACAAGCATTTACCCATCCACAAATGCAATCTCCCTTTGTGTTTGTGGGTGGCCTCTGTGCAGTTTGCCATTGGGCCGGATCTGCCCGGTGTTTGGGGACTGGTGGTGGCCCTGGTGGGGAGCACCAGGCAGAGGCTGGGAGCTCTCAGGGTGCAGTGGGGAGAGGATGCAGCGGAGGGCACTGTGCTGTGCAGGAGGCAACAGCCCCGCTGCTGCGGGTGCTGCGGCCAGGACCGTGGGTTTAGCCTTGCTTTGGGGCCCAAAAGCTGGGGGAGTGATCCTGCAGTGCCATCTACATCTTTGTGTCCTTTGTGTGGTTTGGCTCATGCCACGTTTTCCGGGAGCTGTTGACCTCCTGGGCTGTGATGCAGCATCACGAAGTGGGGAGGTGTGACAGCAGCTGGGTCACAGCCTGGGACCGGGGGGAGCTGCCCACAGCTGGCTGCACCTGCCTGCTGCTGGAGCACAGCCCGAGCGGGCAGAGGAGAAGGGCAGCAGGACTGGGGGAAGGCTGGGGCTGGAGGCAGAGCCCCCAGAGCAAGGAGACACAGAGCATGGGGAGAGACCCCCTCCCCCCCCACCACCAGGAGCCATGGGCACCTAGTGCCCAGCAATGGGGAGGTGCAGCTCATGCCAAGGAAGCAGCACAGCTGTTTCTGCAGCTCCAACAAACTCCACTCCAGACATGGGCCATTGGCTTGGGAGTCATGAGGAGCAGAGCTGCTCCACAGCTGCCAATGTGTGAAAGCAGTGCCACTTCCAGCTGGCATCCACACACACATGGTGCACGAAGCTCTCCAGATATTTCCCCGTGCTGTGAGTGACACTCACAGGGATGACACCCAGAAGATCTTAGGCAGCTCTTAGGGAGATGTGTGATGGTTAATTCACGTTGTTGTTGTGCCATGGCAATATGGTTCGAGCTGCCCTGGTACTGCTGTGGCTGAACATGGGGATGTTATCTGAGCACAGAGCTCCTGTCAGTGTCTGGAACCGACTTCAGCAGCTTCAGTCCTGCTTAAATGTCAATTAATGTAAATTATTGGAATGAAATAGCATGCTACAGCCTCTTCTTATCCCTCAACTGTAGAAGAAAATCCCTGCAAACAATTTAGAGTAAATACCTTCATTAAACTCTTAAGTGAAGAAGTTAGGATTACACCACATCTGTAAACAGGGGAACAAACATCGATATTATCTGGTAACAGAACACAGCAAATGACAAGGGCACAAATCCGTGTAGGCAGCCAGGGAGCTCTCTAATAAAGAGCTGATAAGTAAATAATAATAGGAAGGACTAATTAATAAATATCAAGGCCGTGAAACTGTGCAGGGTTTCCACTGGTGATGTGAGCAGAGGGGAGCTGCTAGGGACAGCCCCGAGGTGCACGTGGGCCAGGTGGCTGGGAGCAGCAGGCAGCAGCTGCCCTGTCCCCGCTGTCCCCAAGGCACCGTGCCCCTGGGCAGGACGGGATGGCGATACTCCCCATGTCCATCTCACAAAGGCTTCTGAGTGACACACCTGGTTTTTCCTTTGCTAAATTTCACCCCCTCACCAGGGGGTCAGGCTCCAGTAGAGGTGCATCTCCACGGCCCTGGCGTGACCGGCACCACCACGTGCTCATCACACCCCTGCAGC
The DNA here is from genome assembly GCA_013396635.1 of Penelope pileata. Lineage (NCBI taxonomy): Eukaryota > Metazoa > Chordata > Aves > Galliformes > Cracidae > Penelope > Penelope pileata. Next base: position 337,628 of record WBMW01004559.1, on the reverse strand, counting down.
CTCCAGCTGGGGCTCACCAGCAAGATCTGAATTGCTCCAACTGTGCTGCAAGGAGGGTGAGCAGCATCTCCCAGGGGGGGAAAGAGAGGGCTGTCCCTCGTGCTATAGCCAAGGAGCTGGGCTCGGGAGGCTCCTCTTGCACTCCGTGCTCTTCCCACCCACCCAAGCCTGTCTGATCCTCCCTGGATCAAAGGGGAAACCCTGGGGCTGGAAACTGTCAATACAAAGAGGACACCAGGCAGGAGCAGGTGTGTGTGCATCCACAACTGCCCCCTCCCTCACCCCCCTTCCCTCTCCTCCGGTCCCGGGTGGGCAGCAGCAGGGGACAAGCTGCCAGCATGCTGCTGCGAGCAAATGAATTCCATAAATCGATTTACACCCTCTCCTGCTCCCTGGAGAAGCCCTGCAAAATGAATGTATCTCCTTAAAACATAAATAAAGAAATAAATGTAGGCAGCCTGGTGTGAGGCTGGGGCTCGGGGATGAAGGGTGGAGGAGAAACGGCATCCTGGGACCTTGAAGAACTTACAATGTTTGGGGGGGTTTTGTTTGTTTTACTGGAGAAAAATATGAGGATAGAGAGATCATCACTGTCTTGGAGTCAGCAAAACTAGAAAATACCTGTTGTGCATCGTGCAAAATCTGGCCAGTTAGTTTTTGGGTGGGGAGGGAGATCCTTGCTTACTTTTCTGACGAGGAAGAAATCCCACTGCCAGTGCTGGCAGCAGTTTGTCTCCAGCAGCCGTCCCTCAGCTGCTCACTCCAGCTGATTCGCTCCAACAGCTGTGGAGCTGCATCGTGCTCACCACCAGTCCTGCCCTGCTTCCCAACAGGGCAGGCAGCAGGCAGTGTCTATCAACACTTCTTCTCCACCCTTGGCCTGAGCAAAGTTTTATTACTTTTTTTTCAGAAAAAGGGTTTGTCAGAAGAGGTCGTAGTTTTATTACTGCCGCTGGCAGACTGGAAGCAAATGGCCAAGCATTCCGATGGAGAAGACTTAACATGGGGCTTCAAGGGCCTGGGAGAGAAGAGCACTGGAACCTGGGGAGCACTGGCAGGGATTTGCCTCGGAACATCGTGTCTCATGTTCTCCCCAGCCCCTTGTCTGGTCTCATTAAGAAGAACTAATAGCCTAAGGAAATTTTCATCCAAAGAACTTAATTAAGGTGGTGTTAGGGTTGTGAGCACCTAGAAATTATTTGCTATCTGCAAGACTGGCTTTCAATTAATAGAAAATGAGAGAGAGGGGTGCAGGGACGCCCAGGAGCAGAGCTGCTCCCAGAGCCCTTCAGCCGAACCCTGAGCCACGCAGACAGATCTGGGACACAGAGTGACCCCGGGGAAGGGCCCATCTCTCACGGAGTCCCAACATGGTGCTTGGGTGGCTGTGTCCCATTCACAACCAGGGCCTGGATGTCCCTTTGTGTCACCAAGGAGACACTTGCTCTACGCAGTCTGCAAGCACTCTGCAGGTGCTCAGCACACCTCAGGGTAGGCAACTCCTTGGTGGTGGCTCAGACCGGCACCTCAGGGAGCTGTGGTCCTCATGGGATGTGCCCAGGTAGTGACCAGCTGCACCTGGGGAAAGAGAAGGAGGAAGGCATCAGGACATGGCGTCCTGAGTGCCTCTGGCCCTCATGTCAGTGCACAGCACCCGCTTTTCTCTGAGCAGATGCAGAGGTCGGTCCTGGCTGTCTGAATCACCACAGAGGTGTGAAGGGTGTCCATGGGCTGCCGTCTGCAGCCTGCTCATGGGAAAATTAATTCTTAATCTCTGCTGGGTAGGGTCCATCTCCTGGAGGTGATGGCTCCCACAGGTTCCTGTGCTCACAGGTTGCTCAGTTTGGTGGCTCCGATGCACCCACACCAGCGTGCTTCAAATCACAGGCTGTGAAACCTGGGCTCTTTCCAGTTGGAAATGGCAGCCGTGGCCAGGGCCAGAGCCCCCAGGTGCAGGAGGGCTCCGCATTCAGGTGCACAGAGCTGTCCCTATAGGTCCCTGAAGGAGCTCCGCCGGTGTCTGCTACCAAGGCTCCCCAGAACCCTGCGGTCACAACCCTACAAGTTTTGGCTGTCCTTTTGAATGCTCTTGATGACAATTTTCCATGATTTTTGACAATCAACGCCATTTTGCATCTGTAAAGGATCAGCAAAGCTCCACCAACTTCTGTGCAGCTCCTGGTTGATCCCGGCTGCCACAATTTGTGACCATTTTTGACTTTTTTTTGACCTTTCCCATCTGCACTGACTGATGTGTATCTCTGGGAGAGACCTGCAGCACAAGGCCAGGTGAGGATCATCGTAGTTTCCGCAGATTCCCAGCTCCCATCTCCTCTCACTTTGTTTAGGAAACATGAAAATTCCTTGGAAAGTTTCTGAAGCTGCTGGAACTCAGATCTTCCCCTCAGACAACAAAGGGCTTCTTTGTTGTTGCTAAAAACCAGGAGGACCAGGAAGACATTTTGACCCCTTTTCTGAGAAACCAAGCTGCAAAAAATGCCTCTGAAACAAGGTTTTATTTTTGTGATTTCATACTCCAGTTTCATCAGCTTCATGTGAGGAGGGGTGTTGGCCAGACTTCAGCACAGGTGACTGCAGTTCAATCAACATAAATTTCTCTCCCAATGTCAACTAAATGCATTTTTCTTTTTTGCTGCCTATCCTCAGTGAAGGGAAAGTGTCCTAAGCAGAGTGTGCTCTTCATCATATCACTCTCCTGGAGCAGGGCACATTTGGTGGGAGACAACATGATCTCCACTGATCCCAGGTGATGCTGCACTCAGTGGTCCTTGGATACCAAGCTGCTGCAGAGGTGCAAAGGATAATGAGGAGATGAAGGCTGCGGAGCTGTAAGCCTCCCACACTTTCACCAAGATGAAATGCAGCCCATCCTCCCTGGAGGCAGCAGCCCTGATGCACAAGGTGTCTTCCTGTAATCAGAGGAAAAGTGGGCAAAAATCCTTGGTATGGATTTTTGTTTTCATGTTCTGTGATGGAGGGGAGGGGAGGGTGCAGGGTCTCTGTTAGGTACCAGCTGGCAGTGCCCCAGTGCCCATCTCACAGTGAATATTCCCACTCCTGGCACTGGTGGTCCTCACCAGCAGCACAGACAGAAGCTGTGTCCGTGTCTGTGTGTCTGTCCCAGGGACATACCCATGCCTCCAGCCCGTGGACATGCAGCCCCCATTTCACTTGAATGGAGAAGAGGTTGGGACAGGGACACATGAAGCTCTCATTCTCCCTTTACTCTCCAGGTAAAAAATGCCCTGGACTTCCAGAACATAATTAATTGATAATAATATGTCCCCCTATTATGCTCCCTCTCTCACAGGATGCCAGTGGTGCATCATGGGGAAGAAGGCTTTTCTCCCAAATGCTTTTCCTTAGAGTCTCTGACAGAGGGTGTTGACACCTTATAAAAATAAACAGCCCTGAAGAGACAGGCAAGCGACTGGCTAGCGTGTGGCTCCCAGCCACCCCACTCCCACTCTGCCATATGTCACCCAGGGACCTGAAAGCAGCATCTCCATGCTGTCAGGAAGGGAGTTAAAGCAGACAGCATGAAGAACTGAGTGAGTGAATCCCAGCTTCTGGCCAGCTCTGGAGCTGAGTCTGCATCCCTCTGCCTGGTGAGGATGCTCTGGGCCCTGCAGAGCAGCACAGGGGATGGACCTGGAGGTGCTCCTTGCTCTCAGTCTCTCCTCCAGTAACCGCTTCCTCCTGGCTCTGGAGCACTGCTCCCCGTGGGGCCATGCCGTGGTGGCCAAGGCTACCCAGGACTGAAAGCAACGAGAGGATCAAGCATGGTCAGTGCAACGGCTGAGCAGCACGGCGAGGACACAGGACCAAGAACGTCTCTGCCTTGCACCCTGTGCCTTATGCAAGTGCTGCACAGTGGCCCACTGAGTTTCCCCTCTGCTTTTCAGCCCCCACCCTGCTCCCCTCCCCGTTATCCTGGCCACCAGCCTCCACCTGCTTGGGGATGGCAGACCTCCTAAGGCCGGACACTGTGTTGAGTCCCATACCCACTACAGGCTAAAGAGATCCTTTTTTTGTGCGGTCTTTTAGGAAGCCCTGTTTTGCTGCTGTACCCCAGCAGCACTGCTTCATGCTGTGCTTTGCTGACTCGTGTCTACTGCAGTAAATTCAAGATTTTCTTGATCTCCACCTGCCATGTCCTACATGTGTTTGCAAGGGGAACCCTTCATGTCCCCCCTGCTGCTCTGCTGAGCCTCCCTTTCTCTCCCCTGGATGCCCCTTGCTCCTGGGCAGGCGGTGCTGGTCGATGGAGGGAGATGCTCTTGTCTGATCAGTGTCTCGTTGCTTTATTGTGCATGTGAGCAGAGAGCAGGCAGGTCACAGGTTTGCAGATTTGCAGTTGACAAGATTTGTGTCAGTGCAGGGGTCAGTTTGCACTCAGGAGATGGTGTCTCCTCTTTCTTCCTTTGCCAAGAGTGGGAGCAGCGTCACTGCCCATCACCTGCATCTCCTGCTCTGGAGCTCCATGCTCCTCCTGAGGAGCCCAACTCTTCCTCCGGTCTGCTGTGACTCTGCACTTGCCTCTATGACACAGGTTCTGGTTTCCAGGCCACCGCCTGTGGGCAGTTCTCACCCAGTGCCATGTGTGGCAGCCCCGAGTGCTGCACTCCTGCTGTAAGGCCTGACTTTGTATCACGTGGTCACACCTGGTGTAAATAAAGGAGCAGACTCTGCCTCTGCATCCCTCCCAAAACCACCGGGGCATACACCTGAGGCCAGACTGCTAATTCCTCTGAGCTTCACGTCTGGGATAGAACCAAAAGCCATTTCCAAGGAGAAAAATGCTGCAGGGACCGTCTGTTCAGAGGCAGCCCCCCCTTTTGCTGCAAGCCTGAGAAATTCGGTCAAGCCCTGTGCTAGTTCTCGGCACCCTGCAGCACCGTGCACGGGGAGAGACAGGCACTGCCTGCACCAGCTCCTCCCTGCCCATCTGCAGGGAAGGAAATGGGGCTTCCCACAGGCATACAGGCTCCAGGCTGGGGGATATTCAGTGCACAAGAACTGAATTGAAAAAGTTCTTTCTGTCTTTTCTGTAATTGCATCAATGAAAAAAATGTAAATAAGAATTTTAATAAAAGTATAACAGTAACCAGATCTAATCTCTAACCTTTTGAAATATAAAGAGGCTGTTTTATCTTCTAGGCAGCACAATCTTTCCCCAGCAGCGATGGGAATTTGTGGGAGTAAAATTAACTGAGGCAGTGCTCCCCTCTTGCTCGTTGAATGTAAGCGAAACATATTGAGGATTACTGCAAAGGAAGAATTAATAAAATCTGAGTGGGGAAGTTCCAAAGTCCAAGCAAGGTTGCTAACTGCTCCCCACGCACAGGCCCAGGGCGAGCTGCACGCTTCACACACCACCACCAAGAGCAGGGGAGAAGCAGCGGGAGGATCCCATCCAGGGGCTTTGCACTCCAAAGCAACCAGCTGCTGGAGTCATTGTCCCTTGGGATTTCAGGGTGACTGCAACAAGTTTTCCAGAGCCTGGGAAACTTGTTGGCCCTCGAGCCCTGAAAACGTGTGTGTGTCTCCATTGTCCCTTATGGTCTGCCCATGTGCAAATGTGGGATGTGCCCATGGATTCGCCAGTGCCTCAAGCAATGCACTTTTGCAAATGAGGTGCAAAGACTCCTGGGCTCCTGCTTTTGCAAGCCAAACTGGAATAAAGCTGGTGCAGCTCAACCCAGATCTGCTGCAGCTAGGGGTTGGGCTGGGGGTTACATCTTCGGTGTCAGACCCCTCTGAGGGTCAATGCTAAATGGGAGCAGCAGAGCAGGGCACTGGTTGTTGCTGTGTCACTGGAGGGGCTTCACCCCCACCACTCTGCAGTCTGCCATCCCAGCTATGACTTCAAATTCCATCTCCTTCATGTGCAGGACCCTGCCATGCTGTTGACCATGTGTTCCCGAATCCTTCCCCTTTCCATGTTCCTTTTCTCTTACTTCAGGACCCAGTTTCCATTAGCTGCCACCAGGTTCCTCTCTTTCAGCCCTCTCTTCTTGCACCATATTTGCTGGGTGGCTTCTGAGGACACAGCCACAGCCCAGCCACATGCTGCCGGTGGGGCAGCTCTCGCTGATGCTCACTAAATCTGCTCAGCACGTGGGTGAGGCGTCACCGTTGTGCAGTCACTTCCAAGTGAGACACAGTTTGGCAAAAAAATGTTCATGAACCATGTGGGCATTCCCAGAAATACCATCACAAAGTCCTGGTGTTGCACATCGTTGATTTGTGCTCATTTCTACAGGCACACAGCCTGCAAAATGTGCAGGGAGTGGAAGGGAATTTCCAATAAAAACCTGGTGCTGCTGCGCTGCACACACCCACACACAACAACACATGTGCAACTCTCCTTTCATTGCTCCCCAGGCACAATTTCTGGTGACACTAGCCCTGTTTTCTGATGCATTTTGGTGTCCACACATCCCATCCAGTGCCCCTCCCCGCTGCCGCACAGGCGAGGCTGCTCGCTGCCCGCTCCTGGACTGTGCTGCTGGCTGCCCACGGCAGCCCTGCACTCCCAGCATCTACTTTTGGCTGTGTGACCAACAGAAGTGACAGCAGCATGAAGATTTCAGGGAGAAGTTCCCATTTAGCCCAGGGCTGTGCCCAAGCAGCAGTGCCTGCCTGCAGCCCTGGTCCTCCCAGCACCCCCAGCCCTGTGCCGTCATTACCCAGCCCTGCCATCAAGCAATGCTCCTGTCCTTCTGACTTCTCTGGATTTTGTAAACCTGGGGTTTGGATTTCTTTCATCTTGCTTACAGCCTTAGAAAGCGTCCTAATTCCACAGTGCTTCGGGTTCTGTTCCAAAAAGCTTCAGATTCCTCCAATTTTCAGTCATTCACCTGGGCCGTGAGTGACGGGAGAGGTGGCTCGTCCCTGGGGGTTTCGGAAGAGGTGTAAAATCCATCTGCAAAGAGAAGCAAGTGGCTAACAGAGACATGGCAGGATGTGTCGTGCTGGCTGCAGGCACTGCTATGCCTGAGTAACTCATTTGCCTGATGCAGAGATCTCCCCTACTGACAGTCAAGCTGCAAAGAGGGGAATCCAGTGTCTGCTGGGCAGCTCTGAGTACCAAAGCTCCACCGGCCACCAGGAGCCAGGCAGCAGGAGCTGCCTCTGGTCACTGCACAGGGGAAAGGCAGCCTTCCAGCACGAGCCCCATGCTGCAGTTGCACAACGGATGGATTTGGGGCCTGTGTTCTGCCCTGCCTCTTCCCAAGGGCTCTGACTCAGCCGCAGGACTCAGCAGGATGGGAACAGCCCCAGCAGTCTCCGTCCATGTGACACCCATTGAAACGACCTCAGACTTTGTTTTTCCCAGGACCTGAGTTTCTCCTTAAAGAGCTGCTGCAAATCTGTGCTGCACAGCCTCTGTGTCTCTGTGTCCTGACTACAAAGCCCAACAGGCTAGGCATAGAACACAGGAACCCCATTGGTTTGGCAAGCTGCAGACTCCATTTTAGCAGCCTTATATCCCATGCCACCTATGGCTGGCCTACTTCTGCTGAACAGCTGCTGTTTTCTGTCCCATCCCATCCCACCCTATCCTATATTATCCCATCCCATCCTATCCTATTTCTTGTCTGTAGCATCTCATGCTGTGCCCACCACTGTAGTTTCTGCACATCCTGCAGTACAGAACAGCAGTGTCTGCCCCCTCGTCAGCAAATACGCACGCAGTTAACATCTCCTTGCGTACATTTTGTTTTGTTTTTCGTGTTTATGTTAATGAGAGCCTCGGGACAGTAGCAGGGAGGGAATGATCTTTAAGCACAGCTGCAAGGCCACTCTGGGTACCTGAACACACACAGCATCTGCCAGGTGGGATTCCTTACTGACAAGGAGAGACAGAAAGCCTGAATTGTGGCCTCTGCAATTGGAAACCAAAATGAGCAGAGAATGCAATGGCAATGCCAACCTACAGAAGGTGCACGCTGGTCATGCCCATGACCTTCCCTCTCATCAGGCTGTGAGCATCCAACTGCTTCGCTCTGCCCAGAGTCCCCTCTGCCCTGCCCTACTCCAGTCCAACACCCTCTCCACCCCTAACAGCCTGTTGAATAAGCAAGAGAAATTCCTGCCCTGAAAGAAACACCGGCTGCAGCAGTCAAGTGCTTAGGTAATGCTTCAGGGCCGTAGTTAATGCCTAGGGTCTGATGGCACCACCTGCCCATTGCTGCATCTCTGATGTTTCCCTTGCAGTGCAGGAATGCAGGGGAGCTGCTGGGAGTGACCCTCGGAGCCCCCCCAGGCAGGTGATCTGTCCGAGGGGCAGGCAGCTCTGTCCAGGACAAACGCTCGCTTCCATCGTGGCTGGTGGGAACCCACAACTGTGCAAGTGACTGGCAGCAGCACAGAGCTTTCTGTAACAAGAGACAGAAGAAAGGAGGGCTGACAGGGAAACACTCTTGGTCTGTTTCATGGCAGTACTTTGTTGTGCATGTCCCAGATGATGCTGTATGACCCCTGTGGTCTGGCTTCCATCCGCTTTGTTCATTCACCACAGATACCAGAAAACCAAACGTGCTGTTTAGGTCCAGGAGCTGAGCAAGTAAACCTAATTTCTCAGGTTGGTGCCTTTCTGTTCTGTGAATGAAGGAGTATAAGCTGAATTTGTTGGGAGCTGAAAATCCTCAGGACTGTGACAAAAGAACAGATTTCTCTTATGTGACAGCAGCTGGGAGTACCCTGACCACAGCTCTCCCGGGATGCTGTCAGCCCCAGGCACTCCTCCCAGGCTTAACACAGGGGCTGAAGGGTTCCTGCGAAAATGAGAGCAGATGGGTGGGATGGGTGCTGAGGAACGCTTACAGTCCTAAGTGGGCTGTGAGAAGACGAGGTCTGGGAGCACACAATCCTCCCACCCAGGACAGACTGCACGTGCACCTTTCTGTGGTGCTCTTCAGCCCTTGGTTTTTACTTTTAAGTTAATACATCTAGATAAAGCTCTCACAGCTGAAGATCCACCCTTGGATGTGATGCTCAGAGAAAAGAAAAATGCCTCTTCACACCATCTCAAGGCTTTTCTGACCCTGCGTTGTCATTTAGTACCCTGTTAGAAGGGGTATGGACACGGTGCTTGCTGAGTTACCCATCCCGGAGCCCATCCCGGAGAGGAGGCCACCTGACCTTGTGATCAACAGCACTGACATTACTGACTCACATCTTGAGTTATCAGCTGCACCCAGCCCATGGTAACAACTGGGCAAAGCGTGAGATGTGCTCAGTCTGGTTCCTTCCATCTGCTCCTCTGCTGACTGGGCAGTTCCTCCTGACTCAGACTGGTTGGGGATGAAGTGCATTGGATAACACAAGTGGAAGAACGACTGCGAGGACTGCCAGCTCCAACAGGACAATCGGATCTGTTGGGTGCTGATGGAGTGGTGACCTGCCAGGTGCTGGGAGGGACAGGAGGAATCTGCCCCTGTGTTAGTGAAGAAGGCTGGTGCCAGGATGGCAACGGAAATAACAGCAGTGACAGTAAGGATATGCAGAAGAAAAGCTCACTGCACACACAGCAGGACAAAGGAAGCCAACAACCAGTACCCAGTGTGGAGCAAAGTACCTGCACCCATCAGCTGCTGACACCTGCCTGGCACCTCAGCTGGCTGAGAAGGACCCAGCCTGTGGCAAAGGCTCCAGTTGCAGTGACAAAAGCAGAAAGCCCATGCAGGTTAAAATGTCTCTCCATTGCCCAGTAGATACAAGCACAGGAGAAGAAGCTGTGCTGAGGCCTCTGTTCCCTTCTGTATGCCTGGGTCCCCAGGGGATGCAGTGAAGAGTGGGAGGGTCTTCCCTGTGCTAAGTTTTCTGTTACCACTCAGAGAGCATCACAAAATTTCACAAAGTATAGAAACACTGCTGGGGGAATTCCTTCTGTCAGCTCTGTCAGCTCAGAAGGGGCAGAAAATGGCCTTGGAGCTGGGTCTGTGCGTGCAGATCTCCCACTGACCGAGGAAGAAGCAAAGCACCACTGGTACCCCAACACCAGTGTTTGCCATGCAAGCGTGTTCTAGAGGAGTTCAAACTAGGAGGAAAAGCATCAGAAATGGATGCGTGAGCTGTGTAGGCACTGCCACTGTTCCCATTTCTGAAGGAACCTGGCAGCTCTGGTTGTGGCTTTGTGTCAGAGCTTCTTCCACAAGAAGGCACCAACCTGGTTCTGTGCACAGCACCTCGGGGTCTGCAGAGGTGCAGCGCTACGAGCACTTTCTGAAGCCTTCGCTGTAAGCAAACCTGGATGATTAATGACAAATCAATCACTTGCTGGAGAGGTTTCTTTGTGTTCTGTTAGCAGATGGCCCACGTGGGCACTCCAAGTGAGCGCATTGATGAAGTGCTGAGGCACAGCTCCGGCTGCCGGCACCTCGGCCAGCACAGCCTGGGAACGGCATTGGCACAGCTGCCAATGGCCTGGCAGCCACTGCTCCCCCGCTGAGATGGGCAGCAGAGTGCTGAGGGTGCCCTGCAGCACCATGAGCCCGTGGCTCTCACTGCCACGGTGGCTGGATGGATGGGAAGAGAGAGAGAAACAAGATGTTCCCATGGGCAAAGATAACCACAGTTCCTCAGTCTGTACAAAACCAAGACAGCCACAGATTTCTCTCAGGCTCCAGGGGATAAAACAACCGCTCCACGCTGATGGAATGCCCCTTTTCTGGGTTGGTTTGTGCCTGTCTCGGCACACTGCAGAAGGAATGCACCCCCCTGGCACTGCCTTTATCGCTGCAGGTGAGCCGCTGCCCTCTCAGCATCTGCTCCTGCTCCCCTCACCTCTCCCTGTTCAGTTTCCATTCACGGTCTGTCCTGCATCTGAAGCTACACAGCCTTCCAGTTAAAGCAGGGCTGGGATCCACTCCGTGCCTCCGCTGCAATCATACAGCAAGCCTAGATCTCGCCAAGCAAGAAAAAATCAGCTCCATAGAAATAATCCCCCAAACTCCTATTATTAGCTTTTTGTAGCTACATTAATTTTAGAAGAAAAATTAGGTTCAAAGTGCTGAGCTCATTTTTAATAAAGATTCACGGTCGCAATTAATTCCCCGACGAGGAAGAATCAACTTTGGAGCACATCAGACTCATTACAAACTCCTCACAAAGTCATCAGAGTCCGACAAGCGGTGGCGAGGAAAACGGGCGCAAGGGGAGCGGCCCCGGGTGCGGGCTGGATCCAGCCGAGGTGACCGAGCCTGCACTTCGCTCCGCTGCCAGCAGCCGCGGGATTCCAGGAGAGACGCGAGCACCTGGCGCAGAGGAACAAACCAACAGCTCCGAACCGGGCACACCGATAAAAACAAGCTGGGAGGATGGGACCGGAGATAAAAGAGAAAGTGCTGGAGATTTCCTACTGCCTTCCAGGTGGGACGAAGCTAGGGAGTGGAGCCGTGATCGGAGTGCTGTTCCCAGGCATCGTGTCACCACCACCTCCGGTCAGAGCACAGTCCCGCTCTGTTGAAAGCATCTCAGCCCCTGTCCTTTGCTCCTACAGCCCCAGAAAGTCGCAGAAATGGGGTACTGCTCCTCGGGGGCTGCTTCCTTCCCTCCACAGCTGCTTTAGCTCTTTCCATCCCCCTATTCTGGCTCAGGGCAAAGCAGTGGGATTATAAAGGAGATCTGTGGAGGCTTTGTCCTTCTTTAGCATGCTCATTGATAAAGAAGCAGGAGGAGCCAGAGGCATCTGGATATCCCATTGCCTCAGCCTGACATGGCTTAGGCAGTGCCACACTGGCAAGTGGAGTCCAGACCACAGCCAGTGCTGGGGTTCTGTCCAGGCACACTAAAAAAGGTAAATTTCTGACCCAAAATGTTCTGCAGGGGAGAATACCTGACACTCAGTGCTCTTCTCCAGGGGATGTTGTTCTGCAAGATATTTCCTACCTCACTGTAACAATTGGCATAAGGACAGAGGAGTCAATAGAGTTTATGTCCCAAGAAGATAAGACCTCAAAATATTTTTGCCTCCCCTGGGCAGGGAGCCCACGTGAGGAGGATGCTGTGTTTCCTCTAGAGCCATGAGGGCCCTCCCCAGAGCAATGCCTCTGCACAGACCCTGGCTCCTGCCCACCTGTGCAGGGACCAACCAGACAAGGAGAAGCTTTGTGCATCCTGACATTGCAAAGCAGGGGCAGGGGATGGAGTTCCAAGGCAGCTGTGGGCTAAAGGTGCTTGCCACGCTGATTTTGACGGAACCACACTGGGGAGCTGGAAGCCCATGATGTCTGGAGATGACCTCCCACCACTGGCTAAATCTGCTGCTTCCTCCTCAGAGAATGAGCAGGAAGGGATCTGCTCTGCAGCCTTTTGGATAAGGGTTTGTGGGACACCTAAAATGGGAGCATAGTCCCCAGAGGGAGGGCAGGGCTGGGCTCACAGGATGCAGAGCTCAGGAGGGTGGATGCACTGGAGCAGCCCATGCTGACCCTCAGCTGCACGGCCACCAGGACATCAGCCTGAGGCTGCCTCCTGCCTCTCAGAGCGTGGGGTCAGAGGACCCCAGGCTGCCAATTTACCAGCGAGACCTGGGCACATCCCAGTGCACATCCCAGTGCTCCTGGGGCTGCTGCAGAGCGGGTCTTCTGCAGGAAGCAGGAAGCGGTCTGGTTTCTGCAGTCATCCCCAGCACCGGAGCAGATTTAGATGGCAGAGCTGGAGTTTGCATTGCCAGCCTCACAGCTGTGGGATCTCCTCAGGGAGCTACAAAGTGTCACCAACCAAGAGCTGTGGGCACTTAAACCTGTGGAGTGTGAGGCAGTGATTCACTGCCGAGAAGTCCAGGGGAGGAGATGCTGGGGGATGGTTTCCCCTTCCACTGCTGCTCTCCCTCTGTCCCTGCTCCTCCCTTCCCACCTCCCTGACAACCTCGTGCCTACCCCCACGGGGCATCCCCTTGGCTGCTCTGTGTGCTCCTCTGTGCTGCGATTCCTCTCTGCCCTCTGCATGCCCTTACAGCCGGCGATGCCTTGTATGTCTTTGGGAAATGTTTGTAAAGGCTTCCCTTAAGTTTGCGAGAGAAGCACCAGGACTGGGAGGAAATTCTGGCGGGAGGGCCCTGAGGCTCACAGCACTGAAGTCGCCTGCACTTGCAGGAAGTGTGCTCACAGCTGCCCTTACCAAACTGGTGGTGGCTGTACCTGGATCAGCATGGATAGGAACAGCTCAGGGACAGCTAGGGACAACTAGGGGTATTGCTAGCCCACCTCAATCCACCCCGAGAAGAACCAGCCCAGGGAGGTGGGGGTGCACTGGACAGCCTAGGGGGGGGCTGCTGGGACTGCTGTCCTGGGACAGAATCCTCTGAAGGAGGCAGTGAGGACCATACTCCATGCCTCCGGGGACCACGCATCCCTACAGGGCCCAATCCCTCACCCATCTCTCTAGGGACAGTGACCCCACGTGCCCATGTGCACACCCCGGCGGGGACCACGCCCCCGCGCTCCCCTGTAGGGCCCGACGGGCACCTTCCCACGCAGAGCTCCGGGCCGCACCGCGCAGCCTGAGCCCCGCCGGGCGGACGGGGCGGGGAGCGGCGGGGGGGACGCAAGGGGGCTCCGGGGGACCACGGCCCGGTCCGGCCCGGCGGCGGAGTGCGCCCCGCGTGCGGTGACGCCGTCCCCGAGTGATGTAAGGAGCGGGCTCGGCGGCAGTGGGCGGGCCCTACCGGAGCGCCCGGCGCGGCGCGGCTCCACTCGGCGCCCGCCCCTGCTCCGC
>WBMW01004559.1:66865-317665 GCA_013396635.1 Penelope pileata | reverse complement strand
CGGAGCCGCCGGGCGGGGGCGGGGGGCGCCAGGGGCTGCTGCTGCCCCGCCCGGGGCCGAGCCATGCCCCGCCGCCCTGCCCCTGCTCCACCTGAGTTGAAACTAAAGGAGGGGAGGTTGGATGTTGGGATGAAGTTCTTTCCNTCAGTTTGGTAACTGGGTTTTGCTGTGCTTTCCACTCAATCTATTTTGTAAAGCCTCTGGCTGTGGTCACAGCACAGATGCTGGCTGCTCCCGAGCCTTCTCCTTGCTTTTTGAACTTCTCCCAGGAAGAGGCTGCTCGCAGAAACCACGCTCCCTTCACCAAGTCACTGCAGTGTCTCTGCTTCTCACACATTTGATATTTTTCTGCTCTCTAATTAACTTGCTCTGTTAGTAACCCTCCATCACAAGCTGCCAAGGGAATCCAGCCCAGCTCTGAACTTCTGTTTTCTTTTCGTCTCATACCCTTAACTACCAGTTGATCTCTGTGCCTTTGGAGATCAGAAGCCTTTTAAAACTTCTGTTTCACATTAGAAGATCTGAACCTTATCAGGAAAACAAGATCATGGTGGTTTTTTCGCCTGCCTTTGCCCTATTCACATGGGCAATCTGTTTCCTTAGATCTGGGTGTGCTGTATTGTGCAGAGGTCTCAATTGCCTCATTACCAGGCAGATAAGCCTGAAATTCTTTCGCAATAAATATTTTGTTGTAGTTTAGCTCTTCCTAGATCTCCTCATCTGCAACCATAGGGCTCTCGGAGAAAGAAGAGTTTGCATCAGTCAGTGTAAAGTCCTTAAATTGTGCCTACAACATCAGCTTCGGTGCAAAATGGGTACCATGTGCGTGGAACTGCTTGTGTGTGCTCTCGCCTGGGTTTCAAAGCGCTGCGCATCCTCCCAGCGCTCTCACTGTGCATGCAGACACACAAGCACAAGCCATCCACAACACGCTGAGAAACGGCACCAGCTGAGCTCTGAGCGTAATTCCTGCAGGCTTTCACGGTTCTGAAATACTGCTCGCTTCAGTTCGCCCTCCTCCCCCAGCCAGGACGAGCGCTCAGTGCCTTTCCCGTGCAGCGGCCCCGCGCTCCCGGCCCCGCGCTCCNTGAGCTGGGGGCACCCAGACCACGGCAGCGGTGGGGCTGGGAGGGCTCTAAGGTCCCTTCCAAGCCAACCATTCTGTGATTCCCTTGCTGCCCCAGTCGCCTTCTGCTTGGGTAACACTCTCTGCTGGAAAGCTTTAGCTTTTACGTTTTCAGGAGGAAGTCTTTGCATAAAGAGCTCTTTCTCTTTGCATACGATGTGCCACTTTTCACAGGTACCCGTATTTCCCACTGCTGTTCAGTGATTTAGCAAATTCCTTTTCCATATCACAGCAGGAGCTGGAGATCTAATCAGTGTGTATATTAGTGTTAGATATGGAAACTACCTGAGTAATACATTCAGGCAAAGCACTGCTGGCATTTACCATCCTTGATATAGAATAGAGAACCTGTCCCAAAGACAAGAGCTTGATTTTCCTGCTGCTGGTTCCACTTCACCTTTTAAATACAAGAGGCATGGTGAGCTCACAGGGAAACTTTCCTCATTTCAGTGTAACTCCTATGTCGCTTCTGTGTCAGCTGAAATACAGACATCCATACAACGGGCAGGTGTCTGCAATGTAATGACATCTCCTGTGTGCTTGTTTCGTGCCAGCTAGGAAGGCTGAGTCAGCAACACTTCCAGCTTTGTTCTGTTGTATTCTTGGGTAAGGGTCCCTTACTATGTCTGTAGTTAAGTTTTTAGTGAAATTTGTTCTTAAAGCTGGACTAAATTCCAGGAGCTTCACAGATAATTCTTTGTCAGAAGACATCTGACCTTTTGTTGTAGCATTTATTTTTAAGAAAGAAAATTTCCTCAGTTTTGCTGCGTGTGGGAACACAAATGCTTCACTCCTAGAAGGGTGTCCTCATGCTCAGTCCTTTCTCCTTCTTAACTCGGTGTGTGCATTCACCCATTGCTGTACACACACACACACACGTGCATATCCAGGCATCCCCCGTGTGTCCCCAGTGTTACTGCAGTGACTGTTTCCAGAGCTCCTCCCAGAACCCCTGCTCTGAAGCTGCAGACGTTCATCTCTCACTGCAGGGATGTTACCTGTTTTGCTGACCTGAGATGTGTGCGCTGCCCCTGCTCCTCCAGCTCAGCATCTGCTGTGGCAGGGTTGCCTCCAGCCTGGGGGCTGTGGTGGCAGCAGGATCCCGTGTGTCCCTCTGTGTGTCGGTGTTCCTCAGGCACTGTTTTGTGACCAAAGCCCCATACGCCCGGTGGTGAGATCAGAGATCTGTCCCTTCCAGGTGAGCTGGATAAATCTCCTCTCACTACCTAACTGCATTTCTTTCTGGGTTGGCAAGAGGCACAGGGGAGTCTTTAACCTCGCTCTTTTTTTTAAGGACTGGTATTGAAATCCTGGCCGTGCTGAAGTTGGCTGGAGTTGTGCCACCAGCCCCATCACAGCTATGCTTTTAGCAGGCTTTTAGCTCAGCCAGATGCTGCTCTTTTTGTTGTGCTCTGCCAGATCCATTTGGTCATTCTTTTTCTATTCTTCCCCAAACTCACAGGGACTTGGAACAGGCAATTCTGTTGTCTATCAGCCCCCTCCTTGCCTGTCTGTGAGGAAGTCGGATCCCCAAGAGAGGGGACTTTCAGAGCATCCTTGGATGAACTTGTGTGTCCAACCCGCGCTGCTGCAAGCAGGCAGCTCCTTTTCCCACCCAGCATCCGCAGAGCTCTCTTCCCACAGGTGACATCCCAGCCTTCTGGAGCTGCAGCTCTCCCCTTGTCTTCAGTGGGTGCTGGAAATCTGTGGCTATTGGGAAAACAGGGCACTACTTTCAAAAATAAGCTGGCACTCCTCCAGCCTGCTGTAATGGGGATGAGGACGGGAGGCTGAGTTTCTTGGCTGGGTTGGTTGGTGGTTGGGCAGCGTGTGCTGAAGGGAGCTGCTCCTCTGCAGCCCTTGCAAATGCTGCTCTCTCCAGCCGTGAGGTCCCTGCAGATGAACGTTGTGTTTGCGTCACACTTCCTCCTTGTTTTCCCCTTCTGCTGCCTGGTGTCCATCCAGCTGGGTCTCTAGCAAACCATGTCTATGACTTTATTACAGCCATCTGGGAAGCCATGCCACAGCTCAGAACAGCGTTAGCTGAAGGGCTGGACCCTGCGGTTCCCGTGGCCATAGGCAGCCCCCAGGTTGGGTGCAATCTGGCAGATAGCAGAGCAAGCTCTGTCTGGTGTCCCTTCGAGCTCATGGCAGAGGCAGGTGCCAGTGTGTGGCAAACTCATGTCTTAAAATAATCATCCCCCCCTGTTTCAGCTTTTTGCTTCTCCCTGTCTACACAGCACTTGCTTTTTCTTCCTTTTTTTTTTTTTTAGTTTCCACCCCAAAAGGATGGGGTTACACATGGACTGGAGACATCTCATTACATACAGCCCTTCCCTTTGCCTTTCCCTTGCCAGCCCTGGGGGGCTCTGCGTTTCCACAGATAAATCCTACAGAAAGCTGACAGGCAGCCAGGGGAGGCTGGCATGTGTTCATC
Organism: Penelope pileata; assembly: GCA_013396635.1. Taxonomy (NCBI): domain Eukaryota; kingdom Metazoa; phylum Chordata; class Aves; order Galliformes; family Cracidae; genus Penelope; species Penelope pileata. Next base: position 314,102 of record WBMW01004559.1, on the reverse strand, counting down.
CAGGTGGAGCTTCCCGGGCTGGTGGGCAGGGCACCGGGCTGGGCTCTGCGGGCTCTGGCCCCAGCCCAGGCTCCGGCTGAGATGACCCCAATGGAGGCGGTGCTGTAGGGTCCTGAAGGACTGGGATCAGCCTCCTGGTGGGCATTCCCTCTGCTGTGTCTTGAGCCCATTCCTTTGTGGTGTCATGGGGCTGCATGCTATGGGACAATCTGCCTGCACAAACTTCACGTGCTCACTGAAGATGGAGGTGGTTCTGGAGATCCAGAGTCCAAACAGGACCAGCGCTGCCCACAGCCCACAGCTGTGACCATTTGGGGTTTGAATGTCGGTGTGGATGCACACAGGGAAACGTGTTCCAGTGTTCTGTCACCCTCAGTGCAAAACAGTTCTTTGTTGTGTATGAATGGAATTTCCTGTGTTTAAATTTGTGCCCATTACCTCTTGCCTCTCCCCTGCACAGCCCTGAGCAGAGCCTGGCTCTCCGTTAGCCGCTCCCTCTGGGTGTTGGTGCACACAGACAGGATCCCCCCGAGCCCCCTCCAGGCCCAGCCCCCTCCCCCTCCCCACGCAGGGTGCTTTAAGCCTCAGTTGCTGCTGACCCTGCTCCGGGCCTGCTTCAGGCTGCCTGTGGGGAGCCCAGCACCGGGCACAGCCCTGNGTTACACATGGACTGGAGACATCTCATTACATACAGCCCTTCCCTTTGCCTTTCCCTTGCCAGCCCTGGGGGGCTCTGCGTTTCCACAGATAAATCCTACAGAAAGCTGACAGGCAGCCAGGGGAGGCTGGGATGTGTTCATCCAGGTGGAGCTTCCCGGGCTGGTGGGCAGGGCACCGGGCTGGGCTCTGCGGGCTCTGGCCCCAGCCCAGGCTCCGGCTGAGAAGACCCCAATGGAGGCGGTGCTGTAGGGTCCTGAAGGACTGGGATCAGCCTCCTGGTGGGCATTCCCTCTGCTGTGTCTTGAGCCCATTCCTTTGTGGTGTCATGGGGCTGCATGCTATGGGACAATCTGCCTGCACAAACTTCACGTGCTCACTGAAGATGGAGGTGGTTCTGGAGATCCAGAGTCCAAACAGGACCAGCGCTGCCCACAGCCCACAGCTGTGACCATTTGGGGTTTGAATGTCGGTGTGGATGCACACAGGGAAACGTGTTCCAGTGTTCTGTCACCCTCAGTGCAAAACAGTTCTTTGTTGTGTATGAATGGAATTTCCTGTGTTTAAATTTGTGCCCATTACCTCTTGCCTCTCCCCTGCACANTGTCTCACCAGCACCGAGCAGAGGAGGGGTCACTTCCTTTATCCTGCAAAATCTTTCCTGATTAGCTACTGCCTCATTACACAAAGAGGCTCCTCCAGCCCTTTCCCACATCTCCATATGAAGACTGAGATGAAAATCCACCCCATATCTGCTGGCCTGCATGCCCTTCCTGTTCACTGTGGTTCATTCCTGTCTGTTTCCCCATTTTATCACCCTCTGTTCACTTTCTCCTCTTTCTGTTTTGGTTTTCCATCAGCCCTGCCATGGCCTCTCTCCCAGCTAACCTTCCCCTTGTCTCAGCTCTTTATCTAATTCTGCTGATGGCATCTTTCAGCATCAGGTCCCAGCTAACACCCAGCCTTCCTACCCTCCTGCTTCCTTTTGTTCCACTGTATTTCCTACAAGCATTTCTCTTTTCCCCTTTTAAAAATGGCCACAACTGTTTCTTCACACTTGGGCCCCTGCGTTCACCCCACTGTGTTCCTTCCAAAGGGCGAAACTCCACAGAGTTCCACTTCCAAAGGCCACCCCTTGTCTGGAGGGAAGCAAACGCGTTCCGCACTGCCGTACCACGGCCTGGGCTGCCCCATCATTGTCACTGCTCAGCTCCCACGCTGCTCTGGAGTAAAGCCCTGATGTCAGAACCTCTGTTCTGGCTTTACATGGAAAAAAGGGGTTCGTTTTCTCACTTAAATGACATTAATGAAAATGCTATCATAAATGGTTATGTTGGGACGTGACGGATCTGTTCTCCAGCTCTGGCTTCTCCATCTGCTGCCACGGGCAGCGCGTCCCAGGGAGCGGGGTCTGTGCTCCCGAGGTCGGAGCCGTGCCGTCACCCCACGGTGGCTGAGCTGCCTCCAGGGGGGTGCAGGTGTGCGGGGTACAGCTGACGTCAGTCAGACTGACCGCTTTGATCCAAGTTTGACTTTCTCCTCCACCTGTAACATTTTGTTCTGCTGCTGCTGCACAGTGTTTTTTTTTCCATAGACATTAAAGAAGAGGACAAGGAGTGAGCGCTGAGGACACACTGCTGTGTCCTGCCAGGTGTATTTGGAGCACAGACACCTTCAGCACTGCTGAACTCGGTTGTAGCCCCGTACACTGAGGAGCTAGGCCTCACTTTCAGTGCTTATACCTGGTTTATCTTGTGTGCAGTCTGACCCAGCAGACATTGCCTTCCTGGGCATCACCTGTGATTCCTGCAGCTCTCCTCAGTAACAGCCTTCTCCCTCCCGCGTGGCTGGCACCCAGCTGGAAATCGTTTCCCTGTTGCTTTGTGACCCAGGGGAGCTCTTGTTGCTGTTCCTCAGGGCGGAAAACAAAGCCGGGAAGAAACTCATCCTTAGCATCCAAGCTGTGCTCATGCTGGTGGGGACCATTAGTGGGTTCAAACATGTCTGTAACCCAGCACAGCTTTACCAGGAGCTGCTCGCAAGCTGTACTGTTACCCGGACATGTGCTTTGGTCCTCATAGAGGGCAGCAGGCTCTGGGTTCAGCTCTCCATTGGATAATGGCCAAGAGGATGGCTGGCTCCAGTCCTACCAGAACCTATTTCAAACCCCTTTCAGCAAGGAGTAACACTAGGAGGAAAGACAACAGAATCAGGAGAAACAAGGCGACCTGCAGCGTGAGGTGTGAACTCAGGCATGGTAGAATTTAGGTCAGAAGGGGTTTCTTGAGGTCCCTGATCCCTCACTGCAGCTTGTGCTGTTCCCCTCTCATCGTTTGGCTGAGCACCTGCAGGAGCAGCCTGGTTCTGTGTGCTCCACAGCTCTGTCAGTAGGATGTGGATCCTCTCAGTCCCCGTCATATCGCATGAGCTCAGCCCCAGGGAGAGCTGTCTGTGCTTTGCTGTGTCCATCCCACTGCTGCCTCCAGCTCTGCTCCCACCTCTCTGGGTTTCCTGCCCCGCCGCTGCGCTCCCCCCTTGCACAGCTGCAGCTGGCTGGCCCGACCTTTCTGCCCAGCTGCCTCCGTTGCATTAAGCTAAGTGGTGTATAGCATTGTGGTGTTATCCATGTGTCATCTTCCTCTGCGCTCTGAGTGATTGTACTCTTGACACCAAGAGTGTCTTCCACAAGTGCTCAGAATGAGCCCAGGCTGCTATGGGCTGGTAAATAACGGCCCTAATACAATCCATGTGATTGAAAAATTGCTCTTAGCATTTCTGTACTGCAGATACCGTTCAATGGTCATCTGATGCTTAAGATATCTGGGAGATAGGTGCTGAGGGCTCAGTTCTGCCAACCTGCTGTCTGCAGAAAATGTGTTATCTCTGAAGGGGTATACAGAGTGCTGGTGCCAGGCAGCTCTTATTGGCTCCCCACGTCCTCCCCAGCCAGCAGGGTCCAGGCTGCAGCAGGGGGTTTGCCTGGCAAATCCCCCAGGGCTGCTGGGGGCCGAGTGGGCTCTGTGCAGCCTCGCGTGGGGCAGGGAGCTGTGCTCTTGTGTCCCTGTGTGGGACAGGCTCCTTGATCTGTACGTGTTTGTGGGTGTGACATAGACACATCGTGCAATTGGTTATAGCCACTGTGTCTGCTCTCTCCACAAATAGTAAATAATGAAGTTAAAAAACATTCTGTACAGGGTGGCTGTGAACTCATGTACTCCTCCTCTAGAGCCTCTGAGATCTTCCAAGAGTTCCTCCTGTAGTGCACTTTGGTGTTGCAATTCATTATGTACAAGGATGGCAGCCTGTAAAGGAAATGATTTGGAAAATGGAACGGACTCAGGCCCCAAACTATTTCTCACATAAAAGACCAAAAATGTGGCATTTAAGGAATGCTTAGAGATATGAGCAACACCAACATCATTCTCATCAATATGCAATGAAGGAATTTCTCCTCCTTACGTCTTTCTGGGTACCCGAGGTGACATTAGGCAGATTCCTTCTGCCAAGAGAAAGGAACCTTTCAAACTCCATCATCTTTAAAATGCTGCTGTCCCTGATAATCCACACAAACCAGCCCCTTTCCCCTTTTCCTGTGGCTCAAGAGATAGCTTGTGGCTGCACTAAGAATCAGCGCATTTCACGCTATAATTGTTCCACTGTGTCCGTGATATTCACGGAGGAAAAAATCTGTGAGTCTCCACTCATCCAAGGGGAAAACATTGGATGCAGCTGAATTCTGTGACATTTCTTTTCTTGGGGAATAGCACTGAGACCTTACAACCATTAAAGAAGTCTCTAATGGACAAAAAGCTAAAGATAACAGCTGTGTTGACGTTAACCCGTGAAAATATTTTTGGTTATTTTCTTATGGACTGCTTGTTCTGCTTTAAGAAACCCAGTCCCATCACTAGCATGTGTTGAGCTCCCAGCAGGAAAAGCAAGGCTTTATGGAGCGTGGGGACGAGGCTTCTTACCTGATTCAATCTTAGAGATTGGCTTGGGTGTGGCAGTTCTGGTGAAACCTTTCTGAGCTTGTGCAGCTGGAGCACCGGGGCTGTGCTGAGCAGGGCAGCCCCTCTGCACTGCCCTGACAGCAAGGGGAGGGCTGGGGGGACGGCACGGCTCTGGGGTGAGGTGAAGCGGTGGGAGCTTGGGAAGGAGTGACAGCAGCCAGGCTAGCCTGTATGTTCGTGCAGCACACACACACACAGAAAGAAACCAGACAGATTTTTTGTTGTTGTTTTGTTGCTTTTTTCTGCTTGTGGTGGAAATCCAAGTGCTTCTGGTTTCATCCAGTGACTGTGGAAGAGAAAATGCTGAACACCGTTCTGCCTGTTTTGTGAAAATATGTTTTTTTCCCCTATTTCTCTCTCTCCCCAGGGCTCTGGCTGACATCTTAAGGCAGCAGGGACCAATCCCGATAGCACACTGTGAAAGAGAAACTATCTCGGCCATAGATACCTCCCCCAAAGAAAACACCCCAGTCAGGACATCTTCCAAAAACCATTACACCCCCGTGCGCACCTCCAAAAGTAACCCAGGTAAGTGCTGCTTTCTGCTCTCCCTGCCAAGTGCTTTGTTAGAAGTCAGCAGAACATCGCTCTTTGCCATAGCAGATTTTGAAACCTGAAATTAGGGTTATAAATGGATTTAAAAGGCAATCAGATAGAGTGGAGCAGTGCGATGATCAGTGGTGATGACTCTAAGGTTTTTGCTGAACGGAGTGGCTGTTCTCTCTAGGCATTTTAAAAATTCAGAATCAGTGAGGTATGAATTCAGCTCGTACAAAAATGCTTGTATTAAGCTCAGAACACTGTGTGTTTCCAACCAAACACACATGCTGTAAAGCATAATTGGCCTCTCCACAAGCAGCAGCAGAGGAAGGAAGAAATCCACACAATGGGCCCACCTCCTCCACTGGGGTGAGCCATCCGCCTGCGCTGAGCAACGCGTGGGAGCTGGCCCAGGCGTTGCCCCAGGAGCTGAAGGACATTGGCTTGTGGCCCTCCAGGAGCGCTGGGGATTGGGATGCACAAACATTTTTCTGGGTTCTGCTGCTGAGTGAACTTGGTTGAATCACTTGTCTGTTCACTACCTTGACTTCCCAAAGGAATGGGATGCTAGCCTCTTGGGTAAAGAAATTCCTCTGGTTTGTTTAATGCTTCGTCTATTGATAATTGTCAAAACAATGCCTCGGTGGTTGCTGACCATCTTCGTTAAGTGGGATGTGGGAGGCTCCCCATCACTTCCCATCTTTCAGTTGCGAGTGGATGTGTGCCTCAAAGACATGCCCTCATTCAGTCACAAGCTATTCAGCTTCCCACAGAAGTTTCTGGATGGCATCCCCTGGCCCGTGTCACCCGGCAATCAGAGGAGGTTTTGCTAATGGTCCCTTGGGGAGCCGGGCTGCTCTGTGACCTGCGGGGCTCGGCGTGCTCCCCTGCGTTTTGGATGGGCTGGGGGCACGGACTGGTTCCCATGGCCCCGTTATGGTGGCTGCTAGAAGGGTTGTGCTGCAATGTGCATTGCCCTATGGAGACAGCGAGGTGACCGTGCTCTCTGGAAGGCTTCTTTGCTGCTGGGAACAAAATAATTTCCCTGAGGAGTCAGAAGGGTTTCTTTTCTCTCCAGTTTTCACTTAGAGGCCAGCGAACTCTGTAATGTTTTCATGGCAGAGAGTTACACCTGTGAAATGAAGTGCTGGGCTGGAGAATGGTGCAGGAGTTGAGATGTCTGCAAGAGGAAGGTGCTTTTGCACATCTGCTGGCTTCTGAGAGGCTGTGTGACCGAGGTGCAGGCACCCAGGGAGCAGCTCTGACACACGCCCTGCGATGAGGCGAGCCCTTCCTGAGGATGCCCCGTCTCTCCCTGCTGGCTCCAGCGGAGGAGCAGGTGTTGGTTAGGGTGGGCATGTCCTGAGCCGAGCTGCAGATGAAATCCTTGCTTGCAGCAGAGACCAGCTGGATGCTGGAAACCTGAATTAGGCGTCACGTTTATGCACTGCCAAGACTGAATAAAGGGAAATGGGAAGGTTTGCAAGAGGAATGGCTTATTGCAGTGTTCTTCTCTGGTGCCTGTCAGCAGCTCCAATGGATGCTCATAGGACTAAATTTGCTAAATTTGTGGAGGAACCCCAGGATGCAAGGACCAGAGCATGGGTACGGGAGTGGGGTGCTGTACAAATAGCCACAAATCTGCAACGTAGGAGAGAGATGTCGCTTCCAGCCCACACTGCTACAGCCCTGGCAGCTGGAGGGGCCATCGATCTTGTCTGCTTGGGGCAGCCACTTGGACTGAGTGTCCCACTGAGCCCCGGCCAAGCTGGGAAGGGGAAAATTGCTCTTGTAGTTTGCCCAAAAGAACTTGTTCCTGGCTCAGTTTTGCCCGTTATTAACGTGTCCCCATATATCATATGAGACAGAAAGCTAATCACTTACAAAAGATCATGAGCTCATAAAACAGCTATACAGTTAATGCTTTTTTATACTGTTTCATTTGCAGAATAGGGCAATGCTCCATCATAACTGTACTTGATTACTCAGATTATTGCGGGAATCAGGAAATTGTATGCTAAAATCTTTAATGTTGGGAGAGAAGGAAAAGTTGGAGAACAAGGCTGGGTTATATCACATTAAACTAGAATAAAGCTGTTGAGCCCCAGTATGGAAGTGGAAGAGGGCTCACTATCGATCCTTGCTTTTTGAAAATAAGAAAAAAGAAAAAAAAAGAGAATGAAGGAAGACTGGGGGTGGGAAATGGAGACAGCAGCACGTAGTAGGAGGAGCCCGGCACAGCCCTGCTCGCTGGTGCTGTAATTGACTTGGGAAGACCACGGCTGTAGTGAGGTCTGAAGCATCACAGCTGCTGGCTGTGGTTTGTCTCAGGTGTCCAGAGTGGGAGAGGTTAAGCAACCAGAAAGGGCTATAGCTGTTACAGACTGAGAGTGAGCTTTATATTTGTTTTACTTGGAACTTTTGCTTCCAAACTTCTAACTAGATGGGCACCCTTAAGTATTGCTAAATAAACTATGGCTTCATTTTTCCATCAGGCTTGTTTGGTGTCAGTGAACAAAATGATTGTGGGTGACGGTGACAAATTGAGGTGGTCCCTGGCTGAGGCAGCAGAGTCTGAGCAGAGCCCGTGGTGACAACGCTGGGTGCTGCCTGCTGCATCCTGGTGCAGGCATGGAGCCATGCCCTCCTCCCACTGCCTCCTCTCCCGCAAGCACTCAGCCCTCCTGTAGTCATGGCAGGAAGTCACAGGAGGAGAACTTCCAAACCGTGATCATTGCCTTCAGCTATTGCAGGCGTACAAAGGGGAGTTTAAGACCGAGGCAGGCACAGAGAGGAGTCCTCACCCAGGTGGTTTTAGAGCTCTTGGGGCTCTGCAGTGGGACGGGAGGGCTGCTGTTAGGTGTGCTGTGCTCTGCGTTGTTGAGTGGTGAGACAGAAGGACCCGGGTCTGACTGATGCTTTTTTAAAGGGAAAGGGAAGAAGTAGGGCTCTTTGTCCTAAACATGGGGACTGTTGCCATGGGTGCCATTATCTTCAGATAAGGATGCTGGTTTTCAAGGCTTCATCCTGCTGCCTTACAGCTGCCACTTTCCCCAGGTGTCAGTTGGAAGGAAAGTGCATTTCTGCCTGGTGGTCTCACGTGTCTGAGGGGCTTCTCCCCAGAGATGAGAATCCAGCTGAAGGCCTTTTGGGATAGCAGGGAATAGTTCATCTCTGCTTCCCTCCACCCTCGCTGCCGCTGACATTTCTGTTCCTGGCTTTTACACAGTGCTGCTGTTTTGGTGGTGGGAGGTGCTTTGCAGATAAGGAAAGCTGAAAGCTGTATCTACAGATTGCTTGGGTCAGAGCACACTTCTCCAGCTGTACTCCACCTAATTAGTATGAGCAACAGTGCTCTCTGTAGACAGGAACGTTCCTGCAGCCCACACAGACCTCCTGTTAGTGCACTGTTTGCTATTGTGAGTAACAGGTAAAGTATGATGAGTCTGAGCTTACAGGAAATCCCTCTCATCTAGCTATCTGTTGGCATTGTAGTGTCTCCATCACAGTTGCACCTTTAGGGCTGATGGGAGAAAAACTCTGGTAACATTTCTCCAGTGTTCTCTCCTTGGCCATGTTACCTCTCCTGACATCTGCTGTGAAGGTTGGTGCCAGTCATCTGTTCAGCAGAGGGCCAGCAAACACAGAGGAGGGATAGGACAAAGGTCAGTGGTTTCCAGGGGCTTGGAAGGCATCATTCATCAGCAGCAATGTAAAGACAGGAGCTTGGGGCTCCATGGAGGAAGGTGCTGTGTTTGGCTTAAGGAGCAGAGGAACCAGAGGCAATCCTGCATTGTCCACAGTCAAGTGATGTGTCAGAAAAGATGTGGGCAGCTCCTGTGACAGTGATGCTGATGGCCATCAGCATTTACGGAAAAATTGTGGCTGGATTCTCAGCTCAGGCCACCATCTCCAGTGTCATTGGGTGTCTGAAGGCCTTCTGAAAGTCAGATGCAAGGAGTTGGTTGGCTTTCACCCCAAAATGTGGCTGAGCAAAGGACCTGCAGAAGATGTCAGATGGGAGTTTTCTGACTCTCTGGTGCTGGAGCAGCCAGCCCAGAATGAACCATCATGCAGGCAGGCATCAGTCCTTTCTTCTCTCCTTCTCATTCTTGCTCTTCCATACCAGCTCTTCTTTGTACAATTCCCTTGAGAAAAAGGATACTCAGGACCATTACACTGACGTGAGAATCTCTGTGGGAGGAGGATTTCTTCAGATATGGTCAGGACAAAGATGTCCTTGCTGCCCCTGTGCAATGCTTTCAGCCATGAAGGTCTCCAGATGTCATCTGCCCAAGCACAAGGCAGATGGGTAAAATCTGTGCCTGCTCTGATGCTGCTTCTCACTACCTGCAGGATCCGGAGGCTGAAAAAGCAATGACAAAACTCTTTTTTTTTTTTTTTTGTGCTTGGAGAAGAGAATCTGGCCTAATTTTATATTCTTTTGTTCTCTTAATTCTCAGAATACCACATCGTGCCACCAACAGAATATGCTGAGTTTGGTCAGAAACCAGCCCCAGACATGCAGGTCTGACCTCCGGGGCAGGATGAGATAATTTGCTAGTGTGGAAAATTCCCCCGTTGTAGGGCTGGGGTGCCTGCAGGTGTGACGAACAGCCTATAGACAGGATTACCACTTTGAATGCAGCAACCAACACGGGCTAACGCTCTGATTAGCCTGATATATCTGGGGAAGGCTTTTAATAAGCCATTTGAGTCAGGATGTTCCAGAGATGTACATATTCAAAGTGCTGCTTTCAGCAGCGCCTTCCACCCAGAGGCATCCTCTGAGCTTGTTCTGAATGTGAACAAATGCAGGAGAGGCCTTTAATCTTTATGGAAATTGTAGCTAACATCTCCAGCCAAATATAGGCAGAGCAGCAAGGGGAGCACATCCATCCTGACCATGGCACGGGGTCTGTGTGTGGGCAGCACAGCGCTGGTCCTGCCGTAAGGCCAGGGAGCCAAGGCTTCGGTCTTCTCCAGATTATCCAGGTCATATGCCATCCATCCTTCCTTCCCCATCTCTCCTCTCCCCCAGGTCTCCAGCTGGTCTCTGCTTTGAATTGCTTCCTTTATTCATTCAGCAAATTCTCCAGCTTCTCCCCAAAATCCCTAGCAAGTATTTGAATTAATTTACCAAAGATCAGTGTCGAAATGTATGTCGAAGGCGTTCAAATTCCCTGCTGCTTCACAGTTTGTGTTGTCATTTACAGCTGTTCAGGGGAATACAAAGCAGGTGTAAAATGATCCCCCAGTCCCCGCAGCAGCGTTTTACAGCCCCTGTGCTGTGCTGTGAGAAGCTAGTTAAGGTGCAGGGGGGTGAAGAATTAGGAAAACCACTTGGAAAGCACTCAGAGAGTTTCAGGAACAGAGTTTTTCTTTTCACTGTACTTCTAGAGAGAGAAGCAAGACAGCTCTGAAGCCTCTAGGATTTCTGGAAGACGGCAATTCAAGGCCACCCCATCTGCCTTTCCTCCAGGCACACCTCTGTAATCCCCAATCCTTCCTACAGCTTTTCCACCCAGGAAGATCCCAAATGGGTTAATGCTCTTTCTGCACAGCCAGGAAATGTCAGCTTTTTCTGTCTCAGAGCATTCTGAGTTACTCAGCATCCTGGCATTCAGGATGTCATTGCCAAAGGGAGAATCAGTCCAGCAGAGTGAGGCGAGGTGGGTGCTGCTAGAACCGGGGCAGGACAGCTAAGATAGGACGCTGGCTGCTGGCTGTGTTAGTGTGAGGTGCTGGGCTGCTCGCTTCTTTAGGACCTGGGTTAGCCTGCAGTGTCAGAGAACACAGCTATTCACCTATCCCCGTTGTGCTGGGGCAGCTGATGCCCTCCTGCTCTCCGTGGCATTGCCAATCTCCATTTCACAGATGGGAAATGGATCACAGAGGCTAGGGGCTTAGTTCACAAAGCATACGGGCTTGCAGCTTCCCTCGACTTCAGAAGAAATGCCTATGACCTTGTAAGTGCATGTCCCAGAGTCACTGATGCCCCAGGGCTGCCACCTTCCCACCATACGCCCCAGCAAGGAGATGTGTGCTGCTGGGTGCGTGTCCCATCACCCTGCTCCCAGTGCCTGGGGAAGTTTCTTCTGCACACAGCACAGGCACGAAGCTGGCTCCTTTAGCATGGCATCCCAGCTGCCAGTGAGAGCTCCTATACCTGTGCTGGAAAGCAAAAGCCTTGTCCCAAAGTGTTTGTAATCCAGGAGACACAAGAGATGGGTCAGGCAGTCAGGTAAATGAGCTACAAAGCTATCTCCCGTGAGCTTAATTCCCCTGATTTCAGGTGAATCTTTTAAACTCTGCACTATTTCTTTGCCTATTTTCATTTTCTGTACATCTCCCCTTCCTCTTTCGCTGCTGCCAGAGGTCGGGACCTGCTGCTGTGAGGTTGTTCAGCTGTGGGCAGTGTGGGGGTTTGGTCCGTGCTGCCCATTGCCATCGACAAGCGCAGCCCGGGGTGCTGCGCCGTGCAGCTGCCTCCAGCCACCCCGGGAGGCTGGGGCTGCACCTCCATCTGCCTCCAGTCATTGATTTATTCTGCTCTCCTGAGTGTTTCACGGAGCTGTAAAGTTTTAGGGTAATTGGTGAAAAAGAACCTTTGGGAAAACTCCGCCCCAGTAACAAGCCCCATGAGACAGCAAAATATCCCCAGTGCAAACATATTTTGCAGCGAGCTTATCAGAGGATAAAATGCGACAGCATTTACAACAGTTTCTGATGTCTTGCATCCAAATATTTGTGGTGACTGATGTCAAGGTTTCATGCATCAAAACAGCTAACAAGTGACAATGTTTGAAAAATTTTTTAAAGAAGTCTTCACTGCAGAGAAAAGCATGGGTAGGTGCAGTGTGTGTGTGTATACACACAAATAACTACAAGGCCTTGATGCTCGTGTGAGCCTCATAGCCGTGATGGAGCAACATCCAGAGCTGAAGGATAAATATCAGGCCCTCAGTAAAAGTGTTTTGGTGGAATTTAGCATTCGTTGGGCAGAGTGCAGTCCTGGAGCCACGAGGCCAGGCACAGCAGTGCTTATCATCCACAGCGATATCTAGGAATGCTGGGTTACTATGGGAACAGCATCCTTTTTTAAGAGAGACTAATACAAGTTGTGAGCAGGAGAGAGGATTAAGCACATAGATTTACTTTGAAACAAAGCCTCTCAGGGAAAGTCAGCCTGCTGAAAACAAGACAGCAAAACGCATGGAGAAGGGGGAAGCTGATCGAGACAGACTTTTCTTGAAACAGACTTTTCTAGCATTAATGTGGAAAGAGCATCTGCCCCTGTTGAACGTGAACAGGTTCTTTGCCCAACTCAGCCTGTCTGGGTCTTGCTGAATGGCAGCACAGCCCTCTGGGGTGCCAGCCACTCCTCCCAACTTAGTGCCATCAGCAAACTGCTGAGGGTGCACTCCATCCCTTCATCCAGGTCACTGATGAAGGGTGGTGAGGTGCTGGCACAGCTGCCCAGAGAGGCTGTGGCTGCCCCGTCCCTGGAATGGCTCAGGGCCAGGCTGGATGGGGCCCTGGGCAGCCTGATCTAGAACCAGATCTGGAGGTTGGTGGCCCTGCCTGTGGCAGGGGGGTTGGAACTTGGTGGTCCTTGGGTCCCTTCCAACCCAGGCCATTCTATGATTCTTTGATGATTAAGACTGGGCCCCACACTGACCCCTGGGGAGCACAGCTACAGGCCTCCAACCAGACTCTGTCCTGCTGATCACAGCCTTCTGATGCTGGAGTCCCATTTGTTACAGGGATTGGAGGGACTGTGAGGACACAAGGTGCCGTGCTGAGCAATGCTGGATTGCACCATACCCTGCATGCTGCACACACAGCACATACCTGCTTTCTAGCACTGGACTTTTGGGGCTCTGACAGTTTTGCTGGGTTTAGGAGCAAATCCCAGGGCTATGTGGGATACAGGAGTGATGCAGTAACACCGACCAGGGGCACTGAGGAGTTACTGGAGCATGGAGACTGTGTGTGATGGGTCCAACCTAGTACATATGGATGCTTTCCCAATTCCTGGATCTGTGCAGCTGCATTGGAGATGACAAAAAACTACCTTTCTTAAACAGTAGAAAAGCAGAGATGAAAGTATTTAGGGAGTGCAGCACCTAAGTGGGGGATGCCAGTTTGTGCCGTCATCCTGCATTGCTCACAGACCTGAGAATGGAGTAGAAGCAGCGAGTTGTTCAAGCAGGTACCTGGGCGGTGTGTAACTGTGTTTGGGGTGCTTGGAGATGGTTTCTTGGTTTGAACGTGCATCCTTGCCTATTCATCCTGCCAAGCCCCAGGTTCACAGGCAGGCAGTGGCTTCTCTGCTGCTGGGCAAAGATGTCCATGCTCTCTCTCCCTGTGTGCTAACCTGATGCTGTCACATTCTTCTGTCTCCTGGTTTCACTCATCAGCCCAGCAAAACTGGCTCAGGAGGAGGTCATCCAACACTTGGTGAAACAGAGAAGTCCATCAGGAATGGTGCTCAGTGGGATCACCCTGTTCTGGCACTACTGAGTTTGTAGCCACCGAGGTGCATCCCATGTAACCGTGGCCTGGGGCAGGAGTTTCAGCGGTTGCCTGTGAGCAAGCGTGCAGCAGAACCCGTGCTTGGGTCTTCCTGCAGCTTGGTCCAGCTGGGATTAACCACCAACACCTCCAAGGCTAAAAGTGCCTGGAGATGAGTGGGCTGAATCACTAGCTGAGCTTCAGGCCAGTGGTTTGGGATTCTCCAGAACACATTTTTGATCCCATGGCAGCTTGCAATAAAGTGTTTTAGTTTTAAGCTTCTCAGTACTTCCCATGGGTAAAAAGAACTAAGCCCGCTGCTCTGCCCTGTGCTGTCCTGCAGCACTGCTGGGCACTGCGGGAGGGTAAAATCCTTTCAGTGGCAAGTCCGCTTCTCCCTGTCTGCCCCATGCGTAGTGCTGGATCAATTATTGTTTGTAAAATGCATTAGATCTTCAGATGAAAGGCAGAAACACAATGTTTTCTTCCATTAATCAGAGCAGTTTAGAGAAAACATCAATTTAAAATGTTAAAGCCAATTTGCAACTGGTATTGACAACAATTAAATTGGCTTCCAGAAAGTAATGCAAGTGGTTGCTTTTGACACTGTGAGGAATGAAATCTTTATAAGGACTTTATACATGTTGAGCTTCCCCCATTTCATGATTGCTGATGCTATCACGCTGTACAAACAAAGGTGAGGAGCTGAAAGCAATACTCCAATTAAGAACGTGTCTTAATCACCAAGCTCCTTCTCCTCTTATTGGACCCCTGCCCAAATACTGTGACTCAATCTATGCTCTGATTTCATCACTTTCAGCTTCATTTTTTGCTGCCCAGCAAAAAAAATGCTTTACTGTCTTAAAATTACGCATAAATGTACTGAAGCAAAGCTTCACCCCTTTATCCCCAGCGTTACCCCAGAGGCAGTGATCTCCACGGGTGACTGCTGGCTCCAGAAGTGGTGGCACTGGTACTGCAAGGCCATCACAGCCCTTGCAGCCTTGTCATGGAAGTCTTCCAGTTCAGCATATAGAGATGTGGGAATAAAGGTGATACTGGGGAGGTCATGGTTGGCTTCCCATAAATCACCACGTAAGGAGGTATTGAGCAGCTCATCTGACATCCAGAAATGTGAGTTTCTGAGACCTTTGTTAGGGGACGTGGGGGCATCTCCAGCAGAAGATATTGCTCAGGACCTTGAAAACCTAGATGATTTGTGGTTTTAGTCATCCAAACCCTCAGAAGTTTAGCCAGTGCTCTCTTACTGCCTTGTCTGAAGCTCTGCTCAGCTGGAGCAATGAGACGAGAGGTCTGCGGAGCTGCCTCCCAGTCTCTTTCATCTGTGCTTCTGTACACGAGGCACTTGGCTTCTCCTTCCTGAGGCTCACGTCTCTGGGCATTCCCACCTTCTGTGATACGCCAGGGGTGTTTTCTGAAGGCTTTCAGCAGGAGATTGTTTCTAGATTGAGCGACAGCAGGAAGGCTTGGCTCATGTTGAGGATCTGGAGGCAGCTTTCATTGTTGGCTGCAAACAGCTTTTATCGTCGTGCAAGTCCCTGTTCCTTCTGGCAAAGCAGCCATGTGTGTGCAGCTCGGGGATGGAGTGCATCCTCCCTTCCTCTGCTCTGAAGCTTTATTACCCTCGGACCATCCTACTCGTTGCAGGCAGCTGGAAAGACTCCCCTGTGGCTGTTTGTATGAGCATACCTAAGAGGGAGTGATCCCCTTCTCCATAAAAAGACAAATGTAACTGCTCTTTCTGATTGATTTAAAATATTTGAGCAGAAAGGAAAAGGGAGTACATCTGTCGCAGTCTTACTTACAATCAGGGAAGTTAATGGAAAGATTTTTTTTGATTCTTCTGGGTTTTGGACAAGGCTTATGCTGCAGCATTAGCAAATAATGTAATTCACATCTCATCAAATCCTTCCCAGGAAAATAATTCTAATGCATAGGGATGGCATTTTGCAGCTTCTTCCCCAAATCTGTCCCTAGCTTGTCAGCTGTGCCAGCACCTCTATCCTCCAGTGTTAAATCACTTCTATGTATAACTGTTGCTCTCCAAAACAAAACCCACAGACGATGTTCATTTGCTGCCAGTCACAGATCAGTGCTCCAATGCCTGGAATAAGCACACTGAAAAGACAGTACGATAAATATTAGTTCCCAGGCGTATGCTTTTCTACCCAGTATCTCCAAGCTGCAGGAATGCAGCTTCTGTGGCACTGCCTTTCATCTCACATCGCTCCTCCCTGGATCCACTGTTTTTCCTACCAAGAAAGCATTTCTCAGCAAGTTCCACAGGCTGGGTGCAGCTATGCTGTCTGCATCGTGTTTGCCAGAGGAATCTGAAATCCAGATCAGTGCTGGAACCATACGACAGATCTCTGCACCGCTCACACAGCCTGCACTCAGAATTCAGGTTCCTTGTAGCAAGCAATGCTATGGCCCCTATAGCACAGCTATCTTTGAGGAACTTTGAAAGGAATTAGTCCCTGTGTTGGCTAGAGGATGTGAGGAAGGTATTGAGATGTGGTCACGCAATAGACTAAATGCAGTAGTAAGTGTACTGAAGTTCTGCAGTCTACTGGAAGTCATAAACAAAGAGTGTCCATCCAGGTAGCCCAGCACACCAGAACAAGTATTTCTATTAAATGCCACTTCAATATTAATATATTCAGTGATCAGGAAGCAAGCAGGGAAAGAGAAGTTGAACAGGCTCTCTATGTGCAGGGTGCGTTCAGGTGGCTCCAGCTGCCCCCATCTCTGAGGCATCCCCCAGCTGCCTGGTGGCTGAGCACTGTGGGTCTCTCAGAGCTATTCCCCAAGTTCTCAGGCGTCCGACTGCCCTCACTGCATCACTCAGTGCCTGGTGCTGGCAGAACTGCACAGCTCTGAGTTAGCTGATGTTCCCTTCCTTCTGAGACTACTTGCTATGTGGGTCAATGAGCATCTGAGAAGGACAGGGCTGACCACAGAGGACTTCAGGTGCTACCTGACTGGAGGTGCTAAGGTAGGAGGTGGGCCTTCCCTGTCAGACCTACCTTATTGTGCTTCCCTGTTTGACCTCAGTCTCTGCTGTGGCAGATGGCAGCACCAGAACCTGGGTTAATGACAGAATAACAGAATCACAGAACCACAGCACAGTTGGGTTGGAAGGGCCCTCCCAGCCCCAGCCCTGCCGTGGGCTGGGTGCCCCCAACTCAGCTGCCCAGGGCCCACCCATGGCCTTGGGCACCTCCAGGGATGGGACCCACAGCTCTGGGCAGTGCCAGGGCCTCACCGCCTCTGGGGAAAGGATTTCCTCCTCATATCTGACCTCAGTCTCCCCTCTGTCAGTTTAAAGCCTTCCTCCCTTGTCCTTTCACCACACTCTCTTACAAAAGAGTCCCTCCTCAGCTCTCCTGTAGTCTCTTTCAAGTACTGAAGGCCGCAGTGAGGTCTCCCTGCAGCCTTCCCTTCCCCAGGCTGCACACCCCCAGCTCTCAGCTGTCCCCATACAGAGGTGCTCCATCCTCTGAGCAGCCCCGTGCCCTCCCCTGTCCCCGCTCCCACAGCCCCACATCCTTCTGGTGCTGGGGGCCCAGGCCTGGATGCAGAGCTCCAGGTGGGGCCTCACGAGGGCAGAGCAGAGGGGACAGTCCCCTCCCTGCCCTGCTGCCCCCCCTCTGTTGGTGCAGCTCAGGATACCGTTGGCCTTCCCCACTGCAGAGCACACTGCTGGCTCACGTGCAGCTTTTCATCCACCAGAAGCCCCAAGTCCTTCTTGGCAGGGCTGCTCTCAAGGAGTTCTTCTCTCAGTCTGTACCCATATCTGGGATAATGTCTCCACTTGCCTCCATTCTCCTCTTGCTGACATATTGTTCTGAGTGTGCTTGTCCATCAAAGGACTCAGGGGTACGGACGGGTTCTGATTAACGTTGGCTGTTCTCATGACTGACTGGTGAGAGCATTGTACTGAGGGGCTGCCATGAGTTGTTGTGATACCATCTTACATGCATGAGGGTCATTGTATGGCACCATGGCTGTCAATAAACACAAACCTGTCTGGTTTGCTGCTAAAGCCTCCCAGTCACTTTCTCTCAGCCGTCACTGGCACAGGGACAGTGCCCATGGGACATCACTGCAGTGCTTGCAGAAGTAATGAACCAATGGCCCCAGCCCAGAGGCAGGGGTCTGCAACCCCTCCACCACTGCAGCATAGGTCCTCCCAGGAAACCATGGAGCTGTGGTCTAAGTGTCTTAAACTGCCTTGGGAAGGTTTCACCCACTTAATAAAGGCAAAATATCCCACAGTTTCTCGGTTTCAGTATGTAGATCAGAGCTGATCCTTTCTTTCTAATATGCTTTAGACGCACTGTGAGACAGCAGAGCTTTCAGACAAGTCAGAGCTTGTCACAGCACTCGGGGAAAGGTGTGGTCTGGGGTCCTCTGTGCTGTCCACAAATACCACGTCTAGGTGTGGCCATGTCTAACACTAGACATCTAGTGGATCACCCAGAGATACCTTTGGCTTTCAGATTGATAGTATTAGCCTCAAAATTTGAGGAAATTCCAGCCCTACCATCATTCTGAGCTCTTTAGTGCATTGATGTCCCAGACAGTCTCCCTAGTTCGTCTTTGTTTTTGCCCTCTGAGGTCACATTACACCTGTACTTCAGTTGGACTCTATTTAGATGGTCTGCATGATGCAACCAAGCCCCAGTCCCAGTCACCATGACCTCTGGCAGGCCTGCTGGCTGATGGAGAAATGTGTCAGCCACTTATCCAGAAATAGCCGGGCTTTCCTGTTAGCAGTGGTGTTATTTCTCTGGTCTGGAGGAGGGAGTTAAACTCTCCCACAGTGACGCACTTCTCAGTGGTGTCTGACTGAGAACATTACAAAGGTTTCTATTGGAACCTGTGTCCCACTGTGCAGGTTTGCAGCAGATTTCAGGTCCTACAGTAACCTCCTTTTCAACACCTTCTCCATAATTATTTCACCCTTGGATTTCTGAGAAGACTATTTTTTCTTTAATCCAGGCTAGCATTTTTTGAATGATTTGAGCAGACTTTGTTCCATCCGAGCTGTCCCCACCTGGCACTCAGTGCCACAGACACCTTTCATTCCTCCTCTCCTGAGGAGCACGCAGCTTTTTGTGCCTGATCTCCTGGTCATGTTGCTGCTGCAGGCTCCGGTACCCCTGCAGCATCCACTTGCACATCCTGTACCAGAATTCAAGTTCTGCTCCCTTTTGTTCCAGGCTCCAGGCAAAGCCATTTGTGCCACTCATCCTGACTACACCTCATGGCTTTCCAGCCCTGGCACGCTTCTATTAGTGTTGATCTGATCAAGTTTCTCCCAGATGCCTTTTCTTTTCCCCTTTGTGCACTCCATATTTCATTGCTACTTCCTTACGTGCTGTTGTGTCAGCTCCTCTGTCTGCTTCTGTTTCTCTGAACATTTTCTATGGATGCAATGTGAAAATCAACATTTTGCACAGGTCTGCCAGGATTTTGAGCCAGGATCTCAGGGGGCGAGCACCATGCTCAGCACAAGCTCAGGATCAATACAAGCAGAGAACAAGGAGTACAAGTGCCCAAGGCAGGATGGGTGAGGAGCACCAGCACCAGTCAGCAGCAGACTTTCCCAGAGAGCATGCTCCATCTGGAGAAGTGAGCAGATGGCACAATGAGCAGGGTCCTGCTGCTGTTAATTTGTGCCGTTTAGCAGCCAGAGGAGCAAGTGGCCAGCACCAAAGGTCTAATTCCTTCTCTGTAGAAGAACCCCATGATCTTGAGATGTTTGGTTCTCCTGTGCTTGGACTTCTTCAGTGTTCATGAGCTCAAAGCAAAGAGCTGCTTCCCTGCCTTTGGCACTGAGGGACACGTGGCTGTCTGGGCAGTCCTGGTCTCTGCACAAAAGTGCAAACATTGCCCTTTAACTCCTGTTCTTGCCTTTGTGCTGTCACCACATGCACACACATCCATGTGTGTCCAGGTTCGAAGGCATATGTGCTTTTTTAGGAACTGCCAGACCCCAACTGTCAAGTCACTTGGGTAGGGATTTAGTTCTGCTCACACAGATGTGGTCCCAACATTGCACTAAGTTGCAGGATGACACCTGTGAACATGGGTTTAACATAATTGTCAGAATGGTACTTGGTGGAGCTAATGAAATATTTACCTTTGAGCAGCTGTAAGATCATTAATGTTTCACTGTCTGCTGCCAGACAGCCCTTCGTGATTTACAATCTTAAATTGTTTATGAGGCTAATTGCACTGCCCTTCATAAATCAGGCACTCAGGCTTTTCTGGGGCACTTTCAATTAGCAAAAAACCTCTGCCCTGCTGGAGAGGGCATCCATGGGAGGCAACCAGGAGACGGAGGCTGGCACAGCTCATGGCCTCCCACCACAGCAGGGTCTGTAGTGGCTGTGGCAGGCTCAGCACCATGGAGGGTGATGCTACAGCAGGCTCTCACCTCCACGCAGGTTGGGGGCACTGCTTGGATCCAAAGGATGGCTTCCTGCATTCCAGTACCGCTGTCGTGGCACCTGCATGGTGTGAGCACTGGACTGAGGGCTGCTGGCACAGCTCTGGGCAGGCAGGAGGCACACATCAAATCACTGTCTTACCTATGGATAAAGTCAGTCCTCCGCAGGAGAAGGGTAACCTGGGAATGGAGTGTGGTTCTTACTCCCAAGAGGATGTCCAGCAGTGCATTAGAGACCACAGCTAACTGTAGTTTGGGCTTACATGTATTTCTTCGTCTTGCAGGAGAATGCATGTGCAAGGAAATATCTTACTTGGAGAGGTCTGGGGGTTTGTTTTTTAATTTTGTTTTGCTTTTGCTCTTGGCATTTTGTGGGTGATGCAGGGATTGTTTTTATGTGTGATGCAGGGATTTCCCCTGTGCTAGACAAAAGGAGGTTTTCCATGAGAAAAATGTTTTCTTTTTTCTTTTGCTGTCTGGTATCTTGGATTACCTTTGCTGAGTGGAGTCAGATAAGGAGCAGAAACCAAACGGGCTCATAGGGAAGTTTTTCTGAAAGAAACAGAACACCAAGAATCTTTTCAGATTTTCTCAGAATTTGTGATTAGGCAAAGTGTTGCTGATGCCATGCTTGGAAAACTGTCCCCAAGGGCAAAACACAGTGATTCTATAGTGAGTAACATGTTTGGGGCATGTGAATTTAACAGAGTAAGAATTAAAAGGCTGAACAGTATTTTCTAATAAAACTTTTAGTTTAGGTAATAATGCAAGTTTGAGTACTTTATTCTAAAGGAGTTAAAAATTGCAGGCAGATAGTGGTAGAGAACTATGGCAGCGTGTGTCTTCAACGCAGGAAGATACTCAAGGAAGACAAAACCATCGGCAAATGGCTGGATGAAATCTGCCCTGCTGTTCCCTGCAGAGGGGGACATGAGATCCCCATGTGGTGTCGGTGCAGGGGCTGCTTGTGAAGGGCTCCATAAAACTAAAGGGTCGGTGATGTTTTGTTCAAAAAGTGAAGGGATGTTAAAGGAGAGCTGCTGCGTTCCCCCAAAGTTTGTTCTAACCATTTAATCAACCTTTGTGCTGGGTGAGTGGAAGGTGGCAAACGCAATGCTTATCTTTAGAAAGTCTTTAGAGATGGTGCTGCGAGTGTGAAAGACGAGCTGGTAGAGCAGGTGCACTGCGAGGGATTACAATAAAATGAGGCAAAAGAGTTGAGATAGCTTTTGTGAAAGGAAGGCACGCATTGTGAGTCTGCTGGCTCTCTGTGAAGGCATCGGCTGACAGGTGGATGGAAGTGATTCTGTCAAAGCAGCACAGTCATTTTCCTTCAGAAATTGTCAGTGAGGTCTTTCATCCACAGTGCTTGAAAATACCATGGGATAGGAGGAAAGGTCTTCTCAAGAATTAATAAGAGATTAAAGGATAGAAAGCAATGAATGAGAACAGTCAGGTTTTACACAGGGTGAGTGTTATTGTTGTAGTGCTAGAAGATCTGTTTTGGGATATGTGCTGTTCAATGTGCTTTTGAGTGGTCTAGAAAGATGTGTAGCGTGGTGACAAAAGGCTGCGCGTGATGTGGGTTTATTCTCAACTCTCAAATGTGAAGCTGACAGCATGGACTTAACTGCATGAAGACTATTGCCTAGCAAAGATTTCCAGTGGGAGGGAAGGGAGGACCATCCAGTTGGTCCATGCACAGGGATGCTGAACACCTAGACAGAGATTTATGCCTCAGAAGTATCCACTTCATTGTTGTATTTAGTTGTTCAAAATATGAAGTCTCACAGAAGCCATACTCTGTGATTGCAATGCTTCAGACTGTCCAAGTCTCCAGCCTAGGAGAGGTGAGATCAGTTGTTTCCTCCAAGACCTCTGGGTACCACAGCTGATGGCTGGATCTGTTCAGGGTCTGGCGTGTGCTGTGTGGATCAGTGCTCCTGGGTGTGCACTGCAGCATCCTCAGTGCGTGCAGCTCCCAGGAGAGCACTCTTGGTCGGACAGTTTGCACTTCTAATCTGGCTTGGACCTCAGCCCCATCCCTCCCAGGCCTCCGCAGTGGTCCTTGAAGGCAGCCAGCTCTGCAGATGCTCAGGGAAGCGGCTGCTGTTTATAAAGCAGACATCACTCTCCTTGACCTATTTGCTCATTACCTCCATAAATGTGATTTTGATTAAGGAATTTTCCTAAGTAATTACAATGGCATTAGCAATTCAGCCAAACAGAAAATAGTCCCGCCAGCGAGGTGGCATGATGTCTGCTCCAGGGCTGTTCGCTGGCTGCCAAAGGATGGTCAGGGACGGGGAGCAAACGCCAGCCCTGTGGGTGGGAGACGTGCCCCAGGGGAGGGAGGTGGCAAAGCTTTGTCCTGCCCATGGGGACATGGGGTCCTGTGCGTGGGGACGCGGGGTCCTGCAGGTCACCAGCTTGGTGTGCAGCTTGTGCAGCCTCACATCGCGTCTCCCCGGGGCAGGGAGAGCTTCTGCCGTGAGCTGCAAATGCGCGGGTTTAAACTACTCTTGCTTCCAGTTACTTGTTAAAATTAAAATGCCTGCTGAGCTCTTGTTTTGAGCAGCAGGAGAAGAAAGATAATACAGCCCTTGTGATGAACGAGCTGAATCCAAGGAGCTGGCTTGATGGTGGCCGTCACAGCTCCCAGCCTTGGTCACAAGGAATGAGCTCGATGTCCTGTCACTGCCCGCAGCCTCTGCTCGTCCCACAGAGCAGGCTGCTGCTCAGCCTCGAGCTGCTAAGGCAGCCCCCTCTGCACAAGCTGCTCTCGGCACCCTTCCACGTATGGCACTGCAATGATTTCACTGAGCCACCACGTACTTTCTCGTTAAGACTTTGCCACCAGGAAACTCTGCCAGCATTTTTCCTGATCGGAAATGACCAAAATCATGTGCAAATCTGGCCTAGAACTAGCAAAGGACAGGCTCAGAGTGACTCAGCCCACGAGGACTGTTGTCCTCGAATAAAATTGCTTGACAAAGGGGCCAAAGCTGAGCTCACTTTCGAGAGAGGCAGAAAAATAATGGTGTCACCTTTAAGATCAAAGCGCTTGGCTGAATTCCTCTGTGTGAGAGTAACTACCTAGTAAACAAAGCCAGCACTCGCTTTCTGCAAGCATCTGCCTTAGTCTTCAGCAGCTTTCTAATGCAATTCTGGGGGAGTGCTGCCAAACAGAAAGGGACTCATTCCAGGGCTTCGGCAGCGAAAATATAAATATCCCTCTTGTTAATTTTGGGTGCCATAATCCATCAGTGTCTGTCTTGTGCAATTTAAATCTGTGACATCTCCTGACAGCATGGGCACTAAAGCATTCCCCTGCTGGTGTGGGATAGGCAGTGCCAGGGCGTTGCTCTCAGCTGCCCGATGCGATGAACAGAGGATATGGGGGTGGTGGAATGGTGCTGGTGCGTGGAGCATGGACAGCTGCTTGGGGGGACTCAAGGATCGCCGGGGTCTTTTCCAACCTTCACGATCCTATGATTCTGTGACATCTGGGAGATGGTAGCTACTGGCTCAGTCACTGTGACCGTGTGAGCAGAGGTGCAAACAGGGACAGGCACAGGGCATGAGGAGCTGAAGGGCATTTGTTGTGGCCTGGTGGCTGGGCACAGTGATCCACCAAAGGATCTGCTACAAAGATGGAGCCTGGCTTGCAACGTGCAGCTGTGCCACACGTGAATGCTGCAGGAGACTCGTTTAACACTGCACCAAGGGGTTGCAAGGTTGGTGCTGCTTTCATCCAGTTTGCACTGGCTGGCCTTGCTGCTCTGCAGAGGGAGAAGATCCCAACAGGGAGAGAGAAAGGGACTGCACTCCATGGAGAGAGCTTGGAGGCAGATCTGAGGCAAAAGCAATGCCGTGCTGTTGCTCACAGCAATTCATCAGCTCGGGCTTTTGACAGTGTGGGTGTAGAACAACAACCAGAACCCTGTGAGATCTGCAGAGATCTCAAGTCTAGTGCTGAAATCTCATGCTCTGGCACCTGGCTTAATGGATGTGAGCCCTTCTGCGTCCACATCCTAGGGCTAAGAAAAGGGAGAGGCAAAGGTAGAATAGCCATGGCATGTCACTCCTCTTCAGGAGGCGGTGCAGAGCTCCTGGCTCTCTGGAGGAGGAGCAGCTGCGAGACCTCAGCACAAGCCAGGGGCTGTGGGGTGCCTGTGCTCCAAGGACATGCTGAAGTCAGCGCTGGGGGCAGTGCCGGGCTCAGCACCTCGGCCTTCAGGGCAGCCTGCAGGGCACCTCCCAGGCCTGGCCTCCTTTAAGCACCCTGAAGTGCTGGACTACTCCCTGTGCCCGCACATCCTGAGGTACTGGGGTTTGATTTCAGAGCCAGCATCAGCCTCTCATCTGTCAGTGCTCTCCAGCCTCTTCATTCAGCATCGGCATCCTGTCAAACCCATCCAGGAAGCTGCTCCGGCCTCTCTTCTTCTCAGTGCTGTTTAACTTACGATTGGCTTTCCTATTTTCTTATTCACTGAAATTGTATTTGTAATATCACCCTTGGGCTTGGCTGTAGATGTTTCTTGCCTTTGCTTCTGTTCAACCATTTCCAGCCCACTCTGGACTCCTCTACAAACACATGTAAAACCTCTTGGAGCAGTTAATGTCAAGGATGAAATGTGTTCGAGGTGTCAGTGATGCGTTCAGCCTATTTAGCTTGTGATGTTACCAGCTCTCTGTTGTGATATGCACAGCACATTATCACGAGCAGTTAAACGACATCTGTTTGCTGCTTTGTGAAGCCACCTCCCCCAGCTGTGAACTGGGGGTTTCTTAGCGATCCCTTTTGTGGGACCCTTGGATCAAGGCCCCCCACAGGAAGCATCTCAGCAGCTGCGCGGTGCCAGCTGTGCCACGGTCACCCACTGCTTGTCAGCACAACCCCACATGGTAGAGGATGGAGCCATCTTCGGGGGTCAGTCCAGTAATTCAGGGAAACATGAAAATATACCTGCTAAAAATCAATAAAAGAATATCTGATAGTCATGCGTGACCGGCATCCTTGTTATTCAAAAGCCATTTTCAAAGCAGTATTGACTTTCTTTTCAGAATTTGTTTTTAAGTGCTGTTTTTAGTGTGTTCCTAAGTACTTAATGACAGAGAGAATCAACATCCATGATTTATTTGCAGATGAGGAAACTGAGTCAGGAGGTGATACAAACCATTTCCCCAAATTCAATGAGCCATCATGAAGCCAAGCCAGAAGCAGTAGACAGGTCCTCTGAGCCCTGGTGTCGATGTAAAAGATGCTGCGCCCAGAAGCAGTGTCCTTAAGGAAGGGCTAGGATCCAGGGCTGGAGCTGCGCAGGGGTTATTGCAGGTGGGTGAGTGTTTGATGAGTGACCAGGATGCTGAAAACACTGTTCAGGGCAACTCCCTTCTGAAAAGAAGCATTAGTTTTCTGGTCCTTATGCAGTACTTTGGTAGAGGAAGGAGTGAGAAGTGCCATGAACCACCGCATGGAAGGACTCACCTTCTAGGCAATGGCAGCAGGAGGCACCTGAGGCTGAAGGAGCTCCACCATTACATGAGTTTTAGTAGGGATGAGTTTAGAAAAGTGCACTAGCAGATGTCTGCTGAGTTGGAAACAAGGAGAAGGACAGGGTCAAGGACAGCAGCTGGTGAGGATGAAGGGGAATGGAACAATGCAAAATATCCTACTACAGATGTCATGGGAAGATGAGAGGGTGATAGGATCCCAAATGCTGTTGAGTATTTGTGCATGGTGTCTCCTCGCAGATGTACGAAAAGCATGAGGTACTTTAGCATTTTCATAAACTTCAACAGACACCTGTCTACATCTTTAGGCACCTGAAGTACCTACAAGAGCTTTCCCAGTCTTTCCTGATGTCAGTGGGGTTTGTGGCTTTCCTTTCTTAATAGGGTCTCAATTTGAGGTGTGAGAGTTTTTGAAGTTGCTGCTAACTCCCTTGCTTAAAATGAAAGCAGAAACAAGAAGAGGCTGCATTTAGTGTGTGAAACAGGACAACTTGTATCCTTAGCCTGTCAATTCCCGTTTATTTACTCACAATTATAAAGAAAGCTGTTCATAAATATTAATAAGGAGGCTCCCAAAGCCCAACTGAGAAAATAAGTATTATCACTATTTACCAGTTGTCAGACTGAGGCATCGGAGGAGGCACGACCTGTCCAAAGAGAGCAGGCAGGCTGACATCCCAGCTGCCAGCTTTCTGTCCATCACAGCCATCACTGCTGCGTCCCTTCCATCACCACTCCCGCACTTAGCAGTGCCTCCAACCACTGTGCTTGTGTGGGTAAGCGTTCCAACACTTTCCTCATAGCACTGATTTTAACCACTACTGTCCTTGTAGGAAAATTTTGAACTATCTTGGGTTTAGTGGCAAGCCAGGATGTGGAACATTTCAGGAATGGTTACTCTAGCCAACCCAAGCAAGTTAAATGACATTATTTTCCTAATAATGTCACGGAGCAGCTGACACCCATCAAGTCCCTTTAATGCTTTGGTCTTCAGATACAGGCTGAAAACTGCCTCTCGAGGCCAGAGACTCTCACGTCCCAGCATCACCTCTGAGAGCCCTGTTCACACCTCTGAGGCTGAACAGGTCACTGGGGCTCCTGGTGAAGTGGAGGGTTGTAGACAACCTTGGAGATGGTTTTATCTGTGCCACTTTGAAATGAAGATGTTCCTTTCTTCCCACTGAATGTAGAAGAGAGCAGACAGGGAAGACTTAGATGTCTTGAGAGCTAAGTTAGGGCAAATGAATCTGTGGGAACCTTTATTTTTCTGTCTGTAAATAAAATGTGACGTTTAATTCTTCAGCTGAGGAGCTCCTGCAGGTTGGATGGCACAGCTGCTTTCACACCCCTCTTGTAAGGGTTAAATCATGCCTGAAGGTATCCCAGCTTCTTGCAATCTGGGTATTCCTGTTTGTCTCAACCAGAAGCTTGTCTTCTGCTCCGGAGAACAAAGGGCTGCTGTCTCACGAGGTCCATTCCCCAGCTGACCCCTGGACATAGCTGTAGGATGTGGCAGCAGGGGGAACCCTTGCACAGGAGCAGGGAGCTGGGCAGTGCAGCAAGGCTCCTCCACAGGGCACACCAGGAGCTGTGGGAGGGCTCTGCACTGTGCACAGCTGGAGGTTCCAACAGCAAATTCCTTCTACCAGCAGTACCCACTGCAGCCAGCATTGGTCAACCTGTGGCATTTGTTTGGGAATTATAAGCTCCTGCATTTCTTGAGGGCTAGCATGTGGGTGGCTGGTTAGAGGACTCGCCTACTTCACATGTAGTCCCTTCAGAGCTGGGTGAGGTTGCTCGTCGCAGCAGGTGACATTACGCTGCAGAGGCAAAACCTTAGTGCTTGGGCTGGAGCGTGAGGAAATGCAATAAAAGCTGTGACTGCCTTTGTGCTGACATTTGGGGATCCTTTGGAAACTGTCAGGTGTCCGTCTGGACTTCAGAAGAGGGTTGTGCTGAATTTTGGGCCATAGCACAAAAACTGCAGAGACACACAGTGTGATTCAGACGGGGCTCACACTGTGGAGCTCAGTGCTCCCCATAGGGCTGGGAGAAGTAAAGAAATGTTGCTCAGAGCTGATCCTGCTTGGGAAGTGAAGGGAAGTGCAGTGCTGGAATGGGTTGCTGGAGGAAACAGCCAGTGTTTTGTAAGAAAGTCTGTTGTATCCTAAAGACAGAAGAAAATATGATGTCTGTGTTTGAGGTGTGATAGTTTTGGTCCAAACCCCTGTCCTAAATGCAAAGTGATGCAGGACTGCCATGAACTTCAAAAAAGCCCAATATTTTAGACACAGAGACTGAATTGCTCCACTCCTGGAAACACCTGCTCCCAGCCTGCTCCCACCAGTGTGTAAATGGCAGTCCTGATTTTCTGACTAACCCACCCTCTCCCAGAGCTACAGAGCCTGGGACAGGAATGGGAAGGTTTGGGTTCGCTGTGGGACACATCTCCCAGTCTCTGACCCTTGCTCAGTCCTCTCAGCTGTGCCCCTTCCCCAGCTCTGAGCTGTAAAATGTCCCTTCCCCAAGCCCTGCTCCCTCCAGGAACTGCTCAGGGCAATCTTTAACCTGAATGGATAGCGCTGCTCCAGCTGTTACCAAGTGTTGGCTGAGTTACATCTGTCCCTTTCGTGTCTTCAGTTCTTCTCTGCCTTCCCCCTCCCCATGTTCCTGCCCATCCCTCCTGTGTCTCTCCATGCCCTCATTCTGCCTGTCCTACCACTCCCTGACTCACTGTCACAAAGGGGATGCAGGAACCATCCAGATCTGTTTGATCTGTTGGGATCAAGCCTGGAAAGTCAGCGGAACTTCCTGCAAGTTTGGTGATCTGGTTCTGAAACTGAGGGAAGGAGGAAGGAACCGCTGCTGGCATTGCGCCTAGGGACAATGACACAGGGCAGCCCCTGGCCCCCCAGCACTTCACCTCCCCCCTGCATGCAGCATGCCCTGCTGGGCCCCTGCTGCCCAGCCTTCCTCGCCTGTCCTGACATCCTCCGACTCCTGGCAGCAGTCTGCCTGGGAAGTGCAAGGAGCTTTGTCACTGGGCAGGGAACATTTTTTTCATTAGTGTATCTGAACAGCACACGTTGTTACTGGCAGATTTTCATTAAAGGACTAAGGCTCCCCGAGGACTCGTTTCCTTCCCTGCAGCAGCAGGGGTGGGAGCACGCTGCAGAGGAGCACAGCGTGTTGTAGCAGTGCAGGGAGGAAGCTGCCCACCGTTCTCTGCAGTTTCCTTGCTTTTAAGATGCAATTGTGGCACAGATGACATATCTAGAGCGCTAATTATTTCATACTTTAGAGGCTGATCAGTGGCTTGCACCAAGCACGCATCAGGGCTGTGGGCCTGATGCTACCAAGCACCATGCACTTTCTGATACGCACAAACCAGGCTCCATCCCTGGGCTCTCCTTCACTTGGAGCTGAGCAGCATTCACACATAGGTTCGGTATTACCCACCCCCATGGCTTTCCTTCCAGTGACATACAGAAGTCAAGGGACACGGACTTTGTCTCATGTTTGGCCCTAACAGGGGTCAGCTTCTCCCTTACAGGAAGGTGCAAAGCCACCCCATGGCAGATGGAGGGCAGTGGGGAGATGCCCCCATAGGAGGATCATCCCACTGGCCTGTAGAGATTACAAAACACAAGTTACTACATTCTTCTAAAGTTTTGGTTAGTTCTAACTATTTTCATGGTTAGTCTGGGACCCCAAGGGCAATTTTGCTTAGTATTTCAGGCTTATTGCACTCTCCACATTCCAGCTGTGAAGTACTGCCATGGGTCTGTTCTGGCTCCTGCCTTGAGGGTTACACCGGAGGAAGGCAGTCTCTAAGAGCAGCAGTCAGGATTTCTTTATGTTTCTCAATGTGCATCCTTTCTTGGGTTTCCTTTTCTACAGAACTGATGCATTTCACGTTGACATTCTCCAAAGACAAGGTTTCCTGCATGAAACAAGTTGTGACTTCAACAACATCAGTTGTTGAAAAACCAGGATAAAAATAATGGAAGTTCAGAGTGAAATGCTTGATTGAACATAGAGATTGTCTTATTTTCTTTGTGATGATGACGCTGCACAATTTTGTGCAATTTGAACCCCAGGTTCCATCCAGCTTTACCTGAGACAGTTAAAGTAAAAAGTCTGTGCTGAATTGAAGAGCTAGGCCTTCATGGTGTCTCCTGGTCCCTTCTTCCTGGCGGGTCAGGTGCCGTGAATTCCATCTCCCACCTGTTCAGCAGCTGGATGTCGCGTAAACCCAATGCAGATGTAGAGACATCTGTCTCCAAATCTCTTGTTTTTTGGTTTGCTCATGCTGCCAGTTCTTTGAGCATGGAGGGATGTTGACCTGAGATGGCACGGTCTGGGTGCAGTTGCACAGCACCCTGTGCTGGGATTGGGCTCTGTCCTTCGTCCTGCTGTGGAGGAAGGTCACCATACGGGGCTCAGGTTCCTCCCAGCAGGATGCATACTGCTTCTCTTCTTCATTGGGAGTCCAAATTCCAGCTGTAAAATGGGAGGAATTGCATTTGACGTGGGCTGGAGGATCAGAGGAAAGTCACAATACTGCATGGGGTGGAAAAAACAGCACTGAGGACTCATGAGGGGACGTGAATTACCATAGGCCACCTGAGGAATCTTTCTTCTCCATACCATAACACTACTGAAAAAATTCCCAGACTTGACTGAAATCTCAGTTGCTTTCCCTCTCATAGCTTGTTGCCCTATTTCAGTACACCGTCACTGTAACTCACCTTTTGGAAAGAAATTTGGCAGCATAGGCCAGGCACAAGTGTGATGGTGGGCATTAATTGCAAGAGATCGTTGTTGGTCATTATCATCACCACTGTCACAGTTGTGTCAGATATACTCTGTTCATGAGGCCAACAGCCATAAAATCGTAAAACTCATGCTAGACAGCTTAATACACCATCAGCGATCGATGTCAAACCATTCTTTCTAGGCTCCCCAGTTTGCCACGTTCTCCCCAGTTCATGCCTCTCCCCCTGGAAAGCAAGTTCATTGCATTGCACCTCATACACACAACTAGAACACTGGTAAGCACTGGAGAAGGTCAAACTGGTGCACGCTGGGGATGCGTGAAATTGGTGCCCGGCACTGTTGTTCTTGCTTGTATTCGAGAATCTCAGTTCGACATGCAGTCCAATAGCCCATGCACCAGCTGCAGGTGATGTGGAGAGATCTGCGATCCAAATGTGTCAAAAAATGTCACAAAATTTCTTCTTTCATTATTTCTCATTCCTTACTGTCATATTCCCATGCAATCAAGCTCTCAGAGAACATCTCATTTTGCTCTTGAGCATGGGGAGGATCCCTTATGCCGTCCCCACGCTGGCAGGACTGTTTGCCCCAGGCGCAGGCAGAGCTCCCAGTCTCGGTGATGCTGAGCAGAGCCAGCAGCCTGCTGCTCCCGCAGGCAGGGTGATGCTCACACCAGCTGGCTGCGGTGCTGTGGGTGAGCTGTGAAGAACCTCATGCTCATGGCTGTTTTCACAGCAGCTGCCAATCCTTTCCCATAGAAATCTATGAGCATTTACCACGGGCTCCCCTGGACTATGTGGTGTGTGGCTCAGCAGGGGGAGTAGCTCTAACCTCGCTGCTGGTTGAGAGATGATGGATGTGTGGGAACACCCAGACCCGTGAATGCCTGGGCTTGCCCACACTGCAGCACTGAGCAGGGCAGTGGCTGCCGTCACTCTGTCCTCTGGTGGGTGGCAGCAGCAGTGTCACGGTAGCAGCGTAAACCTGAAGGGTGGTGGGAGCTGAAAGAGAGCTTAATGGTAACCCAGAGGTGTATGGGAGACAGGTCTGGAGCAGGATGGGCTCTGGGTGACCCCTCAGATCCGTGGTCTGGCAGAAGTTCCCACTGATAACCAGAGATGCTCTGACTCAGTGCCTGGGCAGATCCTTCTGGGACAAATCGCTCAGGTAGAAACGTTTGTTACACACTGCAGAAGTGCTGATGCTCTTCTCAGGATTCTCACTTTGTCCTTTTTCTCTGCTACTTCCATGAGGTGCTCGTTAACGTGGGGTCTGTTCTCACCCTCCTGCTGCTAATGGTCGTTGTACAGGACAGGTCAGGCTGTGCCAACATGGCAGATAGGGTCTCAAGAGTGTTGAGCACAGTCTTGGGAGCTTCCTTGTCACCGTCCCTGGAGCTGGTGTCCCAGGCAGCACAGCACGAGCTGGGAACAAAGCCAGCTCCTGCCCTGCCGCCCTGACCCCCTGCTGCTGAGCTCCCAATGGGGGTGTTAAGTGTTTCCTAAAGCTTGGTGCTTTGAGCCTAAGAATATCTTTCTCGGGATGCTGAGTGCAAGTGCTTTAACCACCTTGTTTAAGGCAAAAGGCTTTGGCACAATTTTCCTTCATTTCCAGATGTTTTAAGACTTACCTGGATGGAGGTGTTAAGGCAGGAATGTGCAGCCCAGGAGACCATCTCCAGGAGATCCCTGTACATGCACCCCTTCCCGCATCCCTTCACAAGAGGATCCCACCAGTCTGGGAGCAGAGATTCATCCTCTGTCACCTTCCTGCCTGCTGACTTTCCTCTAAAGTGACGACTTTGTCTGTCCCTGGGTTAGTGCAGTGCAGGAAGCTGCAGCCTTGGGGGCCTCTGGCGTTCTGGAAATCTTGGCCCCAAGAGCATCCCTCTCCCACTGCTTTGGAACCCAAATCCATTAGAGATCTACTGGCACAGGATGCCTGAGCATCAACACTGATCAAATACCTTGAAAGACAGCGTGAGCTGGGAAGAGTTTGTGCTTTGTGCTTTTTACAGCCTGGCGGGTGCTGGTATCAACGAATACCTTCAGCAGTGTGACTTTCAGCGGCTTCCGAGAGTCTAACAGAACAATTTCTTGTGATCAGGCATTCTCATTTGTCCCAGTTCTTCCTCTCCACTCTCTTCTTCCCTTTGCTATTTTTTCCTTAGCTCCCCTTTCATGCAGTTCCTCTGTGTTTCTCTGAATAATAGTTTCAGAGAAGGCCATGGTGACCAGACACTGATGCGTTGTGCAATTTTGCAGAGTATCTTTTGAAGTTTAACCTAGGAGCTCCCACTCCCAAATCCCCTTCACTCTTAGCACCTCAGGTTATTCAGTTCTCCCACTGAGAACTGGGATGTGAGCTCCAGGCTCCCCAAGCTCTGGATCAAGGCGGCCCTGGCGCAGGTCACGATTGAATGCCTTAGCACTGAGCTCCATGGGGGATCCTTCCCTAGCCCCCAGCTGTCTCTGCTGCGGAAGCACACAGCTCCCAAGGGGTAAGAGAGCATCAGAAGCAAGATCTGCAGCACAAGGCCAAGGGTGAGGTTCAGACCTAATTTCATCGAAGGTATCAGACAAATCCGGCCATCTCTCAGTAATTCTCATGTGACCCTTGCAATGGCATTCGGCTATCAAAGAATGTTTATCTGTACCCTGAAAGTTCCTTCTGGAGACATTCACTCCTTGGTGTTCTCCGTCCAGCTGTGAGGAAGCAGCCGCTACCTTCCCTTCTGCTGATACCCTTGAAGCATGTGTGCAGCGTGACCAGCCCTCCCTTTGCCCTTTATCGCTTTCTCCCAGCCTATATAATTAAATTCCATCAGGTATTGCATCTAATTTTTGAGGAGCTCCCAAAGAACAAAAGCCAGTTCAGTCACAGGCGAACAGAACAAATTAATTAGAAGGGGAATGTTAGGCCCTCTCTAAATTAGATCAGCAAATCTCCAGCAGAAGCAGCCCAGCTCAGCTGGCTGTGGTGCTGCTCCCTTCCTGGGCAGCTGCTCACTCCGCAGATTGCATTCGGCGTTCGGAGGCACAGTGCTGGAAGCGGGTTACGCTTGGAGCAACCCGTGCTAGCAGGCACTGCAGGGCACCATTTCCAAGCACAACGCAGGGAGCTGGTGGCCTTGTGCCTCTCATTAACGTCATGTCATTAAATTGCTTCGCTATACTCAGGGAAGGTCTCGCTGTCACATCCCTGCATATCTAGCCCCAGTGAAAGAGGACGTTGCTTGATTGCGGAGCCCTGCACAGTGCTGCTTACCAACGTTCCTCCCAGCTATGGAGATCATTATGAGTAAGCACTGGAATTATCATATAAAACCAGATCAAACACCCAGAAGCAACTCTTTATAAGCATTTAAACAAGTAAACAGACAGAGCGGTGCAACTCGCTGCTACCTCTAGGAATCTGCGGTGCTGGGGAATTACCAGCACAGCCTCCTGCTACACAGTGAGGGATGCAGGCTG
This sequence comes from Penelope pileata, assembly GCA_013396635.1. NCBI lineage: Eukaryota > Metazoa > Chordata > Aves > Galliformes > Cracidae > Penelope > Penelope pileata. Next base: position 280,128 of record WBMW01004559.1, on the reverse strand, counting down.
CGCTGGGAGCTAAGGGAGCGGGCAGTGCCCATGTCCTGCCCTCCTGATACAGCGAGGAGAGCAGCAGTGCCTCTGCAGCCTCTGCTCTGCAGTGCCACGTTGCTCCCTCCATGTTAACTCTGAATGAAGAGGTTTGAAAAACACAACGCTCTCCCGTGCCCTGCCTGCACTCCTGGTGGAACTGCTGTGGAGGCAGCTGCAGCCCAACCTGCTGCTGAGTGCTGCAGACGTGTCCCCGTGCAGCTGGGTGTCCCCGTGGCCCTGTGCCTGCATGGCATATGGCAGGAGCACAGCAGGAGGGCGGCAGCAGGGCGGGCGTTAGTGGATGGGCGGCTGCTGATGGTTTCTGTACCGCGTCCTCTGGCTCGCTCTCCTCTTGCAGAGAGAAGAAGGCAGCAGCAGAAGAGGTTCATGACAGAACCGTATCAGACCGGGAGTTCAAAGGAACTGCTGTCCTCCTTGTGTGCCATCGCATCACAGAATCACAGAATCACTGAGGTTGGAGAAGACCTCTAAGATCCCCCAGCCCAACCCCAGCCCATCCCACCATGCCACTGAGCCACGTCCCTCAGTGCCACATCTCCATGGGTCTGGAGCACCTCCAGGGACGGTGACTCCCCCACATCCCTGGGCAGCTGTGCCAGTGTACCACCACTCTTTGGAGAAGTTTTTCCTAACATCCAGCCTGAACCTCTCCTGGCACAGCGTGAGGCCATTCCCTCTCATCCTATCAGTTACCTGGGAGCAGAGGCCAAGCCCCCCTCACCACACCCTTCTGTCAGGCAGCTGTGGTGTGCAATAAGCTCTCCCCTGAGCCTCCTTCTGCACACTGACCCATCCCATGCCCTCAGTGCTCCCACAGCACTGTGCTCAGCCCCTCACAGCTCCGTTCCCTCCTCCGGGCACACTCCAGGCCCTCCATGTCTCTGGCAGTGACAGGCCCAGAGCTGAGCCCAGCACCGAGGTGCGGCCTCACCAGAGCTGAGTGCAGGGGACGAGCACTCCCTGCTCTGCTGCCTGCACTATTACACACACTGTATCATTTCCACTGAGCTTTCACCCAAGCTGCTTTCCTCCACTGCTTTGAAAGTGTGATTGAATTTAGAAAAGATCCAGGACAAACCTCAATTTGATCTCCCTATAACCATACCATCAATGGAACAGATTAAGGATCATTCTTAAATACTAGGGAATTGCTTAATACCAGTGAGTGATCGGCCCTGGGGTCTGATATGGGAAGAGAAGATGGGGTGTGGGGAGCAGAGCCTCTCTGCGAGGCAGCGCTGGGCTGTGACCCGGTAGCACTCGGCGCCGTGCGGCCGCTCACTCACCTGCCTGGGTGGGATGGGAGCATTGAGAAGGTGAAAGTGTGGGAACTCCTGGGTTGAGATGAATACAGTTTACCAGGTAAAGCAAAAGCTGCATGTGCAAGCAAAGCAAGCGGGGCATGAATTCACCACTTCCCATGGGCAGGCAGATGTTCAACCACATCCAGGAAAGCAGGGCTTACCACACGTGGCAGTTTCTTGGGAAGACAAATGCCCTAATTCCCAACATCCCTTCCTCCTCCACCCCAGCTTTTATTTCTCAGGATGGCACCCCATGCCACGGGATGTCCCTCCTGTCTGGGCCAGCTGTGCTGGCTCTGTCCCCTCCTGGCTCCCGGAGCCCCAGCCCCTCGCTGGCAGGGCCGCACGAGGAGCAGAACACTCCCTGACTGCTCCGCAACAGCAAAAACATCGGTGTGCTGTCACCACCATGTTCATCCAAAATCCCAAACATGGCATCGTGCGAGCATCTATCAAGGAAGTTAACTCTAAGGCAGAGCAATAGAGCTTTGCTTTGCTCATGGAAGCACGAGAAGCGATCTCTGCTGCCAGGGAGCTCCGGGAGCCGTTTGCAGGAGGAGCAGAGCACTTCAGCGCTCACCATGGGGCCAGCTGCTGTGTTTTCCCTCATCGATTCCCTTTGCTTCCCTTGCCATGAAGGTTCTTTAATAACTTGTATTCCACTGCATCTTTCAAATGAATGTTTTCGCCCCTCTTAGCCAGAATAAAGCCTTTTCTTTAATGCCAAACACTCTTCAATACCAAACCTGTGTCTTTACATCCCCTGCCCTTTCTGTGCCCACTGGTAGGACCAGGCCTCAGAAGGTCCCTAACACTATGACAAGCATAAAGTTATTATTTCCTCTCCTTTCACACCCTGTCTCCTGGAGATTTCCTGAGATAACCTGGCTTAAGGACTCAGCTTGCCAGAGCTGTGGCAGCTGCGCTCCCTTTGATTTCCCTGGAAGAAAAAAGCAATCACTGTCACTGTGCTCCCCTGAAAGCCATTGCACGAGGTGCAGGCTGCAGTTAGTGCATGTGTGGGCTGTGTGTGTGCCAAAATTCTGTCTGTTGAGAAATAACCTCGTCAGCCAAATGCACTTGAGGACTGTTTCTGAAGTTTTGTAGCTTTCCTATGCAGAGTGATGGTCGCAAATGCAGTCATTGCAAACATTTCTGAGATTGTTATCTTCGTATCAAATTAAAACTGCTGATTTAAAATCATTTAATCATGTGGGCATAAACCAGTTTCACCTGGCTGTCTCGAGAGGTATTACTGACAGGAAATTAAGGGCCAAGGCTGCAGAAGTCCATGCAAACTAAAATCCTGAAGCAAGACGAGGAAACCTTGCAGTTGGATTCCGAGATCTTGTCACCTCTCTCAGCCTCTGGAGACCTCCCATTGTCAGCGTGATTTGGTAACAGCACATTCATCTCCTTTGCAGAAGTGTTTCTGTAGTGCATAGGTTCTTGACATAATTTCTGAGCACCTGTTGTAGCAGAGCAGTAACTCTTCCCCGCTGCTTCCCCTTCAGAAGCCAGATCAGTGAGAACTGGAGAAGCACTCAGCACTTTCCCCAGGTTCCTCTTTGTGTAAGTGGTTGCTGCTGTTCCCCCAGGAAGGCCGAGCAGGCGTGGCTCGGGGAGGAGGGGCTGGAGGGAAGGCAGCAAGCAGGGGAAGCTGTGGGGCTGCGAGGGGGAGCGGAGTGCCCGCTGCAACCCTCAGGTGGAGATGGGCACAGCCATCCTCGCTGTAGGGTAAATGGAGAGGGGCTCGTACCCTGGCCACTGAATGCAGACCAAACCCTTTAGAGAAGGAATGTGAAAAACACATTACATAGATTATATCCTGATGTGGAGATTATAACTCTATTATATAGATTATATCCTAATATATCTATATTACATAGATGATATCCTACTGAAGTGGGGCAGCAGCTCCAGGTCAGACTGAATCAGGATGCTGCCCTGCATCGCTTTCTCCCTGAGCCCAGCACAGCTGTTGCCATCCGTCCTGCACCATTTCCCATCCCTTCAGGAATCCCTGGCACGTATCAGTTGTCCTTGGGAAGCAGCGGCTCGGCCCTTTCTCATGGCACAGCAACAACAGCTGAGCCGTGGGTGACCATCCAGGTGACCGAGTGCCCTGAGCTACCTGAGATCACCCCAGGCTGGCTGCAGCAGATGTGTTGGATGGAGCTAGGTGTCGAAACAACATCCATTTTTTGTGGGAAGCTTGAAGGTGTAACAGCTTCACTGCTGCACAGACAGCCTGAAATCCAGCCTAGCTTTGTCCACAAGCAGAGCAAGGCACAGCCTACCCCATAGGAAGAGGAGGAGGATTGAACTTGTCGCAGCAGGAGAAGCTTGTTGATGTGCTGCAGCTAGAAAATCCAGCTTGCACGTCAGGGGAGCACGCTTGGGCCGTGGGCTGCCTTGCAACGAGGGGCAGTGGAAGCAAGCAGCAACGTCCGAGCAGACATCAGAGCACAGTGTGCCAGCAGCAGGACGTGGGGGGCTGGGGCTTATGGGGCAGCCCTCACGCTCACCTCCGCGGGGAGAACTGCGAGCCGTGGCACGTGCTGCTGTGGGGAAAGCAGCTGAGATGTTTGTGAGATAATTAATTGAGGTAGTTTCTGTAAATTTGTCATCCAGAAGACTTTATGTGCATCTAAGCTGGCATTTTCACTGGCTGGAAACTTTTGAATTTCTTCCACACTCATCTGGGAATTAGTGCTGGGAGAAAGAAAACACATTTATGAGCGTGCTTCATGGATGCAGCATTGCGCGCAGAATCCTGCACAGCCCACAGGAGATCACCTTGTGTGTGGAGCTGAATTTGTATGGTTAGTTAATTAGTGTCTTCGCACTCTAATGAAAGCACAGCGGTTACAACAATACTAGCACTCATAGCTCAAATTAATACAGAAAGGCTCATTTGTAGTGCCCTTAAAATGGATATACACAACTTTATACTCATAGAACCACAGAACAGTTTGTGTTGGAGAGGATCCAGTACGACCCCCTGCCGTGGGCTGGGTGCCTGCACCAGATCAGGCTGCCCAGGGCCCATCCAGCCTGGAATCAGCCCATGGGAGGGACAGGAGGACACGGAGGGACAGACCCCTGGGAGCAGGGGGCACGGCCGCAGCGCCGGGTCTCCGTGGGGTGAGGAAGCTGATGGCTGCTTGGCTGATGTGTTGTCACCTTCTGTTCTGTCACATCTGCACCTGTGCCCTGCAGATTTCTGCTGGGGTTCTGTGTTTTTCTTTCCTTTCTTTGTTTTCAGTTGGTTGGTTATTTTCTTTTTTAATGGTGTTAATTGGACAGAAACAGGGAATATTGCTGAAACTACCCTTCTCCCACAGACCAGCAGAGATGAGTTACGAAGTTCTTTCTCAGGTGGGACTGGTTTAGGTGCTCATGGGTGCTCCTGGACACCACCAGATTCCCCTGGTCACAGACCAGCCAGCACGAAGGGGTTGGGACAGCTGCACTCCCTGAGCATTGCCAGCTGCTGAAGTGCCCTCACTTGTTGGCACCATGGAAAAGCTCGGACTGGACAGACCGTGCCAGGATCAGAGGAGCTGTGGGCATCGGGGTGCTCACCAGCAAGGCAGGGGCAAAGCCCCCAGTGCTGTGCTGCAGAAATTAAGGATGCTGCATCGGCGAGCAGGGTGAGTGGGCTGACCACAGAGCTGGACAAAGCCACACACATGGCTATGCAATCCTGCAGCGTTTAACTGTGACTGGTATTCTCAGCATAGAGTGGTTTAAATCAACCGACAGTACTTGTTTCCTTGCTAGGGAGTTCAGCAGGCTGATAAAACAGTCCTTGGGCTGTGCTTCCCTGAGAGGGTGCTATGTGCTGAGCATGAGTGTGTGAGGGATATGTGAACTGATTCATGGCCTCGTTAAAAAAATAATGATAACAATAAAACAACAACAACAAAATGCTTTTCCCCCTCCTGAGTCACACAGAATTTGTGCTGCCTCTGCATTCTGTGCAATTACAGGGTGTGATTAAGGACGCAGAAAGGATTAAGGGCTGCTCCGTCATTAAGGTGTGACAGCCCAGGCTGCCCTGGAGCTCCCCACTGCCGGGGGCTGACGGGTTTGTTGCTGCCTTTCTTGTCCTCACTGGGGAGGGGCTGACCCAGGGCAGTTTTCTATGGAGATGTCAGCCAGTCTGGGTTTGCTCGTGCTCTCACTGAGTTTTGTGCTGTGGTGCCACTGCAAACTGCACATGTGGAAAGAGGTCCTTATTTCTACAAGGGAAAAGACTCAGAGTCCATTCCTCTCCTTTCTCTTGGTCCATGCAGAGGGGAGCAGCTTTGCACCAGGAAGGGGAGCACTGGGAATGTGTCCTTTTTGGGTTTTGAGCCCCTCATCCCTGGTGGACCCGTCCCACCCATCAGGTCACGTCTCTCTGCTGGTGAAGGACCGTCCCTGCCTGGTGTTAGGGCCTGGATGTTTGTGGAGCTGCAGAGCATGCCTCACACCATGCCCACGTGCAGGAAACCAGGAGCTTCCCTGAGTTCTTCTGCTCACCAGTGTCTGCATTTTCAGCCTAGGAGAGGTGCTGTGTTTTGCTCCTCTGTCAGTGTAAGCTCTCTCTGTGAAGGTGTTTGTGTTTGGACGTTTCAGCAGGACGTGAGCTCATCGCTGTGTTTCTGTCGGCTCCGGTGAATGTTGTTGCTGAGACCAGGGCTGCACTCCTGGATTTTGCTTTCACAGATACTCATTTTTTAAGTTAACAGAATAGCAAAAATCAGTATTTTCTGAAATCTTGCATGGCTTGATGTGGCTTCTTGGGAGGCTGCAAAATCAAGGACAACTGCTATAGTTAACGGAGAAAATAATTAACAAAAGGAAATATTACCATGATCACTGATCAGGAAATCTAGCACAGCTATTCACTTTGCTTTCTACTTCTTTTCCAATACCAGACAAACACACAAGCACAGCCAGGACTTGTGCAGCTCACTGCACTGGATTCAGCCTGTTCTGCTGTGCAGTAAATGAACACACTGGGGGCAGGGCTGCTGGTTGGGGCCAACACAAACCCTGTGCCCGGGAGCTGGTTCTTGCGATGCTGTGGGAAGTCTTTCAATATGCGTCATTCCCAAAAATCCCAGTTCCTGGCCAGTAAGTTTGCTTGAGAGCTGCAGTACTCAGTGGCAAACGGTGAGCGTTGCTCCTTGCTGGCGGTGAAGCAGGCTGGAAGATGGGATGCAAACACCGGTGATAAAAGCCAATAAGCCAGAGGTTGCCCTGAAAGAAATGAAAAGGAAAAATAAGGACCTCCCAGTTTTCAAGTCATCCTAAATTGAATGATCCCGGACTGACCTCATGCCGTGATTTCTGATGTGCTGGGCACTCAGCTGGGCAGGAGCCAGCCCGGTGGCACGGCAGCGCCTGGCCCGTGGCAGCAGCAGCTGGGGACCCGCAGGCAGCACACACACCTGGAACCCCCCCGCTGCTGTGCTGTGGGTGCAGGGCAGGCCTCTGCTTCTGTGGTTCTGTGATTAGCATGAGGAAAAGGGAGAAGAAAAAAGAGGTGGCAGTTGTTTAGAAAGAGGGTGAAACTATGGGTAAGGTGATTTATTAACACAGAGCAGGAGTGCCCACGTTAGCCCACCGGTGCCATTTAAGCTAAGGAGTGTCTGTGCAGAGCAGAAAACTCCATTGTTCCCTGTTCTGACCCCAGCTGTGCTTTGTCCAGGCTCTGGCTGTGCAATGCTGACAGTTCACCGTCACTGCAGCTGAACTCCTCCCATCTGCTTTGTTCATGTGTTTGCACATTGAAGATAGACACAGATCCCAGCACTATGGAATTCAACAAGAAAAACCACGCTGCCCTGGCCCTGACTGTGCCCTTCTTCTCACCGGTGTGAGAAGAGCAGCTGGCTTCTTTTCATTTACTTTCTTAGTAAGAAAATGGTAATGTTTCTGTGACATCCCTTGGGTACCCTTTCTTATCATAGAACTACAGAATCATTGAGGTTGGAAAGGCCCTATGAGATCCCCACGTCCTACCCCAGCCCATCCCACCATGCCACTGAGCCATGTCCCTCAGTGCCACGTCTCCACGGGTCTGGAGCACCTGCATGGGCAGCCTGTGCCAGTGCCTGAGCACTCTTTCTGAGAAGAATTTTTTCCTAATATCCAACCTTCTCATAATTGTAATCTCTGTCAGCATGTACCCCGCACTACAGTAAAATACCCCAGTGCCTGACCTTGCTGCAGATGCCCATCAGTGGTGTACCACAGCCGTGTCTAAGCCCCAGCTTCCTCCCAGTGAGAAGATTTTTGCATTTTCTGACCTCCCCAGCCCCAAAAAGAGAATTTGGGTGTCTGGAGCTGTGTGTCCCTTGGCTTTCAGAGACTTCTATGTCGGACAGGCAGGACAGACGGATGTGCCTCAGCTGCCTGCTGTGTGTTCAGCAAACACCTTGCACTTGTTTTGGCTGTTTGCATCCTTTGTCTCCCCGCTGATCTCTGTAGAACAGCTCTCGGAGAATCCCTCCAGCAGGAGTGAGCAGCTCAGAAGTAGGTGGGCTGTGGTGTTCCCCCCACAAAAAAAGGTATATTTTTTCCCACCGAGATCTATTTGGTAATAATGTTCCTGCTGTTTTGAGATGCCGGGGCTCCTCTCCAGCTGTAGTCTATTTCCAAGGAAACCTTGGGACAGGGTCAGAATGGCAGGGTGAGGTCAGAATCCCAGTGTGCATCATCCGAAAGGCTGTCCACAGCGGTCCCTGTCTGCCCTTCTGCGGGTGATGTAATCCGTGCTCAGTGACATCACTTCTGAAAGGTGGATAACAGCCTTTTAGTTCAGCTCTAATAATTCTGTTAAATCAGAGCCTGCCCCGTCATTGTTGTTTGTGACTGTGTTCCGTGTGTGTGCTATGCAGGAGGCGGTTGTAATGAAATGTTCCCCCCTTTGAGCTGTGTGCCCTGCAGAATAGAGCTTTGTTCTGTGGCAGGCAAAACGCTCACCTGCTCCCAGCCTCTGCTACGTGTTACAACCAAAGGAGAGGAAAAAAAGACGTTTCTCCTTATTTCAATTTCTTTTGGAAATTTTAAGTCGTGTAAGTCCTCATTTGCTTTAGTAGCACACTGCCTTGCTGGACTCCGGGTCATTTCTTTTAATGAAAATGCCTGCAAGCCCCTGTGCGTTGGAGAGCTGACATGCATTAGAGCACACGGAGATGAGTGAGAGCAAGAGCAGGGAGCAGGAGAGCAAGAAAAGCCTCTTCCAGGCAGACAGACAAGGTGCTCTGAAGCAGCGTTTCCGATTCAATTCTAGCCATAAGAAATAGATGTTGCAGATGCAAAATTGCTCAAGAAATACTGTGTTAAAAGACAGCATGCTCCATGCCATGGGATCGGGTAGGTGGTGGCTGTGTTGCTTTGGAAGTAGGGCATGCTGCAAGACTGTCGTCATGAAATCTGGCTTGGGTCTGCTTGCTCAGCGGGGAGAGGAGCTCCCTTCGTGGCCGTGGGCAGGAGACACCCAGCTGCTCCAGATGATGCTGGGGTGACCTTCAGTGGCTGCCGGCAAGCATCAGCGAGAGAGCCTGCTGGCTGGGTGGGACACCTGGGTGTGGGAAACTGGCTCGTTTCACCCGAAGCAGGAGTGTTTGGGAAAGATTGCTGGGAGCCTGAGGCCATGAACGTACAGGGCTAGGCTGCCTTGCCTTCCTTGAGGTGCTGATCTGCTCTGGCTCTGACTGCCGTGAAGTCTCAGGTGCTGCCTCTGGTCCTGGGTTCAGCTCCACAGTAGCTGCAGCCCCTGAACAATCTTGTCCCAGGGAAATTGCCTCCAAAAGGCAGCTGTGTCGTGCTGTGCTCTCACATCGGGAGGAGGGAGAGCAGTGCAAACAGTGGTACAGGATGCCACCAACCGTCCCCACCTCATTCACCGTAGCAGATGTAGCTCAGAGATCTCCATCTCTCTGCATGATGGAGCAGGACCTCCCAGGGGCCCTGTGACCCCGTGCCCCCATCCCGGACCCCATGGGGCAGCCCAGGGCTGGCACAGCCTCCAGCACTAGGATGGAGCTTTGTGGGGTTTCAAAGTGAGGTCCTTTGTGCCTGGAAGGGCAGAGTTTGCTCAGTTGGATGTTGATTAGCAATAAAAATATCTCAGATGTCTGAAATAAATTGAAAATAGATCCCTCTACACTTGTTTTTCAAGGAATCAGGCCATCAGCTCTCCCACCATCGGGCAGAGGAAGAGAGCCAGCCTCAGCCTACTGAAATTGAACACTGTGGCTAAGCTGGTGGGGCTGACCCCAGCCCCTGGGTGGGAGCACACACAGCTCATGGTAGGACGGAGGCAGACAGCCCCAGTGAGGAGTGAAAAAGGGATGTTATGGTTCTGCATAGCCCTGTCTGCACCTCCCGCTGCTCTGTGCTTTGCCTGAGGTCCTCCAGCTCTGCTGTGGCTGCTGGACATATGCAGGGAGGGCACAGCGTTGGGCAGCATTTAGGATCGCTGTGAAATATCTCAGCCAAGAAGTGATGGAGAGGGCTGGAAGGGCAGGGCCCGAGCTCTGCCCAGCAGCAGCCCCCGGGGCACTCCGAAAAGTAAAAGCTCAGTGCTGGCACTCCTCCGTGGCAAGGGCAAGAGGAGTGATCACAAGTGAGCAGGAAGAAAGAACCTTGTAAAACAAAGGTAACATCCTGTAATGTGCTCATAGAAAGGAAAAAACCCTGCTACTTGAAGTCTACAAATTCACATTTCTCTCGGGAAAACATCACTCCTGTTCAAATGCTAATGGGCTGTTATCACAGGAATCTTTTAATTTAACTGCTGTGTAGTGGAAGAAGGGGCAGAGCAAGGTTCAGAGAGCAAATGGCTGATGAATGATCTTAAATCTGCCAGTAAATGTTTGCTTTTTATTTAATACACTTCCCCTTCTTGATCTCTGACTTAAGCAGATCCTCCAAAGGGACGTATAAAGGCAGCACCGATTTCAGCTGGAGGTAATAGCGCATATTTGTGTGTTTCTTTTGTCCTTGTTTAAAACTGCTAAGTTATGGCACTGATAAAGTGTCATTCACCTGAGCAGCTGGCCCTGAGGGCGTAGAAATGGATGGTGCGTGAACAAAAATTGGCTTACTGGGAACAGAAAATGCAGCACATTTTACAAAAGTGGTAGAGAAAAAGAGAAGGAATTGGGCACTGCAACCTCAAGCCACCTCTTCAGGTTCTCATGGCAAGAGCCCAACTCCCACGCAGCAGGAGCAGCTTCCAGGCACCCAGGGGCTGATCCTGCCATCCTTTCCCAGGCACACAGCAGCAGGGCTTGCAGGGGCTGGGGGGGAAGAGCAGGAGACCAGACCAGCTTCCCTCCTCTGGAAGCAGAACATCCTTCTTATTTTCCTCCTAGGAACTCTTCTCAGCCGGTTTATGGGTGGATGCCTCCACATTTCAAGGTTTTCACTACCACCTTGCATTGCTATAAATATAAGAAGAAAACTGTCTTGCTGCCGACTCTCAAACCTGTAGAGACACTGTGTGTGTGTTTTGAGAAGTTTACAGGGAGCATTTGACTGCCCTTGACCAGCAATACTCTGTGAGGAAAAGGAGTGGGATGCTTTTTCTAGCAGATAGGAATAAACATTTTTTCAAAGTCTCAGCGTCTCCTGCCCACCATATGGAAACCTTCTGCGAGGATCTTCAGCGTGCTCCGGCGGTGGGAAAGCCCCAGGGTGGGGAGTGGGGTGTGCAGTCACCACATTTTGGGACAGACCTGGAGAAGGTGCTCACCTTCAGCCCACTTTTTGCAGGGTGGCCTCTGCAGGCAGGGGCGATGGGCTGCAAAGTCAGTAGGAGCTGTGCAGGTACCAGGCACCAGCACCAGTCAAAAGGGAAAGAAGAAGACTTTGCAAACTAATGAGATTTCAAAGTCTCTGTGCATTTTAGTTTTCACAGTGTTCCCAGAAAGCCTGAAAATGTGTGAGAACACACAGCATTTGGTCTGTGTTTGAAAAATACTGAAGGGCTGTAGCATCTGTCAGAGGACCAAGAGCCAGCCAGAGCACGGCCCCGGGCCGCAGTTCCACCTGGACCCTGGGTGCCCGTTGTGCCCTCCCCATCGCCTCCTGACTCAGCCCTCAGGCGTGGGAGCCATGCACTGCACCATCTGCCGTGCTGCACTCCCAGCCACCAGGGCCTGAAGGAACAGGGCTGCATCCCAGGCTCGTGCAGAAAGGCCCGGGACGATGGAGGCTGGTGGGGAAGGAGCCGCATTGCCAGCCCCCGAGGCTGCATTGCTTCCCTCCCTCTGCACCTATCTTATCTTTGCCTCTTTCTGAAATAAAAGGAATAGTGAAATTAACAACATGAAAAAGGGAGGAGATGATAAAGAGCGTCTAGAAAATTATCTGTGTCCTCATTTCAGAGCTTTGCATGGTAACAGGCAGGCAGGAGGCCTTTTTTCCTTATTAATATATTAAAACACTAAAAAACTGGGTGGCTCCTGAGCAGTTGATTCTACTCTGTTGTGATGGACGAAGAGAGCTGTTAGGAAATGTTCTGCAGAAGGCTATCACACTTGAGAAATTGTCTGGAGGTGTTCAAGGACCAGAGCAAATAAATCAAAACTGAAAGGCAAAATCTGCTGTCATACAGCTAACGGGCACCTGGGTCCCACCTGGACAGCGGAGACACTTGCAACTTCTGTGCTGAGACAACTTCAGCAAGGGGATACAAACGCTGTCAAGGACCCGTGCAATACCCCTGGAGTTTGGGGTATTTTTTTGGCCAGTTTGGGTTATTTGGCTCTGTGATCGGAGTCTGTTCGTGCCTTGGAAGTATCAAAATACTCAATTCTTCTTCCTAAGTCTTTGCCCATGTGGGAATTAGGTTCTGCTGCTATAGCTGTTATGTTCTGCTATATCCTCTGCCTGTCATGCGTAAAGCAACCATGTGCTGGGGCCTTCTGCTCGTACACAAGGGTGGCAGTGGGGCTGTATAGCCTGTATGTGCATATATGTAAGCACCTGAATAAAGTTGTTTGTTTTTTTTTTTTTCCCTTGACAGGTCACTATGGAAAGGATATTTATCGAAGTGGAGGGCCAGATCTCCATAATTTCATCTCCTCCGGGTTTGTCACGTTAGGACGAGGACACACGAAGGGTACAGTGGAAACAATTTTTTGCTAAATAGAAAAAGATTCTTTTAAATAAATAAAAAAAAAAAAGGTATAACTCAAAAGCTGGCTTCTAAGTGCTGTGAGATAACAGTATTGGACTGCAGTCAGTAGATTTAGTCTAACAAATATCGCTGCAGGTAAAATACTGTGCTCCTGGCAGAACCTTTTAAATCCTAGCAAGGGAACGGTGGGAGAGTGTCGAGTCGGCCAGCCAGCCTCCAGACTCCACTCTGACTTTGCAGTTCAACAATTTATACTTCTTTGTGTTTTCCTGGGTGCATGGATGCAAACCACCATTGTGCTGCTGTACTTACAAAGGGACAGGGAAGGAGTGTAATGCTGTCCGAGGGCAGGCAGTAATGGTTCCAGAGGGCGTTTCTGGATTTATTTTTATTTTGGGTCTTTTTTTTTTTTCAATGGGGGGGGGGTATTATGAATATTTTATAAAGTTATTTCTTTTTAGGTCCAAAACATATATTTTATGTGTTCATATAATCTGTGATATAATGTACAAACGTGAAAACAAAAATATACATATACTGCTCTGTGTATGTTCTGTGTATATGTACTGTATATATGATCTGTGTTGAGAGACAGCTGTAGCTATGATTAGATAAGTAACCGTATATCCCAGGAGTTGTGGTGACACGAAAGCTGTGAGAATTGACTCAAAGTAGCTGGTCACCAGAACCCCAGATGAATGTTCATTTTATGACGCTGTTGCCTGTTTGGTGAGTTGTTATAGTGTCCAGTGAGACCATGTTGGGAGCATCTTTCTGTTCACACCCACACCCTGACCGAGTCGCCCAGGTGTCCTGGCAGTGGGTTGTGACGCTGGGAGTGCAAGCATGTGCCATGCCAGTACTGTCTGGTTCTGTGTCCTGCTGACTTCTGAGACTGTTGTACATTTCTATAGACACAATGTATGTGGAGATACCTATATAGACACAATGTACTGTATGTGGAGATGTGTCCATGTGCTCGCCTGGTGGAACGCTCCTGTGTTGTTTCTGTGGATGACCATGACTCACAAATTATTAAAATACCTTTATTTTTTCTCACATTTCCTGCACTTTTTCAAATTCTCCACGAGTGTCATCCAAAGCAGTGTTGGTCCTGTAGAACTGTCAGAGAAGAAACAAATATATGTATATTGTCTGTGTATGTCTGTGTGTGCTTAAATAAAGTTTACTGAGGCTGAGGCAGCACCCGTGGGACTTGTAATCCAATACCCTGCAATTCCAGCCTGGCACTGCACCCGCGGAAGGAAAGCAAAGAAAACCACCATGAACCTTCAGGTGGGCTGGGAACTAAAGTGGTTCAAGGAAGGACTCGTGGATGGTGTTTCACACAATGTTCCCCTCCAAACAGAGGTTTTACAGTCATGTCCTATCACATTAGACCTAAGAGTGTGTTTAGGGTGAGGTAGCAAGCGTACGCTGCAGAGGCATGGTCTGCAGGGAGATGTGTCCTGACGGCCTTCGTCAAGACATTGGGTGACGCTGGGCAGAGCCTTACAACCTGCCTCTTTCTCTCAGACATTTGGGTTATTTCCCAGCAGTTTTCTGTACAACATACTTCTGCCAGTTCCTTCCCAGATAAAAATAAAACCTGCTTTCCTTCTTTAACTGAAAGGCTTGGGGGGGTTTGTTCTTCCATACATGGGCCCGTGGTTTTCACACCTTTCCTACTGGCTTTGCTGAGCACCTTTCCCATCTTTGAGAAGATGGGAGAATGGGCAACAGGAGCCAAATTGTGTATGTGCAGCCTCACCAAACAGCCATCAGATAGAGTGCTGCTTTTCACTCTATCTGATAAAAATGAATAAAAGGCTTTTAGTTGAATAAGTTCAACTAACTTGGCTTTTTATGTACCGAATATAATGGATTGTCCCTCTAATTTAGTTCTAAGCTACCTGCAAATCCACATTGTATTTGAACTGCACCGTAGTGTTAACTGCTTAATGGTAACTCACGTGCCCACGCATGGCTGGTGCCAGTGATTGACGCGTGCACTCATTCTGCAGGCAAACTGCCTTGTGTGCTTGTGTAAATGTGTAGGTCTGTCCTTGTTTGTGATCTGATTTAATTGCCTATTTGTGCTGTGAAGGAAGAGGCTTTGGGTGTAGCAAGTGCTTAGAGTCTCCATCATTATGATTGTGCCCTCTGTGGTTTGATTTTTTCTAGATACACTACATGATGGATTCCCTGTGTTCTCTTTGAACTGGCAGCGCAGTTGTACATGTAGACAGGAAGGATGAGTGCTCCAGCACGGGTTGCACTCCTGAGCTTTAGCTGAGCTACTTGGTGCTCAGATTGCATCTTATTTTAGTTCTGATGAATGAATTAAAATCTCCACCTCATCTACTTTTAGCCCAGTAGCCTTGTCCTTGTCGTCATTACCCCACCATGGAAGGAGATTCTTGCTTCTAGATTGAACGAAGTCAATGAAGTTTATCTCAATATTTCTTTGGACCGGGAAACACATTTTTGGTGTTTTCTCAACTGTCTTCTGTGCTGTGGCAGGACTCCAAGTGCTGAGTAATATTTAAAAGCTAGTCTATTTTGGGCAGAAGACAAAGATTTGAGACATGCCAAACTACCATGGATACCAAATCAGCACATTCACGTCTGACATCCACAAGCTCCTGCAAGATTGTGATTTATGCTTCTTATATGACACTCCACTGGGCAATGCATCACTGCCTGGCATTTAAGTCTATAAAATCACTACATGGTATTTTCTTCAAACCATGGTAAAAGGCTTCAGTGTCAGTCTGTCATGGTGATCTAGGAATGAATCCAAAGTCCATAGAGGGTCTCCATGGTGAGACACACAGCAGGGTCAATTTCATCTAGCGTTAGATAACTGGAAGTTAAACATTTTATTCTGAGATAGTAGCCTTCAATTCCAAGTATTGGGAGACGTACCTCTAAATGAGAACCCATGTCCCCTGGATGGGAAGGAGGCACTTCTTTTCCCCATCTAGCATGAGGGGGAGCCACAGGGGCTAGGTCTTATAGCCATCAAAGGCAGATGGATCTCACCTGCAGTCCTATGCTAGCATAGGAGTAGTTGCTATTGCTCTAATTGCTGTGGGAGTCTCCAGGAGAGTTCAGTGCTCCACAGGCACAAGCAGGAGCACTGAAGACAGGAGCTATCCCATTCCCCTGTGCACTGACCTAATTAAACAAACAGCTTCAATTTATTCTCTCAGAGCATCCTGCTAATATCAGGTGTCCCAGGCTGAGGCTACCTCAACACAGACCACGCTCACAGTCCTGCCAGGGCTCTGCTCAGTCACACGGGCTGGCAGAGAAACTTACCTGGCCACAACACGGCATGGGGCAAACAGCGATGGGGGCTCCGAACTACAGGGAGTCAACGTGTCTTGAAGAACAGTAAATTCACTCCAGATCAAAGTTGTTGAGTTTTCAAGTAAAAATGTAGTTTTTATTCTATTTCATTTCATTTCATTTCATTTCATTTCATTTCATTTCATTTCATTTCATTTCACTTTTTTTTTTCACTACCAGCCTCAGGCCCTAAAAATTGTTTCAGAATTGAATTGGGCTCCTTTTATTTCACTGACCTGTGCCAGCAGTAGAAATTCTGCAGAGCAGATGAAGAGCTCACTTCATAACTAAACAACTTCTTTCTTTTGCTGGTAACGCTACAACATTGTTAAGTATGGTGAGACTTTTGCAGTAAAAGTTGAACTGAGCACTGTGGGGAGTCAGGGAGCAGTGAGGCAGGAGGAATGTGGGATTTTAGACTCCTCTACTGCAAAGCTATATCTCAGGGAGAAGCAAGACTTGTCCTAGAACCTTCTACTGCCATGTAAACTTATGCCAGATCCTTGAGGAGGTACAGAGGTAGGAGAGCAACTTGAAAGGCATGTGTGGAAAACTCAGAAGGAGCTGAATGTCCTCACAGCCTGCCCAATACCACTTTCAGAAATGGGACATCTCACCTTTGGTTCAAGGCTGCCGATCTTCGCTGTTCCTGCATTTACTGGGAGATATGCTCCGATTCATGGCATCTGTAGGAGTCTTTTTTCTGGAAGTATCCCACTAAAATTTGCACCAAAGATGATCTCCAGCAGTGCCAGTAATCAGGTAGAAAACTGAACCATGTACCCAAGAAAGTATGATGTGGCTGTTAAAGCCTGACTGCACTGCTGGCATCTCCTTGGAGCATCCTGCAGTGTGGGCAACGTGAAAAAGATGTTGGTGTAGGGTCAGGTGGCTGAGCAATAAGAGCTACCCACAGTTAGGTTTTATCTTGAGATATTTGAAGTAGATGTGGCAAGATTTACAGCCTGCATGTGGCATTTCCCTGACAGGGCTTCTGTTCTCACTGTCCTGAAGCATGTTTGGAACCTCACGCAGTCGTGGAGTGGCTCAGGGGACTCTCTGAGGTCCAGCTGCCCAGCCTGAGGTGGGTTTGGCTGAGCATGTGCCTGGTGTTCATAGTTCATGTCCATTGGGGGGGCCTTGCACCCAACTAGCCATCATACTCCCTAGCTATAGCATCGCCCTTTGCCATCTCCTGATAAATGCCCTGCTCCCTGTTTCCTGAAGTGAGGCACTGCACCTGTGCACAGGCAGAGGGAGAATGAGAGGTCTGCTCGTGTTGGCTTCTTGTTTTTCCATAGGCAGCATCTTCCTCAAAGTAGCTTTTTTTTTTTTTCATGTGTGTGTGTATATGCAAAAGGAACAAATTGTCCTCAATGTAGTCCCACCTTGGAAAATGATCACCTTTCCTAGGCCGTGCGCAGATGAACGAGCTGTTGTAAGCACAGACAGTGCACCCCGTGGTGTCAGAGCAGTGGAAGATAGCTACCATGCAGGTTTGAGGTTTGGAAGCTGGAGGGGTTTGTGAGACTGAGAGGAGACAAGGTAATGCCAGGATGGGGGGAGAGCTGATCTGAGCCTCGTGGCTGCTCCTCCCTTGGGGCTCGGTGCAGCACTAGCTGAGGGAGGTGTGTTGCCACCATCTGCTGCCAGCCCGTGGCCAGACCTTCGCCCCACAGCCTTCTGCAGATTCAGATCTCTCTGGGATCCCATGGTGCTCCTACAGCAACCCAGTGTGCCAGTACCAGGTGATGAAGGGCCTGATGTCAGTGGAGTCATCGCAGAGGTTTATTGCGAGACAAATTTCAGGAATAAAACAGCAGCTTGCTCCTTCTGACAATTTAACATTTGTGTTCGTTATAAGGGAACACGAAAGAGGACAATGCAGCTCTAGATCACACTTAGCAACCAAGATCTTCCCAAGCTGCTGCAGTGTCTCAGCCAGCCGAGGTGGGCGGCAGCTCCACTTTCTCATCTTTTTCTGCCCTCGCAGCTCCAGAGGTTCCCCAGCACCGTGCCTGAGCTGCTCCCCCGGGTGCCCTCCTGCTGCTTGGGTGTGGAAGCACAGAGCGAGCAACTCGTGGCCGCGTCTGTGTTTGCCCTGGACAGCATGACCAAGTTTCCTTACTGTGACTCTTAGAAGAGTGCGTTGATAATGACAGGGCTGTGGAAGTTCTCGTGTCAATATGAGGATCGGATCCTTGTCTTCTTGAGATGTCTTGATCCATTGCATTCCCTCATTTGCACATTCTTTCCACCTCCGTCGGTTTTTCTGCAAGCTGAAGAATATCTGTGACAGGCTCTGTATTTTATGACATATCTGTATGCAAACTAATCTCTATGCAGACACCTCAGTGCATTTATAACATTCAGCATGCTGCATGCTTTGCTTAGACGCTCGCTGTGACACAACACCTGGCAAAATGGGACCAAGTTTTCATACTCATTGGCACTATATCCTCCGCTTGAACACATGCTTGTACACATTCCCCTTTTACATACACTTCTATTCCTGTTGGAGAACCCAGCATACAGAAAGCTGAGCTCCTTTTGCAAGCAGCAGATCAGAAACCAGTAGTTTTACTGATGCATTGGCATGTAAATATGATTCAGAGATGAGCGTGGTGGAGGAAGAGATTTACTAATTTGTCATTAGCAGTTGGAGGATTCTGACTCCTCTCTCCAGCACTGTCCTGATTCTGTGCTGCTGTAGCTGTTTCCCTTGTAGCCTGGTTAGCAGCCTTATGTTGCAGTTTCTTTCTCGTAGCCCAGGTTCATACTTTTCATTTGTTATTCGGGCTCTTGGTTTATATCTGTCACCAATCAGCATCAGCACTGTGCAGTCACAAAACATGCAGTGAAGCATCTACAAGGTGGAATTTACTGCCTCCCCTGTCATTAGTAATCCACATGTGCAGCAGACTCATTAAAAAAGGGAAAAAGACAAGTTTGAGGGTCATTTTTTTCATGCCTGTATCTGTAACACACCATGAATAGATTATGCGAAAATTGAGGGTTAGGTATGTTGAGTCCTTTTTCTCATTAAACACTTGTTACACATATCACATCAATGGAGGGATGTCAAGCCAGAGCCTGCAGCATCCCAATGAATCATTTTATGTTCATCCTGGATAATATCTAATGATTTTGACAGTGTCTTGCAGTGTGTGTGCTAAAGATCACTTGCATTCTGATTCCAGATTAATTTCAACTATTGCATATTCTGACGCTTTAATTGTATCGACTTGAAAATGGGATCATTGGGATGTGGAAACTGCTGCATGGCTTTGCAGAAAGATTCCATTACGCAATCGGGCATTTCAATCCGCTCTGAATTATTTAGCTAACTCCAGACGCGACCGTCCATTTCTCAGCAGTCTGGACAGCTCTCTTTTTTATAGCCCTCTGAATATCTGGCAGGGAGGAGAGGTCATGGAAACCACAGCAGTGCCTGCAGCAGTTCTGCATCATGCCACCACTGTAGGCCAGGAATGGGATGAACCTAAGCAAACCCAGAGCAGTCCCTGGGGTCACCTTCTGCCCATTGCCATGGAATAAGGAAGGTGAGGGGCTCCTACCCTTCTATCTTCTGACCAGCTGGGCACAACCTGGAGAGGCTTTTGGAACAGAGAACTCCAAGCTGGTGTCTCCCACTCTATGAGCAATGAGCAGAAGGAGGATTGGCAGCTAATCTGAGAGCCTTCCTTGAGCTCATTAGATAAGCAGCAGAACAATGACCACAGGCAGGGCACAGAGCACATACATCACTGCTAAGCCAGGAGATGCAGCTTCCTGTGGCAAGAAACCCGCAGCTGTTCCGCAGCCAGCGATGATACGGAGCCCCTTCCCTGCAGCAGCGGGGAAAACTTCCCCTGCGGGCAGTCTGACTGGTGCGTGTGAAGAGGCACTGTCATTTGGAGATCATGTCATTCACCATATCAGCCTGTTGATGATGTTTTTAGCTTGACCTCATGAAACATGCTTCCTGGAGGACACAGATAGGACTGAAGTGGGAAGGGAGGATGCTAGCCAGATTGGATTGCCTCTTCTTTCTCAATGAGTGAACATTAAACCAAAATCGTACTTTTGAACAAGAAAAGACCAACCTGCCACTGCTAATACTTTATGTTTCCATGGCAATGTAAAGCACTGAAGCTGTTGCTCAACTCATTCTCCTCCTGTGGTTAGCAAATTATTTTCCTGCCCACTTGTCCTGCAGACCCTACTCGGCCAGCACCCTTCTGACTGCCTAGGGATGGTTTTCAATGACATAGTGTGCTAGAATGGATTTCTCTGCTTTCTGCCGTGTGCTAACACTGTAACAAAATAAATTGCAATAGCTGAGAGGAGAAGAAAAAAAATCCCTGCCTATTATCGGATGCCCTTTCGCAGTCTGTCAACTCCCTGCAACATTTTGGCAGGTACCTTTGAATGTTGAGCTGAAGGCTGCTGAAAAGCTGGCAGTTACAGACCAGCTATCTATGAAGCAGGGACCTTCAGCTGCATGCCACAGGCTTCTCTTTAAAGAATGTCTTTTTCTATATTTATTATCAAGAATTTATGCGTTAAGAAACCTTATGATTTCCTACTACAATGTTACTGATCATCTCAGGTTGGTGATCTCTTTACAGAGGGCTTTTAAGTGAAATTAGGAACCCCCCTTGGATCTGGAATACTGTTCCTTTAGCAGGTCACCAATCAATCTTAAATGTGTTTGCAGATTGTAAATAAGGAATTGAAATACTATGAAAAAATTGGGATTCCTGGGTGCAGATGGGGGACTCAGCAGAAGAATCTGTAATTCTGGAGCAGTTGTGGTCTCTCCTGTGTCCTCAGACTAACCAAGTCCCATAATCAGAGTTTGGCAAATGAAGAGTTTGGATATGTCCAAAAATGTACAGTTACAGCAAAGCCAGTATATGATATACAGTTTATCTTCTGAAGTCCTTTGGAAGGAACATTGGCTCATCATCTAAGAAGTGTCTTTGGCGCTACAAGCCCTAGATTTGCTGTCCAGGTTCAGTACTCACTCATAGGAAAATTGATCCCAGGGGCCTCAGTTTATCCTTCAATAATCAGTATAAAACTGTAGACAGTTGTAGGGGCTTCAAACACTGAATGCCACAAATGTAATTACAGACAGTCCTTGAGAGACAGACTTAAACTCATTTATTGACTTTTTTTACTCTTTGAAGCAGATTAATCTCCATCTGTTGGAGATGCATGGGCCCCTGGCTGTGACTGTTTCATATTGTGGTAGTGTCTAAAAGCCACAGGTTGGGAAGAGATGATGGGAACCACAATTCCTAAGTGGGAACAAAGAGACAAAGAGGGAACAAAGAGAGAAATGCCCCAAATGTTTGATTCCTTCTGAGTCTGTTGACAATAACCTGGAGGCCAGTTCCTTGCACGGGACAGCAGGAACGTTACGTTTCACAGCTTACAACATCACTTTGTCATCCCAGACTTTGTCAGAGCTGTGGTTTTCCAGTCATTTAGATCTGGTTCTGTTCCTCAGTTGGAGGATCCTTCATATTATTCCAAAGGCAGTTTGATTTAATGAATTTGCCACAGGCTTGACATCCATGCTCCAAGAGATGCACAGTAAAATATCTGAGTGAAGGTTTGCCCACTTCAATTCTTTTACAGTCTTTTGTAAGCACAAAATCTTTGACCTTCAGAGTGATGAACTCTTACCATAGCCTCAGCTGAAATCACGGGAGCTGAACTGGAATCTGATGTTGTGTAAGTCCTGCACCTGGAAGCATCTTGCTGTCCTGGTTCACAGACAAGGTGGAGATCCCTGAGAAATCCCTGAGAATCTTCTTCTGTTTGGATCTCCTCATAGTGACTAGAATCGTACATAGAATATCCTGAGTTGGAAGGGACCCCCAAGGATCACCAAGTCCATCCCCAGCCCCACACAGCACCCCCAAACCCAACCCAATGTCTGAGAGCGATGTCCCAGCGCTTCCTGAGCTCTGGCATTGGGGCCGTGCCCCTGCCCTGGGCACTGTGCCATGCCCACCCCTCTGGGCAGAGCCTTTCCTCCCCCCCACCTGACCCCCCCCGGACAGCTCCGTGCCGTTCCCTCGGGCCCTGTCGCTGTCCCCAGAGCAGAGCCCAGTGCTGCCCTCCGCTCCCTGGGAGGGGCTGCAGCCGCCATGAGGCCTCCCCTCAGCCCCTCTGCTCTGGGCCCAACCAACCTTGGGGCCTCAGCTGCTCCTCCTATGCCTTGCCCTGCAGACCCTTTCCTGGCTTTGTAGCCCTCCTCTGGACACTCTTTAGTAGTTTATATTTTTTATATAGTTTAATGTCCATATGTTGTGGTGCCCAACTGTTGTGCAAAAGCAACAGCGCTTCTGCTTTAAGGTTCCCCCATTCCAAGGAAAGCCCTCAGAGGCGAGCTCAGTTCCATCAGTTTAATAGCGGGGTGCTCACGATACCGGGGCGACTGCCGGGCGCTCTGTGCCGATAGGGGTGCCGGTGGCAGGGGGCCGGCAAGGGTTCAGCAGCAGGGTTTGGCTGGAGTAGGGAGGGACATCCCCCCTTGGTATTGTGGCCATTTATATAGTAGTGGGGGGCAAATACAGACCTGGGTAAACAAGGCCATTCACACAAAACAAGAGTACTTGCTTACAGCTACAGGGCACTTTTCTCACCAACAAGTTTTCATCCAGCTCCCTGCAGGTGCCCAGGCCGAGGCAGTGTCCTTGTGTTCCCCAGCTAACATGAGCCCTTTCTCACAGCCTAGTCCCCTGTTCAGGCCGTGATCTGCAATTTTCCATACACCAACACTGCGCACAGTACTCAAGGTTTTTAATGCTGGTGAGATAAGTCAGTGAGCTGTTCATCTTCTGTTCACGGGACTGCAAAGGACACTTCAGAGTCTGAAGTGAAGCCTGCTCTCTCTGGCTTGTACTCCTAGCTAGGCACCAAGATCTTTCTCTAATCGGTGGAGAGAACCTGAGCATGTCATCTCTCCTGACGCCACAAGCTGAGACCACCAACAGGGACCTGTCTGGCTGTTGCTCTGCTTCACACCTCGCAGCGTGCCAGGGTGCAACATGGGCTGCTGGAGGCCTTGGGCTGGTGGGAGACAGAGTGCTCACAAGTGGATGGCCTGTGGCATAGCACATCTGGCACAGCAGATATTGGAGGGAGTGCTAAGAAATTTTCATGGTGAAGCCCAAACCTGAGAAATCAGAAGCTTATTTTTACCTCCAGAGAAGGAGCACTGTATCTCCAACACGTTTGTGAACTGTCTTGCTTTAGCTGGAAGATGTTTCCAACTGCTGAGTTACTTTCTGTGCACTCAGGGAGAGACAGAGGTCAGTCATTTCTCACACACCAGGGTGTCATTGCTGTGATTTAGTTATGAAACCAGGTTGTTTTCATAGGCTGGGAAGGTTTGTGGAGTCCAAAATTTGCTGCTGTTTGCCATGAACAAAAATTGCAAGGGTCCCAGGAAGCAGGAAGGTGATAAGGAGAGCAGCTGTACTACATTGCTGTTTGCAATTGCTTTGAGGCTCAACTGAGCTGACAGTACTCTGCAGCAGAAAGACAGGAGGGAATTGCTTCCACTGCCACCAAGGGGCCGGAGGCAGTTACATCCACTCAGGCCTAAAGGAGAAGCATGGGAGCCTCCATCTGCCATTTTCCAGATGCTGGGGATGTCTTGCTACACAGAGGTTCTTAGGTGATGGGAAGGCCCTCAGGTTCTCCAGGAATGCTCCAAGGGAAGGGCAGATCACAGTGGGAACTTGGGAAGGGCTGGGGGCTGGGGGCTGAGGACAGACTTCTATTCTTGCTCAGACTTTCCTAAACAAGCCCTGCACTCTTCCTCCTACCTTTCTTCTTATACCAGCAAGTGCCATAAAGTTAGGGTGTGTTGAGAAGGATACAGTTATAGGGCTGACCAGAGACACTGGGAAGGAAAGGAGGGGTGGCACTGAGCCCTCCACAGTTGTGCCAGAAAGGACTGCTTTTGGAGGGCTGAGACCCTTCCCCCTGCTCAGCTCCTGACTGTTGCTAAGATAGATGTTTCCTTTCTGAAAGCATCTCCAGTTCTTCTCAGCTGGAGCAACACCATTCTGTCATGCTCACTCTTCGAGGTACTGGCTTTTAAACTCCCCAGGGTCTTGAAATCCCTCATGCGGTGCCCATCATGCTCCTGCAAACAGATGACCAAAATCACTTACCATAGTGGTGCTCTCGTTCTCTCATATAAAGGCAGTCATCATGATTTCTCTGAAGGATTTTCTAGATGAGGGCATAATTTCCATTCAGTGCCTTGAGGCTGCTGCTGGTGCTCTCACAGACTAAAGCTGCCAGAACCCAACTCTGCAACAGTTTCTGAGACTGGTGCTTAGATTGAACCTATGATTTTTTGTCTGGCAGGTGAAGAGCAAGAAGCATCTCTTTTTCACTGACTTACTTTCTAGATTAGCAGCTGCAGAACAGAGAGCAGCGTTTCAGCTGGAGGCAAATGATGAGACAGTCTCTGTAGAAACAAGGTGCATGGAGCAGGAAGCCTTCAACAGGAATAGATCTATCTGTGACAGTTTTTCTGACTCTTGGATAGTCCTAGCATTAAGTGAATGAATAGAGAAGCTGGCGTTTTGCCACTGATTCATATAGCTGACATACAGTTTCTGGACTACAGCCTAGTTCTTCAACTGAAGAGCTGATTCCAAGCCCGCTTTCCACTAATGATTGGTATTTTTGAATCAATTTCAGTGGCATTGGCTTGAATATGTGGCAGAAAATACCCTCATGTACGCCAGTGCAGACCATACCACATTGCTATTGCACACCTGCCTTGTTCTCCATCTTGAGAAGATGATGGGTTTGTTTTCCCAAGGTACATTTCCCACTTTGAGCGAAGATGGCATGTTAGAGTCTCTTTAAATGTGCTTGGACAAAATGTGCTTATAATATTAACAAATAAGAGTTTACTGATCAGGCTGAAAATTGATCCCTGGCTCTAAGAGTCAAACTGGATTTTGCTAATGAGAGTACACTCAAGTTCTGTAGGCAAAGCATGCAATAGAGTGAGCTCGAGGTCCTGCCCTCCCGGCTGCAATAAGAAAATGCTGGTGCAGACAGCAAGATGTAGAGCTGCAGCGTAAAAACCCTCGTCCTGCACAGTCGTGTTTCTGAGCAGATCTGCTCTTTATGTGTGGCCATTTCTGTGCACACAACTCACAGATTTCTCTCTGGCCATGCAAACCTTCAGCATTTTATTAAGGTGCTATAATCTTATCTGTTCTTCTTATGTCATCACCCTGCCTCTATTGTTTAAATGTAACACATTTTATTCTAAAGTATATGTTACTGTTATTAATTCAAGATATGCTCAGATACCAAGAGTGTGCTGTCTATAAAAGGCATGTCCTCATATTCATTTTAAATTAGGAAACTAAAAATAGAGCCAGTTCAAATATAGGTGATGAGAATAACCTGAGACTTGTGTTAGGAAGTGTAATATGAATGGAGACTTTAAAAGTGCCTGATAATGTGTGTGTGCTTTGAAGGAGCAGCAGATAAAAGTTTGTAAAATAGCTTTGGGACAGAGAAGGTGGTTTGGTGACTGCTGTGCAGCCTTTCTGCATAGCGCCTGAAAGGCACTGAATTAAAAATGCTCAATTCAGCACAACAGCAAGAAATGCTTTTTCACTCAGTGGAAGCATTAGCCTATGAATCTCACTGTCATAAGATGCTGCTCTTGGGATCAAGAGTGTGCAGGCACAAGACACAGACCACGATATTTGTGCAGCCAGTGAGGTAGGCAAAGTTACCGTAAGTGTTAAAATAATGAAGGAAGTGATATCAGTATCCACATCTGGGGCATGCCTCAAACTATGGGGGTTGGAGGAAACCTCCTGGAGTTCCTGCTGTCCCAAAAGAGTCCATGGCAGGGGCTTATCCTGCAAAGCAATTAAGACTGTCTACCACAGAGTACCAGCAATGCCCCTGTTTGGCAGCACCCCAGTCCAAGCTCTCAGTGGGTCATTGGCAGCCCCAGAGCCTTAACAGGGAGGTGGTTCTCTTCGCACAGACTCCAAATTACTGAGATTGGGCTTCACCACTGCAGCTGTGTCTGGGCAAGAACTGGGCTGGCACAAGTCTCCAGCAAGTGAGGTTTAACAGTGCACAGGGAAAAGATGAGCAGGATAAGGTAAAGTGTGTGGCCTACCCTCCAAAGCCCTGTAAGAATTCAGCCTGAAGGGATGCATGCATTTGAACCCACAAAGTCTTACATCTGAAGCCTTCCTTAAACCCTGCTCCCTGCCTCCAGGCTGAGGACATGGTAGCCATGGGGTGCCAAGCTGGTTCCTTCCCACTCCTGCCCTCCAAACACAAAGCAGAGAATGAGTCAGGCCCTGCCAGCAGCTCAGCAGCCTCCATCACCGTTGATGTCTTGTAGGACATCCTGACACCAACTTGGCATGTAAAACACATGCATGGTCCAGCATCTCCATATCTCACCGCTGAAGCATCCTTCCTTGTCTCAACAGGGCAGCAGTTGATGACAGGGTCAGTCTGACTCCTCTTTTGGCGATTGATAGAAGTTCCTGCCATTCCTCCAGCTAGGAGCTTTCTCAAACAAGCTGTCTGGAAAATCTGGAGCCTCTGGTCTTATTTCTTAGGATCGCTGAGGTGACTGGTGGTCCATAGTGGTGAAATTTTTCACATGCAAGTGGAAGGGATGCAGATCTGACAGTGTGTGAAGGATGCACGCAGCCATAGCTAGCAGGTGTCAGAATGCCACTGGAACAGCATGTCCGTGGTCCCCATCGTGGTCTCCATCACTGGTCTCCCTCCAGCCTGCCACCAAGTGAAGCTCTTCCTGCTGCTCCCAGGAGTATCATGCACTCTCACGATCATTCTCATTACGGAGCTTTCATCCCTTAGATATGAACAAAGATTTGAATAGAGCAAGCGAAAACCTAATAGATAGCTGCTGTTGGAATTTCTAAACAAGCCCTTCAGAGCTACTGGCTTCTTTTTCATATGCAGATAAGAAGGAAGTACCTTGAAATACTTAGGCTGAACTGTAGAAGAGACACTGAACAGAGGATGGATGGCAACAGTAACAGAAATAATTTTAACCATTTGCAGAGCATTTTCCCGCACATTTTTTCCCCAAGAAACCCAACAAATAAATTGGAATTGCTAGCTTAGTTTTGAAACTGGGGAAACAGGGACAGGACAAGAAAACGCACCTGATGTGATGCAAAGATCAGGAAAGAAATTTGGTGGAGAGGAAAAAGAGTCTGAGTGAAAAAACAAGACACAGTGACTGTATCTACCTGGAACTGTGGCATTAGTCATGACTGTCACACAGCTGAGGTGACTTTCAGATCATACCAGAAAGATGCAGGTCTGCAATATCCCCAGGATGACGCAGTCATCGTAGATGGGACAGTCGTGGACCTGTTCAGGCTGTCCTTGCACCAGAACAGCAGGGTCTGCGTTATCCTCATGACTTGATGGTATCTGGGTTCTCCCTTGGTCACTTGCTTATGCCAACATGAGCGAACATCTTTTCTTCAGGAGGATGCTGGGGTACCCACTGCCATCCAGGCTTTAGGACAATCTCATCCAGAAAGCTTTCAGTCGCAGATGCCTGTGCAGTGGTAATGGTATTGGTGAAGCTGAGATAGTGAGTTATTTTCTCTGTGGATTGTACAGCAAATCTTTTTAGCAGCATTTGAGGGGAAATGAGAGAGCATAAGCAGTTTTTACTTCTTTTCAGGTTCCTTCTCACCATCCTGCAGCATGGGGACTGGCTGTAGCTTGAGAAACAATTCCCAGCAGAAGCCCCATGTCTGCACAGATGTCAATTCAGACATAATTACAAGCAGCAAATTAGCACTTGTGATATCTTCTCAGTTTGCAATGGTACAGAATCCTTGTGACAAAGCTGGGATTTATGGGCCCTTTTGGTCCATTTGCTTGAGTGGGACTAGGACCTCTGCCAGGTTAAGTTGCTGGCTAGGAGAGAAGCCCATGTTTGTGGCTCCACATTTGCCATGCAAATTTTCCAGGCATATGTGAGTCACAGCAGATACTCCTCTTTCTGTTCTGAAACAAGCAGCAAAGATAAAATAAAGTCAATGTGGTGTCTCCATCTGACTTCGCTGCTCAATCTCCTTCGGTACTTCCTGGGGAGAAGACCCTGCTGTGTAGCACATAGAGTCATAGAAACATAGAATTGTTTGAAGGAGACACCACTCATCACAGGCCCCCACCTGGACATAGAGCCGTTTACTACAACCCTCTGTCTACAGCCTTCCAACCAATTCCTCATCCACCGAGTAGTCCACCCTTCAAATCCGTATCTCTCCAATTTAGTGATAAGGATGTGGTGGGGGACCATGTCAAAGGCCTTACACAAGTCCAGGTAGATGACATATGTTGCCCTTTCTTTGTCCACCATCTCTCCGTCATAAAATGCCACCAGATTGGTCAGGCATGACCTGCCCTTGGTGAAGCTGTGCTGGCTGTCTTGGATCACCTCCTTATCTCGCTTGTGCTTTAACATCTCTTCCAGGAGGATCTGCTCCATGAGCTGCCCAGGCAGAGATGTGAGGCTCATCAGCCTGTAGTTCCCTGGGTCCTCCTTTCTCCGGTTCTTGAAAAATGGGAGTGATGTTTCCCTTTTTCCACTCACCGGACTTTGCCTGACAGTCACGACTTTTCAAGTATGATGGAGAGTGTCTTGGCAGCCCCATCAGCCTCTTCTGATAAATGCATAGTCCTGACATTGATGCCCTGGATGCCCTGGGACAGAAGCCTTCGGCCCTCAGAATGGATATAGGCCATACACTGTCTTTTATTACTGGGGAACAAGAAAGGAGGGAAAAAAAACCAACAACCTGGTGCCTTTGAGCTATTGTTTAGTCCCCCCAGACATGAAATCACCCACAGAAGGTGCAGGAGCCACTGAACCACTCTTTGTCTGCTGTGTTTAAGGAAGATTAGTTCAATCTGGAGCACGCACAAAACCATGGCACAAAGAGGGTTTGCTGGGGAGCAGTGGTCCTGCCAGGCAAGATGAGAGTACGGGATTTTAGCTTGCTTAGCTCAGAAAAAGAAAGCTGGGAGACGTGGGAATGTCCTGCACAAACACAGCAGTGACTTAATAGCTGTGAGAGAAAACTGTGTGTAAGCTGAAGGACAATGCCAGAACAAAGACAGGTAGGTGAGGCGTGGACAATGGACAAATGGCTATGGACAAATTTAGTCCGAGAGGGGAGGTTTAGAGGTCGGAGCTGTGAAGATCTCTGACAGTCAGCCAGGTAGTGTATTGGTGCGGACTGGGACAAGCACGCCAGCTCTGCAGCACGGAGCTTGGTTGGTCCATGAAGGAGCCATATGTCCAGCATTCATGAAACAGGGCTCAGAGGATGACAGCCTACCAGTTCTGGTTCCCTTTTTCTAGCTTAGGAGCACGGAGAGGAAGTTTGGAGCCCAGCAGGGACACTGTTTCTGTAATAACCCTGTGCTGGCAGCCAGAGTGCCTGATGAGAGTAGAATAAAGGACAATTTCCCAGAGAAGGATGGGTTATTTGAGCCTTTATAGCTTTGTTCTGAAAGGACAAATAATATCCCCAAAGAAAGAGCTGCTGTACTTCTGAGTACATCAGCTTCTGACTGCTCAGATTTTTCATAAGAGTTGTGTCTGTGCACAGCCTTGCTCTGCAGGAACTGAATGCATCAGAAGCAAAGCAGAGTAGGCCTTTGCATTCCATGTCCACCTATGAGTTTTCTCGCCCTAAACATTTGGCCTCCAGGCCTCTCAAAATAGGAGACACTTCAGTCCACCCTCCTTTCTCGGGTGGCCCCATGCCTTGCAAGGCTCACAATAGTGTTGGAGTCTCCTATATTGGTTGTGTAGATGGGATTTATATCATCTTGCTTACAGCACCTGAAAATTGGGCTCTCAGTCTAAGCTGACCATGTAGGCTCTCAAAAAGTCCATAGTGAGAGGCTGGGCATCTCTTCAGTGGCTCAGCTCATCCTGAGACAGATGTGTTTATCTGCACACATAGCAGCCTAGATGGTTAACAAGACTCTGTGTACAAGCTTTAGAGCTAAACCCAGGGGTTGTGGATGTCATTTAAATTTGAATCCCCCAGCAGGGCAGCTAGGATAGACATTTTTCCCTGTCTGTTCATTCCCTTCCTCTCAACGCATCTTCTTTTGTGTCAGCACATGCACTGATGTGAGCATGCAGTGGGTCAGACTGGAGACTTCAAGTGGGGTGAAGCCAAACTCAGACTGATTTGAACTCAAAGGAGGAGCAAGTTGCTAAGGGCAGGGGAGGAGTGATATGACTGTTTCAGCAGCATCACTCCTTGAAACAAGTATGAAACTCCAGCATGAGCCGAAGCCCACTCTGTAGAGTCACAACACTGTGCATCACAGAAAGAGCATGGCATTATAGGACACCTAGCCTGGATTTGTATCTGGCACCACATTTTGAGATTTCTGTTATGAAGTACAAGCTCTGGCTAACAGAAGCTGTATTTATCTTGCTTGTATTGATCCATGCTGTGCCACAGTAATTTCTTGCCTTGAAGGATTCCAGGGTGATTTAATGGAAGCCTTCGCTGATAGGGAGAAGAGCAGCAAAATCTCTTGTTCTCATGTGAAATCGGGAAATTTTGGTTCAGAGAGCCAGCAGGCTAAAGCCACCTGGAGAATAGGGCTTTGCAAGGTGCTGAGATGCTGGAGCACACAGAGGATGAATTTCTTTATCTGCATATGTCAACACAAGCCGCTCTCATAGAAGGGTGGCTGTCTCCAAACACATCCTCACTCTCTTTCTAACACAGAGAAGGAGAGCTAAAATACTGCAATCCAGCAGTCGTACAAATGGCCCACAAAGCCATGCTGCCTTCAGGCTCTGTGGCAGTAGTGACTTCTACGGAAATCACTTAGGATCTTTTTTCTGACATGCTTTTCTCATAAGAAAGATGACAATGCAAGCATGACTGGAGGCAGATTTTTCTGAACTGTAAGGACATGAACATGCCTGTATTTCCCCCACCCCCTCTAAATCAGCTAATGCTATCACATCAGGGCTGCATGCAGATTTACAAAACGTATGCTACTAGATTAGGCTCACCACCCAGTGTGAGGAAAGTTCAGAAGAAACCCAGGCTTCTGGTTTGCATATCTACAAGACAGAGAAGAGTACTTTGATGGACTCCTCTGATGTCCAGGAGCTGTGAATATTCAAGACGTCAACACCAAAACAAGTCTGAAAAAACAACAGAAAACGTTCCATCAACATGAAGAGCAATGCTGCTTCCCCAGCGAGGGCTAACATGACAACAAAGCCTAGCTCTCACTTTCTAAATAGGTTGAGGCCAGTACAGGCGCTTACCCCATTATGAACAGCCCTCAGGCAGTAAGAAGGACAGAGCTTAGCAGATGGGGGAGACCCATTTTACAGGCTTTTGCCACTGCTGTGCTCTTTCGGATGACTGAGGCCAGTGCAAGTGCAAATATTGGGATGAACTGGCCAAGACTGTGAGCTGTAGGCTTTGTCTTAGTTGGAAATACTTTTTTTCTTTTTTGTCACCAGGGAAACAGAAGCAGAAATGACAAATGCTTTCAATTTGTCAACATTTTCCATGGATATTTTTGGTCTTCTGGTGAAAAACAAAGCGTAGATATTTCTCAGATTAAAACTATCTGGTAAGCTTTCCAAATCTAAGGTGGAAATGTAGTTGCAGGGCTGAAGGCACAGCTGGGCTTCCTTAGATGCCCCATGCCTCTTGGGACCACCATCTTCTGTGGGCTCCTTGGCTGGACTCCATCTCTTGAGTAACATCACAGCTGCCACCAAGTCACATCCTGGAGGTGTCATCTGGGAGGGCACTGCGGCCCAGAAGGGAGAACAGGAGCACGAAACACCTCGGCTGTAACTCAATTATTCACTGTAGACAAATTCTAATTTAAAATGGTTTTGTTTCTAGCACAATTTTGAGAAATAATAAAAAAGCCTTATTGCTGGCTAGAAAACGAGTGCTTTGTGGGGAAGAGGGTTTGAGGAAAGAATATATTTTCTACATATTCTTAAGAGGCAGAAATACAGGCTTTCCATCCTGTAAAACTCTCTCAACACAATCTTTCGATTTGTGAAGTTAATCTGGAAGAAATCCTAGGAAGTGAATTGAGGAGCTGTGACCTGCCTGGACTTTCCTTAGCTAAGAGCCATGTCTCCGGAGATTAGGTTTGGCTGGGCTGATAAATCCTGCTGAGATTTCTATGCAAGTGCCTTGTGGAGAGCAAAGCTCTTTGATTATCCTGTTGCTATTTGCCAAATGCAAAGGACCATGTAAAAAAAATTATTTTCAGCCTTCAGAATTGCTATACTTTCCCTCTCCTTTTGATGTCTGAGAAGAAAATAGCCCTGCGAAGCAACTTGATTTGTTCAGAGCTATTAACAAATCTTCAAGGGTCCCAGGGTGACATAACAGGTCTGGTCTGACTCATTCCATTTAAGAGTGTCTCCTTCCAGCCAGAAATAGCTCTGTGTGCAGCCATAAAAAACGTGAATCAATTAAAGTCTTTTATTAACTAGAAATGCAGATAAATCCCCTGAATCAGGCAAAGGAAAATTGCTGTCAGCCACTTCTTCTCCCTCCCCATTCCCTTTGTATCTGACTTCTTTATCTTTTTGGAAGTTGACTCCAGCTTCACATGGATATTTTTGCAGCTGAATCTCAGACATTCTGGCATGCAGAAAGATATGTCAGGAAGATGCTGGAGTGTGCTCCAGGAGATCATTAGCTTGCTGGGAGAGTAAGGAATTTAAAAAGTGTCTTGGCCAGGGAGCACTAAGTTAAATAGGAGCGTAGGCTGGACTGGGAGAATGAGGCAGAGGTAATGGTTTCACATTGAGTATGTGGGTGTAAAGTACATGGGAAACTCAATGAAAATGAATCCTGTGCACATACGCTAGTGGTATTTATATTGAAGAACGTGGCACACTCTGCTCCTGGCATATCTGTGACTGCAGCCTCCTCCCTTGCCGGGCTGTGATGAGCCGGATCCCAGCACCTATTTCCTGGGATCTGAAGGAGGAAGAGTTTCACTTCCTCCTCTGCTCGGAGCACACGTTGTGCTCCCGCACCGCATCACCCACAGCTGCATCATGTCCCGCTCCTGCGGGGACAGTCCCATTGAATGCAGCGAGCACAAGCTTGGGGATGTGAGAAAATGCTCTGCTGCAGTAGGACTGTACTTTGGGGTTTAGTATTCATTTTCTGATACTTAAAAGAGAACTGAAAATATCAGTCAGGATCCATATTTCCTTCACATCCTCTTATTCCGTGGTCAAACATCATCTGCAAGGGCGTTTTAGCATCCCTGCCTTTTGCTAAGCTCGGTCACTGGCCATACACACAGATAAGGCTCAGTCCAGAAACCTGCTGGCTGCTATTTTTTAAGGTGGAGGAAAAATACCTTAACTAAATAAGCTGTACATGAAAATAGGTACATGAGTCAGAACACACATTGAGAAGCAGGCAGGAAAGGCTTTAAATAATAGGATTCATTCAGCTAAACCATCTAATCACCCCTGAAAGTGACAGATTAGTTAAAACAAAAGAGTTATTATCTAGGAAAGTAAAAGGGAATCTGAATTTGTTCACTTCCTCACACGGGAAGTACGGGTGTCTGCATTTCATTAGACACCAACCCGGAGGGCTTCAGCAGCCCCCGCGGTGGAAGCAGAACTACAGCAATTTATGAACACCCCTGTAAAGATCTCCCTGCACCATTGCCTCAGTTTAACCTGCTTGCCAGCAGAGCGGCTGGAGAGGGAGCAGCACAGGAAACTCCATCCAGCCGTGTGTCTGGAAGCACCTGAATCAAACCAGTGCAGTCCCCAAAGAGTGGCTTAGCCTAAGGATTTTAAATCATATGCAAACAGGCTCCACTCTACTGTGTGCAGAACTGAAAGTCCTAGGCAGGAGAATGTTTAGAAATAATTAACTTTACTTCTTAAAACAACTAATAAAAATCAAATAAAATCTGATGCACAATAAAAGCAAACGATATTCAAATAAAATTATTTTTCATTAAAAACAAAAGCTCAAACCTGGTATTACTAATAATTAGCTCTGCTTTAGTAGATTGAATTTTTTCTCTGACCTTTTCCTTTAAACTTGAGATGTAGTCTGGTACGTTTTCAAATGACAAATATGAATCACTTGAACCTTCCAAGTTCGTTTATTATCTGCCTGTGCTGAAGATGTTACTGTGGCCTCTAATCTATGCTGACACTCAGTGGAAAAATCAGAGATTTTTTTTTCCTCAAGCGTGTGAACTTTGAAAACAGTGGAGTTCTGCCTAACAGAGGTGGGAGGAAGAAAGGAGAAAGAAAGATGATTCTACTAACAATGTACGTGCAGTGCTGACATCTATCTTTCCTGCACTTCTGTCTGAAAATGTCCTTTAGCTGTGCAAAAGCTCTTCTGATTGCCTGCTTTGTAGGCGGGGGGTAGACATGGGGAAGTAAGGATGTTTACAGCCCGCAGTTGTAGAGCTTGGTGGTAGGGCTGGGGCTGGGAACCTGCTTGGCTTTCATGTGCTGATACTGGATGAAGCCAAACAACACAGGTACTGTGGGGAAGAGGCAAACACCAGCTGAGGTATCGTGCTGTCAGTCAGTGCATGTGCAGCCTCCTTACCTTAGATTTGGTTGTTCAGCTTCCCAGATCAGGAGTTCCAGCAAGCAGCATCCTTTAAGCATCCTGAAGTAAAAACTTATAAGCCCCAGCACTATATTGAAAGAGAGATATTACTTGTTGTTGTTGTTTCTGGTATTATTACTGCTACTACTACTACTATTATCACAAAGATAAAGATGCTGTTTGTTGGGCAGGTGGCAAGATGTTAGCTGAGAAAGTGGGATTTGATTTGACAGGGCTGTCTTCCTTGGAGGAAAGAAACAATTAATAATCATACTTGTATTTAGTGAGTGGATCTGGATAACATCCACTTAATGTGTCAACAGAGTTAACTAACAAGTATTCCACACCTCCGCCAACTCCACTGAAAAGCCATGGAAAACAGCAAGGTAGAGGAAGCAGGGACATGTAGTACTGGTGTTTGGGGAAGGGATGAGCAGTTGTCCTGGCAGCAGTCATCTGGTAAGTCTGATTTAACCCTCATGCATGCGTCATGATTGCAAGCAGGATGGATAAATAACAGTGGGTGTGAAACTAGAATTTACAGCAAAACGGTGGGAATCTTAGGTTCATAAAGAAGGTACAGAATATCCTGAGAGGTTAAAGAAAGAACTGCTTCAAAGAACTAATGGCACCCTCCAGATAGGTCTGTGGCACAATGAGGTGTGGAAACAGGCTTTCTCCTCCCTTGGGGTAAAGAGCAGCCATAGAATCCATCAAGCCTTGAAAGCTTTGCCACCACAAACTGCCTGGGATCAGAATTAGCCCTACTCTGTCTTGGTTTCTGTCAAATGTTTTTGAATATTTCAGTCTGGTGAAATCCTTCACACAATTAATTCAGATTGTCTTGGAGACGGGTGCTGACTGGGCAGGAAGAAAAACTGGGCAAAAGACTGCAATCAACAGATAATAATACACTGCAGCATTTCAGATAACAGAAGGAGCTATAAAGGAGTGCTAAAAAAGGCCAGCATTTGCTCTGTCTCTCCTCAGTCCCCTATTAAGCATCCTGCGGAGAGCAGGCCACGTGTTAATTGCATCCACAGCAAAAGCTGGGAGCAAAAATTTGACTTTGGCCTCACGCCAGGGGTAAGGACTCAGGAAGCCTCCTTTCTCAACGTGCTTTCCCCAGGCCTCTGGAGGATCCTGGCAAAGTCTGGATTTGTCTTTCCTCACAGAGCTTTCTCTGGATGAGGTCCTTTGCCAGGCAAGGAGAGAGGCAGGTGCTGTCGCCTGCACCTCCCCAGGCAAGGAGCAGTTCTCCTCCAGCTGTAGGATGCCTCATTTGGCTCAGGTGGTAAATCTACTGAAGTGTGAGTGCCTTCAGGCCTTGTGGTAAGGCAGGGCCTGGGCATCTAGCTGCCTCTGGTAACACCAGAATCAAATGTGGATTTAGCAGAGAAGGCTGGAACTGCAGGCTGCTTCGCCATGTCTTCAACATAGTAAGTGCAGCTATGCCCTGGAGCCCAGACAGAGTTCAGGAAAACTGCTGTTTTGTGTGGTTTCCAAACCCAGAGATCCAACAGTTGGAGCAAGAGCTGAGAAGCAGATTGCAATAGCTGCTCTCTAGCAGCAGAGTTCTGCAGGTGCCACCAGCAGAGCCATGCCCACTCCTGTGCAGCAGGGGAAAGTTGAGTGAAAATTGCAACCACGATAAGTCTGAACCCACGTGAGACAGCCCAGGGTGTTCTCAGTGACAGCGTAGGGCAGATGGAGACCAGGAGAGAGCAACATGAAGAGTGAGAACCTCCCACATGTCTTATGGAAAGAGGGTGGTAGAAAATCCATGGTCAGTGGTACTGGTACTCCTCACCTCGTACATTTTTTCAGGAGATCTCAGGAGCTCTAAAGGCACTAAAAAGAGCTTCTGAGCAATACACAGCCTCCAGAACACTCGGAGGGATAATCAGTACTATTTCAGGGCAAAGAAAATGTCAACAGGGCTGAGGCCATATGTCCTCCAGCTGTTTGGCACCTGTTCCAAAGTGCTCCCATTTTGTGGAGCAGGCACCCAGCTCTTTAGTGTCCTCAGAACAGGCCTCGTGCCTCATAGGGCAAAAAAAGGTTGAATATCAGTGATGTAATTACAGAGCTGAAAGAGCAGCAGCAGCTTACAAATTGTAGTTAGCCTCCCATTAATAAGGTTGAGTAATGACTGTGCATGTCAGTAGGGCTTATTCAACAATAAATGTCATATTTAAATAACATGTAGAACTATACAGACAAATGTAATCAGGAACTACAATAAATTAGGAAAGAAAAATTTGGGCTGAAAAGCAGGAAAATGAAGGTTTGCTGGTGGATGCTGTAGGCAAAAGCAGTGTGGAAGCATTTATGAAGATTTATATTATTTGGATTCTAATAGTATCACTGGCAATCAAGGTGCTTAAATCCCCTAGACAGCAATGGAATTACTAGCCTAGTTTGATATGAAGTATTTATGTATGAAATATATTGTTGGGGCTGTCCTATTTTAGTGGAGGGGAAAGGAACTGTATAGTATTGATATTGCAACCCCCTTTGGGATTTGCTTTCAAGAAAAAAAATGGTCCATGAGTGCAAAATCCCTCCTATGAAGTGTCTCTTGTCCCAGGAGAACAAAGATCAGTCCTGAGTGCTGCTATGGACCGTTATTCCAATGCTCTTATAAATGTCTTGGAAAAATTCACTCCATACTGTCTCAGATCAACAAACCTGTATGTATAAATCATGCATGGTCATTCAATAAGCAAACCAATTAAAAAGGCTTCCAGCAAAATTAGCAGGTATCAAGCAGCTATTTTACCTAATAACGTGT
This sequence comes from Penelope pileata, assembly GCA_013396635.1. NCBI lineage: Eukaryota > Metazoa > Chordata > Aves > Galliformes > Cracidae > Penelope > Penelope pileata. Next base: position 242,763 of record WBMW01004559.1, on the reverse strand, counting down.
TTTGGAGTGATGATGTAGTTATAGCGTGTTCCAACAGCAACTTCACCTCGTTATGGAGTTGATTTATGACCAGCTTCAGCAGACCAAAGGGACTAAACAAGCATCATCCGGGTGGGACTGCCAGAGCTCCGTGGCTGGTCGGATGAGTGATGAGTCTGAGCTGAGGACCCGTGGCAGCAACCGTGCATGATGCACCAGCTCCAGCTGCAATTATGGATCTGGTCCTCCTCCATGGGGTTTTGGCTAATGGGCATGAATGAGAGCTAAAGATGACATTAGCACTTGCGTGAGATGGATAACAAAGACATTCCACTTTTATAGATTTCCCAGCTCAATGTCACTTAGCTACGTGACTACCTCCAAAGCTGTACAGCTGGAAATCCTGCCTGAGTTGCACAGGAGTTGTAATGCTCTGCATTAGGCTTTCAGCAGAACCTGCATTGCCTGACAGTAGCTATGTGTTTAGTGAAACCTGTGAAAAATCCGTAGTTGTGAGCAATGTGGTCCAGTATCAGGACCTCATCACTGGGTGAGGATGGGCAGTGATGTCCTTGGGTGGGACAGGCACCCAGAGTCCTTCTGCCCCTTTTCATGAGCAGGGCCTCGAGGCAAGAAGACCTGCTTCCATGCACCCTATATATGAAAAAGCAAAAGAAAACCCTTACACATAGCCCATCCCTCCCAGACACCATGTTTTGGTGTCTGAGCCTCACAAGCCCAGCAGCAGGGCGCAGCAGGACTTAGCTCACCTCAAACATCTCTTAAAGATGTGAAAGTCCATGCACGTACCTCTTTGGTACACACTGTGTGAAGCCCACTGCTGTCACACACTGGCTTTTCTTTTGGATTGACAGGCACTTACCATACACACAAAGAGACTCACAGCACTGCTAAAGGAATCAGCATGTCCCTGGAAATGGCCATGGCCTTACAGGTAGTGTAGAAGGCTCTTCTCCTTTATCCCATCTTCAGAAGCATCAAATACATGAGCTTAGAGGCAATAAATACAGGTGGGTCAAAGTAATGAAATTTCTAAGACGTTAGATAGCTTGAAGTGCAAAGAGCACCTGGCTGCATTTTCAGAGCACTACTGCAAATTTCACTAGCTGCTTTTTAGTGAGTTGGAGCTGTCAAAATCTGACTTTAATTGCACTTCATGGCTAAATTAACATAATTTCTATTAATATCATCATTTCAAATGAGCGATAAGATGACATCCAGGATAGCTGGAAGGCCACAATGCTTGGAGGGCACTTCTGGGTTGGGGTAAAGCAACCTGGTCACAAGCATTCCCTTCCGCTTCCACTTGGAGAAGATGCTAAAGTTGGGCTATGTGGTCAGACATGCCTTTCGATACCAGTGGCCGTCCTGACTGACAGTTCAAACGAAGGTGAGTAAAGAAGAATAAGCAGCAGCCAAAGTGACCTTCTCCTCTTTTTATCGAAGTTTTTCCTGTTTTCTCGTGAAACAGCCAGCCTGGAAACTTGGAATTACTACTAACTTTTCTCACAATGAAAACAATTGCCAAACCAAAATCTTACTCTTAGCAAATGTAATTACTTACTAAAAAATCCTAGAGAAACAAGGATTATAAGAGCATGGGAAATCCTGTCTTCATCTGAAGACTTTCCTGATGGTCTTACTTGTTTGACTTACCTCAAATAAAGAGCAAGGCCCAGATTTTTGTCGCACTTCCTTTCCATCCTTTAAAGAGGAGAAAATTTTCCCATCACTGTCCTTGTGCAACAAGTCACCCCCAGAAGCTGAAGCAATCATGTTTGAGCTCTTCATTCCCCCTTCCCTGATACCCGGTGTGGAAGGGGCAGTTTGCTGCAGGGCCTTTGGCCAAGCACAAGAAGGGGCAATAAAAGGCAGCAGGTAATGGCTGGAAGCTTTTTCTGCATGTTTAAATGCAAAGCAGTGATATAGGCAGGCTTCAGCAGTGCTGGGGACCTGTGAATGGTAGGCTGCCAGTATGCAGTCTGGGAACTCAGATGTAGCTGGTTCCTAAATGCAAAACCTGAACCTAGAGTTCCCATAAAGCCGTCTGGATGTGCTACTTGTCAGCAGCAAGGTGCTCTATGTGGTCCAGGTGTAACATCTCCGCTTTTAAAAGCAGCCATCCTTAGACACTTTCAGTCTGTGTTGTGAAACCAGGCAAGGGTGCACAAAGGCTTGACCGTGACATTATTTTCATCCCCAGATCACTGCATTAAAAAAAAAACATTAAGGTCGTAATTCCAAGTGAGAGTGACAGAAATAAGGTAACTGTGAGTTGGGCTCATTTAAATGTAGATATTCTGATTGAGGTTTTACATGATTGCACACAGCTCTGGCCTCATCCTGGGCACAAGACAGGTGCTGTTTCTGATTGGGTACCTGCTCGGTATCTCATTAGGCTTTCCGTGTATCTGTGGGGCCAGGCGTGCTTTATTGCATATTGTCCATGGTCTGCGCTGAATACAGAAATATCAGTTTCCTCACGGCCTTTTCTAGGATGATCAGAGCATTTTAATTCTCTCATGGTATTTTTCACTTACTTTCACACCAGTTTTAAGGGAAGAAGTGACATTTTTATTATGATCGAGTAGCTCTGCTCAGATTAAAGCCAAAGTTGTCACTACAGACGATTTACTAATGCCAAATTAGTTATTTTCACTCTTAACATTCTCGTGTACTCCTGCCTCTATTACCAAGTTCCCTTCACCAGCTCCTTTCTCTGTGATGTCAAATATTGCAGCTCATGCATAAAATACTTCTGCTTGCAGCATTTTTGGCACTTGTATCCACAGTTCAGTTCTCATTGCCTTCAGCTGTAGGTATGAGAGCAGAATGTTTTTGTAGCTCTGCTCCTGGAATTTCAGACCCACTTTGCAGTCTGGTGTAACACTAAAAAGTAGTGAAAGAGCCACCCTCCCACCCTGAGTGCCCTGCAGGGCATCAAACCCCTGCTTCAAAACAGACAAGTGAAATCATTAAATTACAGGCAAACCCTTTCCTTGCTAATTTTTACTTAGAAAAAGATGAAGCATTTTTCTGGGGAAAAAATAATATTGACAGCAGTAATAACAACAACAACAATATTAGCAATAATAATAAACCTTGTGGGTCTCATGGAAATGGGTTCCTCCAATAAAAAAATGCTGTGCAAACTTATATTTAGGCCTTGACCATTATGACTGGGGAAATCTGCTCTTCAGGTATTCCCATCCAGCTCCTGGGGAAGCGGGGGGCTGTACACAGTGATTTCTCATAACTATTTGGTACCATAAGTTGAACTTTGCACTGCAGTATTGCTCAGCCCGTTGCACCATTTGCTCTAAATGGCACTGGAATTCTTTTTTTCCACATCTAGCTAATATATATGTAGACACTTACTAGTTGTATGGATTTCTTGTAAATAGCATGGATTTGTGAAGCACCTTGCAGCAAGTATTTGGCAGGACTGATGCACTTTGTAAACTCTTTATCTAGCTCTGGGTGTTTCATTCTCTTGGGGTTGCAATCCTCCAAAAATGTTAAAACCATGACTTGAAAAACACAGCTTGAAAACTGAACAAAAACCTGAATGTGAACACCAGACAAATGTGGGTTGGAAGGAGAACCAGAAAAGGACCACTGAGCCTCAGGCAGACGCCAAGACCTGAAATCACAGCAGTTGTACGAGACAAGGATGTGAAGCCCTGAAAAAAAAAAAAAAAAAAAAAAAAAAAAAAAAAAAAACTGATCTGTGGTATAGCCTGGCTAATTGATCCGAGTGTTTAATACACTGTGGTACATGCTTGCATGGTGTAGGATTCTTCTGGGGGGGCAGAGGACATTGACTGGGTGAATCTATTGGCAGATCCCTGGCTTGGCTACATCTGACTGCAGGTTTGTTTTTGTGCGGCCGCAGTTGTCTGTGGCTCAAGTTGGAAACCTGAGCATGGCTGTCTTTATCCCCTATTTGTTATCTTATTTGATGATTTTCTTTAAGTTGACAGAGACAAGCTAATTAAACCTGAATTCACTGCTAACCTATGCGTCAAAATGCTGTCCTTGGAGCCAGCTCTGCTCCCCGAGGGTTCACCTGCTTGAGATACTGCTCCAGCAGTCTGAATCATGGTCTCATCAGAGACAATAAGGTGCTGAAGACAGTTCTTAAGTACTCAGTTTAAACTCCTGTCAGGGAATTCATCCACTGACATAACGAACACATTCTCCATTTCCAAAGACATCATTCTACTTAGTCCCAAAGCTAGCCTTGCTCCATAGTAATTTGGGGTCAACTCGACTGAAGATTGAACAAAAACTTTTATGTCAAACTTGTAGGCTTGTGAAGGAGGTTGACAGTAATGAACTATCCCCGTTAGACAACATCAGGTGTTCATAAATGCGTGTGCACACAGACACAAAACAAATGCAACTTTCTGAATAAAACCAGGAAGTAAGAAAACATGGGGAATAAAGCCAGAACAAGTACGGAAATGAGAGATTCCACATTTTCATTTAAAATACACTTTTGTTAGAAAAAAAAAAAGAAGAAAAAGAAAAGGTATTTTTTTCATCAAAGTCTTGTTTTATTGTTGGATGAAAAAAGATGCCTGTCCATAGTATTTCCTTTATCACACGTGATTTTACTTCCCAACTTCCCAGGCTACCAGTGAAGCCCTTCCCTACAGAGCTCCCTCTCTTCTTGTGCAGCCAGGGAGGAGCAGGGCTATCAGAAGCACCAGCCTAGATTCAGTGTGTTTAGCTGCTGCTGGTCTTCAAAGAGACACCGTGAGTCTTTGACGGGTTGATCTGAAGTCAGGGGAGTTCACCTGATGTAGGAACAGAAGGTGAGGAAAAGGCTAAGATGATCTCTGCCTTGCACCCACATGTGCATCTGCTTTGCAGTCAGTGCTGGGCAATGGGCTACTTAATGGGGGAGTCGCACGTAAGTGAAGATTCATGCCTGCTTTGTGGAGGTGTGGAGGACAAATGCATTTTTGCCAGCATAGGATACAGTCCAGTTGATTTTATGTCCTATTCCCTGCGCAGAGAGCCATCACACTGACCCTGCATGAATTTCTCTTGGTAAAGATGATTGCAAATCTTACTCCTAAAAATATTCCTTTTAAAGAAATGGACAGCTCATGGCTTTGCTAGCTTTATCCTTGATTCCTAGTGAGGTTTGTACAGGGAAAACTGCTAGTGGCAAATGCTCCAAAGCAAATCTGAGAAGAATCTGTGCAAGTGCAACATCTCTGCTGCTGCTGCACCGGTCGCATCCCCTCAGTGACAGTGGCACAAAGCACCTTCAGGCTCTTGGTGAGGAGACAATTCCACCTCCAGCTGTTCCCACTTTGTCCTGCAAAGTGCAAGTGCTAAAGCAAGTGCCGTGTCCCCACCCATACCGTTAACAGAATGTACCTCAGTGACCTCTCTTGCAAGGACAGTAACAAGTGCCAGGGCAGCCAGAGTCTGCTCTCAGTGCCACATTCAGCAGCTGTGCCCGGTTGCTGCCCGTATCGGTGGTCAGCCAACCTCTGCACTGGTGGAGACAAACTGCAGCCCGTGCTCACACACTGGGAGCAGAGTATTTTATCTGCTGCCAACTTAAAGCTTAAAAGACATTCTTCAAAAGAAACCAGAGGACAGGATTGCTCAGTGCTTATCTAAGGAAGACTTTGTTTGTAATTATTGTTGTTGTAGATTAATGGTCCTTCAGTAGGACCTACAGAATCCAAGATCAGGATTTTGCTGCATCAGTGTTGTATGGCTGCAGGTAGAGTTGCTCCCCAAAACACTGGCAATGCAAATGGAGATGACAGAGAAACCCAATGTAAATGTGGCAATGTGAGGCCCTAAGAATTTAAATTGCCAAAAAGATAGGCATGTGGTAGGCCTGTATCTGATGAACTGGCCTTGGAAGTGGCCGTTCCCCTGCACTACAACCAAAGAACCTAAAATTGCTGCTTTAGGTTGGACTCCTCATTGTCAGAGAGGTGACAGGGGCAGAGGGCAGGTCCCCAGACGGCCCATTTGTCTCCCACACCTCTGATTCAGACACCAGAATCTGAGCCCATCTCCAAGCTGCTACCTCACTCTCCAGGATGTGACACTGAAACATCCAGCTGCATGGTGACATTTGGGGACAAGCTGCACCGAGACAGAACCTCCGCAGCCCCCGGCTCCTCCCCGGGGCTCCCCGCGCGTGTGCAATGTGACCTGCTGCGTTTGGACACGTTCCCTGCTGAACTTGGCCCTCCGGTCAGGCCTGCTGAACACAGCCAGATAATTAGAACTAATAACACGGCTGTAATTATTGCTATTATCATATTACTAGTGTTACTACTTGTTCCATCATATCGTTTTCATCTTATTATTATGCTATTTATGATTTGGTCATTATTCAGATAATAAAGCCAGATGCTCTGACTTGCCTCAGAGCTTCGTTCTGCTGGATATTGCAGTATCCCCGGTGAAAAGTCAGTCCTCCCCCTGAAGCACTTAAAAATCTAATTAGAAAAGACGTAGCAGCATTATCTTTGTCTTTAAGAAGCTTCAGTAGTGAGTCTGTGCTCTTTGGCATGTTCAAGGTCACTTCAGTAGACTTGCTGAAGAACTGGTAGGACTCCCAACGTGCTTAGTGCCTGTGCCAGTGCCAGCTCCTGCACAGCTCTGGGAGCAACCACGTCTCCACCGTGCTTTCCTAGTGCCTCCCAAGCCACGCACATGCAGACCCACGCCGACAGACACCCTGCCTCACTCATTCTTTTCTGCCATGCACATTGTCTCTGCAAGATGAAACAAGAGGTGCATGCTTTCACATAAAAACAGTTTTTAAAAATCCCAAGGAGCAAATGAAGTGGCTTCAGGCATGCTGGGGAAGGAAGGTGCTGCTGGCACCAGGGCTGCTGGGAGCAGCTGGGGGCAGGTGACACAAGCCCAGCCCTGGGCATCCCTCCAGGAGGGTTTCCCCCTGCACTGGGGATGCAGGCCACATCTGGAGCCCCTGTTTGATTTCTCCACGTCTTGATTTAATAAATCCAACGTGGTTAACCCACCAGAATTAGAGCTTCTGTTTGTTTTGACATTTCCCATCTTTTCCAAAAGGTGGATGTTTAGAATGATGTATGAGCCATGCGCTGCTGTGCTTGTTTATGGCTCTTGAAATGCTTTCCCCAGGACTGGGAGACATTGGACATTTGCAATCAATTAGACTTCCCTGAACAGTCCTGTCCATGCTTTCATTAGGAGGCTGTCACAAAGTTATTTCAAAACCTTGCTCAAGTAAATCGGCGATTGCTCGGTCTGCCACCGCCTGACACCCAGCCGCACGGAGCAAAGATCCCGCAGGGATCTGCTTCACCTCAATGCCAAATTGTGACAAGCAGAAAGACTGCTGAAGCACTGTCTAGGGGAGATCTGTGATCACCTGCTGGAAACATGACCTGTGCATGCCGCTGCATGGCTGTGCAACACAAGCACCTGATGGAGAGCTGCAAGAAGGGTGTCTTTGGGGTGTGATGTCACTTCCAGCTCACCTTGTGGGACAGAAGATGCTGACCTGGTAGTGCTGCTGTTCCAGCACGTCTCTCTGGTGTGAGAGCCCGTTAACGCCAGCCCTGATTTTTTCCCACTGAAGTCAGCAATGCAACTCCTTCTAGTTTCAGTGAGATAAGAATTAGGCTGAACTTTCCAAATATTCCATCCAATTCTAAATCCCAACCCTTTTGGAGGACAGCCAGTATATAGAGTAGCTGTTTGAATTCTAATAAAATATAGGAGGAATTATTGGTCCCTGAAATCCATAGGTATTCTCAAAATCTGCTACTTCCTATTTGAATGCTGCAGAAGCCCTTGGAGAATGATGACGTTTTTACCCAAAAGGTTAAGCAAAAAATAATAAATGGAAAGAAATATCTGTGGGAGAATGGAAACAGAAATTTTGAAGGCTTAAAAAACATCTAGATATTTAAAGGTGTTTTTTCGGATGAATGAATGAACATGAAATGTTTTATGAAATGCATTTGGTACATGAATGCTGAAATAATACATTTTAATTTTGATCAAAGTAACCTCCTCATATATTATACAAGTGCTTTAAGAGCTTTAAAGTCCTTTAAACATCGCCCTTTATAATGAAAATTTGAAATACTTGGTTGGCCTGTAGCTCCAAAGACGAACAGCGATATTCTGCGAGCAGCTGCCAGCTGCCAGGTTTGCTATCTGGGTCATCCATCTGAGATGACACATTTCAGAACATCAGCTTTTTGACATCATTGGTAAAACTCTGGGAGGAGTTGGAGCACATCCCTTCAGCCCAGCTTCCTTTCCTTCTCAGGGCACAGCAGAGATCAGCCACTCCGGGGCAGCTGCAGGTAGACATTCCGAACCCACTGCCCAGAGAGATTTTTTCACGAACTCCCACCTCCCCTGTGGGAGGTCCCCGCTCTTCTAATTGCTGGGGAAACAGGGGATGTCCTTCAGCTGGTTTTAATTTGATATTACGTCTTGCTCTTCTCTAAGCTTCTCCTTGCAAACAGGGCATTTCATGTAATTTATTTTTTTTGGCAGCTGTTCAAAATTCATTTTCCTGTGTTTCAAGGAAAAAGCAACAGTTTGGGGGGCTCAAGAAGGAAGGAACGAGACTGGCACTTGTTTTGTCTTTGCAGTCAGAGGAAGAAGATTCTTTCCTCCTGCTTCAGAACGATTTTAACGATGAAATTTCACAGATGGAAATTGAAATGGCCCTTCTATGTGAGACCTGTGTTTTTTCTTTCAGAGGGCAAACACATCTGAATTGAAGAGATCATACTGAGAAATCTTTACCTTACTCTGGGGAGCGTGGGGATTTGCCATGCAAGTGCTGCAGGTCAGCTGGGTCAGAATTCCTGCAGATTTTTGTGTTTCTCCATTCAGCATTTCCAGAGGAGCAGATGATCGGTCCTGTCCCTCCCTCAGACGTGGGCCTGGCACAGGCTGCTGCCCTGCGTTATGCCAGTGCTGTCTGTCCTTTGTGGGAGCAAAGAGACCCTTGGAAACAAGCAAGATTGTGGAAGTTGTTGGGTAATGCTGTTCAACCTCCTTGAGAGATGTTTTTTCTCAATATTTCTGTAAGTGCCTCCTTGCCCAGGAAAGGCAGGGCAATATTTGCCTGTTTTACAGCTGCTCAAAAGCCCATGTCTTACTGAAATTCAAGGGTTGACCTGTGGTGGTACACATGCAGATGTGATAGATCAAGTTAACGAGTTACTGAGAGTGAAAACTTCTTCCTCTGAAATTAGGGGAAAATTTGCCATTAATTCCAGCTGTACCTTAAGTCTCCCAGGTAGTCTTCCAGATTCTCCTGGAGAGATTTTAGAGAATATGGCTCGTGTGGTGAAGTGGTCTCAGTAACAGAAGTCAAGAAGTGCCAAGAAATGCCTGCTGCTTGATGTTTCCCCCTTGTTTCCCCATCCACTTTAGCTCTTGAGGGAGGGAGGTCATCTCACTGCACTGTGACATCCGGGAGGCACCTGGTCTCCTCGCTGGTCACTGCAAGGAAGCCACCTCCAATAACTGTCCAAAATATCCTGAGTGAACTGTTTGCAGGGATCTCAGGGTACAAATGTGACAGCAGCCATGCAATAAATACCTCTTCATGTCCCAGAGCCACAGACCTGCCAGGAAACTTGAAGGAGGGATGGTAAGTTCAGCAAATCCAAGCATTGCCTAGCTGTGTTATGGGAAATCTCTATGGCTGCAGCCCCAGAACGCAATGGAACAATTCCAAAAGTAGTGCTCATGGACGTGCCTTGCTTTCTTGTTTTGAAGCTGTCATTCTGTATGTCTAGGGTCTAGTCTGCCTTTCTTTCACACTGAAATGCCTCGGAATCAAATGTCCTTAAGCGCTCTGACCTCAGGTGCTTCTCATCGAACATTGCCATGGAGTATGGCCAGATGCAGCTCCTCAGAGACAGAGGACAGCACCTCGTTGCTGTTTCATCTGCTGATCCCTACTTGGTATAGACAAATGTTGCTTGTAGGTCTCTAGAAACAGTCAGTTTGTGCCAGACATTCAAAAGAACATTACGTCAATCTCACTAGAAGCCTGTGCATTGTCAGTTTTACAAAGCAGGGGAGAGAATGAGTCTGTCTGGTTGGGATACAGCCCCTGACAGGAGGGAACCTCATGCTACAGACAGCATTCGAAGTGGCAGGTGGACTTGTGCAGCAGCAGACTACAGCTAACAAGTGGCACTTGCTGGCATAACTGGATGGATGGAGGGATGGATGGATGAACCAGCATCCCATCTCCCCTCAGCTTCCGTGTATCTGCTGTGCTTCCTGGTGGGAGCACCAGGAATAGCAAATATCCCTCGACCAGGCCTAGAAAAGGAGCTGATGTACTCAGCTCTTACTGATTTCCCAGGAGCAGGCACCACAAATGCTCCAAAGATCACAGAATCTGCACTTTCTGGCAGCTTTTTCTCCAGGAGAGCTTGGGTGCAACCCAATGCCACGTGGGTCTCAAATGCTGCAGTGAGCAGAAGCTCCTTCAGCAGGTCCAAACAAGGACACAGCTGAGATCTCCTTGGAGCTGCTTTGTCCACCATTGCTATGAGTACCCGTTATCTGCACTTCACTGGGCTACCAGGGAGTATTCAGTAACACACTGGCAGCACTGCAGCAGTCCACACCTTCCTGTTTAGTTTCTTGTCTTTCACTTAGGGTGAATGCCTCAGTGAAAGTGCCCCAGATCCAGCAGAGTCATGTGGCTCCGGCTTTATTTGCTGTTATTGCTGCTTTCAAGTGGAAAATTGATATAATAGCAGTCCTTTCTCAACACACAGCAGTCTGCACATTTGTACAATGTTCTTTGAGGACGATCAGCATCCACTGGCATAGAAAAGTGACAGATGCTGTCTGCAAATAATGAGCTGAAGCCGTTTCCTTTGGAAGGGAACTTAAGCAAAGTCCCTTTGAGTCTGAAAAGCCAGTGAGGCTCCCATGTGGCATCAGAAGCTGCTCAAAAGCCTCTGCCGGAACGGGCATGTTCTGTTAGCTCGTGTGGCATAATTTTGTGTTAACTCTTTATCTTATACTGACTTCTCTGGAGAGAGGAAATGACCGGTTATTGAAAAATCTACTGAGCCTTTTCTACCAGGGACAGACATCAAAAAGAACGAAGCTGAAGGCATCCCCTCTTCATCCCTGCAGTGACCCACATGGCACCTGCACCACTTACAGTGACAAGGGGCAGCTGTGTGATGCGTAACCTTGTGGTACATTTATCACATGCCTTTGTGATCTTCATCTCTGTTCTTTCCATGTCACACAAAAACCATTTTAATCATTGAACTAGGTCTTTAAGGAGTCTCACACTTGTGAGATTGAAAGACCACTGAGATGATTCCTCTTGAGTCATTGGTCCTCGCTCCCAGCTTTGTGCTTTCATCCAAGACAGACCTGGGGGCAACTGGGGGCAGCTTTTCCAGAAGTAGCAATATCAGGTGTTCAGTCATCCCATTACCTCATAGTGCTACAAGACGTAAATCCAAATGACTGGAAATGAAAGTGTCGAAGCTTCCCAGGCAGGCATTTTCAAAACATGTTAGTGGAATAGAGGCACAATTTTCTTTTAATTATGCAAAACCACTTGGTTCCCATTGTAGTGCGTACCCTTCAGAGTTTCATAATTTATAGTACTGCCATCATCCTGAATCCTGATACCGAAATAGGGTATTTTGTTCTGTGAGACTTTAGGTCTTGAGATTTTAGAAAGAGAGGTCCAGTTTTAGTTACTTTCCGCATTTATGTGGATAACTGAAACTACCAAAGGTTGCCAAACACATGGGGCTTCTTCACAGCAAAACTAGCTCTTGATTTACTATCAGTCTCATTAAAGGGTTTAGAGAAGTCTATAGGATTGATTTTCTTCTAGCATGACCTTGAGCTCCGTTAGTAGTGGAAGTCCAAGCAAATCCAAAATAGGATGCTGTAATTTACCATACGTTAGATGATATGAATAATGGAAGCTGCATCACACAGCACGTTAAATTGACACGCAAATGTATCAAAATAATGAGACACCATCCTTTAAGACATCAGGAGAAAGAGCTAAAGCACAGCCTCAGCCTTAATTTTCACTTTCTTATTTCTTAAAGCATGATTTCAGAAACTTCATATGGCATTTCTCCCAGGATTCACTTTGTCTCTTTACCTTTTATCTCTGCACTATTCTTTCCGAGCATCTATAAATGAAAGACATTTGGGCACATTAAGAAATGTACAATGTTATGGCAAATTAATCAATACCAATTATTGTTCATGGATTCTATAGATGTAACTTATAAAAAAGGGAACTAAAACAAGGGGATCATGTATTCTCTCAGAATAATAATTCCCTTTGGACCTAATCCTACACACAGCAATAGTAGTAGGTTTGAGCAGAGCAAAGACTTTCGTACTATGAAGGAATGCAGAGGAATGCAGAGGCACTCGCAAACTACAGAACTGCCCTTCCTGTCTGCTGCCTCTCCTCACTCCCTGTTCTCCTGAGATCCCCAATGGTTGCTGCAGAATGTATCTGTAGCACTGAGACTGGCCACTGATAAATAACAAATCAAACACGAGCTCTGCTTGCAGAACATTCAATCCACATGAGTTGCAGTTTAAAATCTTCCAGCTCTGGACTCGAATACTGAACATCGTTTTTATTCAGGTTTGGGTAGGTTTTGGGTTAGTTTGTTGGGTTTTTTTGAACTCTGTGCTATGAACTATACCCTATGAGTCGGAAAACCCTGACACAGAAGGGATGGTCATTTAGTGACAGGAAAGGACAATAAGGCTGCAGGGTCTGACAAGAAAAACAAAACAAAACAAAAAACATTCTCAAACTGACACAAGAGGTAAAATTCATCTTGCTGCCTTAGCTCTCAGGAAGTTAGTTGCTTGAGTTGGGTAGGCAGCCCGTATAGTTACTGGGGAAAAATGAGCATCTCCAAGAAAAAATAATCCCATCCTGGGTCTGGAGTTGCTGGGATCAAAACACAGTCTTGATGGCAGAGCTGTGAGCAGTAAGGAATTAGCAAATAAATCTAAAAGCTAAAAAAAAAAAACAGGAAACAAGTGACCAGAAAAGGATGTGGTTTCACCTGACATCATATAGAAATGCTGGGAAAGAGACATAATCTAGGGCTTCAAAAAAGCATTCAGTTCTTTAAGCACAAAGCAGACTTTCTCTCCCTGTAATCGCTGTTACTATTCTCCTTCAAATTTTTGCCACAAATGAAAAAGACATCTCAAACCTCAGGCACCATGAGGACAGAGGAGAGCATTCAAGAAAAGGGTATTTTGTGCCCGTGGAATCCAGGCACACTTTCCAGTGCAGCTGCCTGGAGTCCTTAGGACCTGGACACACAGGTCACACATTCCCGGGCTGATGCAGAGCCAGGAGGCTGTTAACCCTTATTTTGGCAATAGAGAGAAGATTTGGGTGCAAGGCGGGCATGGATGGCCAGCTGCAAGGCATCCTTGCAAACAGGGATCCAGGTCAAAGGAACGAGGGTGGATCCTGAAGGAGACTTGCATCTGCAGCGGAAGGTCAAGGGAGGAGCTGGAGAAGCCTGTGAAGCTCTAAAAAAGGCAGTGTAGGGGCAAGGGCTCAGCCACAGCCTTTGGTGTGGAGAATGAGATGTGCTACGTTGTCTTATTTTTACCTCTATTTTGATGTTTCTAAAGAAAGGATCGGGCAACCAGGCAGAAGCAGTGCTGTCATGGGAACCATGATTTTCCTTCTCCATTTCTGCGTGGTTTCCCAGATGAATGAGCCAAAGGGGACCTTGGGAGGGTGCTTCCCATGGGGAAAGCTGCTGGGCCCTCTCCAGGGCTCTCGTTGTGTGGCCCTTCCTCCATGGGGCTGTGGCACTGGGTGAGGGTCCCGGTGCTTTTGGCCACAGTGAGCCGAGGGCCTCCTTCCTGGTGGTCTCCAGATGGACATGTCCTGCTGTGTCCCCCCCTGTTCAGGTGCTCCTTGGACTCATTTCAGTCAGTCCCCAGAGGACAATCAGTGCTCAGGGACAGCTCAAGGTCACCACCACCAGATTCCCGGATTCGGGGAGGCGGATGGGGCATAGGCCTGGCAGCACCCCACAGGCCGCTGGGTTGGGGCAGGGAGCTGGCAGGCTGGCAGCGAGCACCTGGTGGGCACAGCAGGGGTGCTTGGGCTGGGACAGGGCACGGCACAAGGAGGCAGAGAAAATGAGGGAGGTTAAATCTGTTGTCCCCAGCTCTCCAGTCAGCATCCCTGCCCTCGGCAGCCTCAGCATTGCTGCGTGGCTGCGCTGCAGGCAGCCCGTGCTGCTGCCGTCCCTGTCTGCAGCGTCAGCCCTGCCCGTGCAGAGGCCTCGTTCTGCCTAATTGCACGGAGAAGAACGAACGTGAAACGCTGTCTTACCTTGCGCACCACCCGCCTCGTGAATCGTGGAGCAAAGCCCGAGGGAAGCAGAGGGTGTGGATGTTTGGGACCTTCGGGCAGCTCTGGCATCCTGATGCTCCCTGCAGCACTGCCACTGCTTCTCTGCCTCTGTGCAGCAAATTGCAGGCACACAGCAATCGCGTTTCTGGACAGAGTCCACCATCTAGAAAACACGGTCACTGTGAGCAGCATCAGAGCAGCGCGGGTGACGCTGGGACAAGCAGGGTTTCTCCCTAGAAGTAGAACCCACCCGGTCCAGGCTCCTCTGCTTGCTCGTCATTATCTCGTGTCTGACTGCAGCAAAGCCCTTGTAAGACTGCTGCCAGAACAGCTGGTTGCCAGCGATGTGCGGAGTGATCGATATGTTTGGCTTTTCATGTTCATCCGTCGTGTGAATCTGCTTTCATGCTTTCATTATGTGAAAGAGGTTTGAAGGCAGCTCTGAACTTTGCTCTCGTGCCATTTACTGCCTTTGGCCTGAATCCAGAGTCCGTACAGCTCCCCACTGCTCCCCTGGCTCTCTGCACGGCAGGGTTAATTACTCCTCCTCCTCCTCACCGACAAAAAATAAATAAAAATGCCAGTTTTAGAATCTGAAAAATCTGCCCAGCGCAGCCGGGCACTCTCCTCCACAGACAGACAAGGCTCTGGAGTGAAAGCCAGAGGAAAAACAGAGCTCCCAGTTTGTTTACTACCTCCTGGCACTCATCCATGCCCAGCTTTTTATATAGCACTTTCCCAGCTTTGCAGCCTGGAGAACAAGACGCGGCTTTGCCCTAGCTATCAACACACCGATGGTACCAGCAGCATTCCCTGCTGCTCCTCCACCAGCACACCAGGACCCTGCTGTGCCGAGATCGGTGCGTGCGAGCGTGCAGCCCCTGCTTGTAAAGGCAATTTGCAATCTGTAAATATGGGAGAACAAGCGTGTGTGCATGTGTGGTGGTGGGCATAAGGGATTTGATACGAGCTGCATTGCAAAAAGCTATTTGGGTTTCTGAGCTGTCGGGGAAGAAAGCTGATGGCAGAAGGATATTTCTGAGCAGGGAGATTTGTGGAGCTTTCTGAATAGCAGAAGGACAGAGAAGCTGATCTGGAGGTACTGAGAGACAGGAGCAGTTCTCCCAGATGTAGCCCAAGGCCCACAGTAAGGGGCATTTTAGAAAAAGCCTTCAGTCCCTGGGCTAAGAGTGGACAATTACAAATAATTTTTCTTTAACCCTCTTCTTGCTGTGGCAGAAGGGAAAATGTGATCCTAGTGCTTTTTTAACACTGGAATGCAATTGTAAAAAGGCTTTAGGAATAATAAAAAGAAAAAAAAGAAAATAGTTGTGAGTTTAGAGCCATTTTTCATCAAGGACCTCAGTGCAGCCTCTCCCAGGGCTGGAAGTGCAGCCTCCGTTCAGCCGCTGGCTGAGGTTTCCAGGCTTGCCACCACGTCCCTTTTGAAGGGCTGGCCCCTGGGTTTTCTCCTGCTCTGAAGAAGCCTGCTTTCCCCTTGCAGTCACCAGAGGCATAAAGGGGCTCCACACCCACTTCCCTCTCCAGTCCTTCTCCTCTGGTCCTCAGGGCTCCCCAGATATCCGTGCTGCCTGTGGGGTGCAAAAAGGAGCAGTGCTGTCAGCAGGTGACAATCCCAAACGACAAATCATAAAATCACAGAATATCCTGAGTTGGAAGGAACCTGTGAAGAACATCAAGCCCAACTCCTGGCTCCACGCAGGACCACCCAAAAATTAGACCATACATGGTCCCCGCTTCTGTGCCACATTCCCCAGACAGGGATGGCAAGTGGAAGTTGTTAATTATTGCAAGTGAAGATGACAAAAACTCAGTATTTGATGGTGGACTTTTTAATTGGGTTGTGATTGAGGTTAACAATTTAACATTCAAAGCAGTTACCATAATAAGTGGAGTAAAGAGTCAGGGGGCTGGAAGGAAACAAAACTAATTAAAATAATCAGCTTGACTTTGATGGGAACTGGCCTGGATCCTGCAGCACGTGCTGAGGCTGATGCGGTAAGCACCATCCCCAGCCTGGCCGTGGGCGTGTGTTGCATTAGCAGGAACAGTGGCAGAGCCACTGCGCAGGAAGGCACACTCACGTCAGCTTGCTTCTTGCAATGTTTTCGTTCCTTTGCCTTTCTTTCTTTACCAGGAGCAAGGAAGAAAATATCCTTGAAGCTTTTTTTTTCAAGAGTCTCACACAGCATCCAAGTGAGGTGTGAGCTGCCTGGTAAAAGCAGCCTCCAGGCCGAGTTAAGAGGTCAAGTATGGCTCAAGACCATCCTCCTTGTTGCCCTCAAGAGCATTTGGGATGACTTGGAGGGGGCCCGAAGGGAAACTGCACATGGACTGCCCTGGTTGCCCAGGGGTTGGTGTGTCTGCCTCCATCCATCCTGTGTGGCCTTGCAGTGATGGCATGTGGCAGGCATCAGGCACGCAGTGAGGCTCCAGGGGGCTGAGATAAGCCCCAGTGCTGAGGGGCAGTAACAGCTGCTGTGTTGGGTCCCTGTGAGGATGTGCCACAACGCCTTGGTTTGCAGAGGGCTTCAGGCAGAGCCCTTAGCTCTACCTGGCTCTTACCTGGCTCGTGACAGTGTCCTGCCCAGCAGCTGCTGTAGGACCTGCCAAGGGTCTGTTCCTGTGCCTCACCTTGACAGCCATTATGAGGGCAATGTATGATATTCTTAAAAACTAGTCAAAAACATTAACATATTTATAAGTCATGCCCTAATTTGAAGGGATACTGCGTTCTCTTAGGTGTAAGTAGTTATTAATTACAATGCAACAGGAAAACTCATTAGGGAATAGAATCAAACTTTCAATTAGTGTCATTTTTATCTGGGAAGATTAGATGGGGTTTTTTCTTTTTTTCTTTTTTTTGCTTTTAACAAGGATCTAGAAACATTTGCTAATTTCCAACTATTATACATGCTTCTATGATATAATAGGATCTTCCATTTGCATATAAGAAAACATTTTCTGTATTCACTCTGACTCTGAGCTGCCCTATTTGTATCAGTAAATTGAGCTGACGACTGCCTGCACATTTAAAGAGGAATCTTTTCTTATGCAGAATAGCAACACACTTTACCAGTCCCATGGTGAACATCTAGCATTATTTCTGGGGTTTATTTAACCTAGTCTCTAATATCAGGCTCTGCGTGAGTCTTAGCAGTGTCGTTGAGCAAAAAGCCAAGCATTGTCTCTTGCTGACTCTTACACAAACATTGCTTTCAGTCTCTTTGAAACGCTCACCTCACTTCTTATTCTAAATATTTTACTTTCAGTTTCATTTTCATTCTCAAAGCAAAAACCTCTTGAAACAGTGGAGTCTTCAGATGCCAGGCATGAATTCCACATGACTGAAAATTAAATGAATCAGCCACTTCCAGACTCACTTGGCAGTAAGGTTGGTTTTCTTTATCATCTGTGGACATGGTTTTCAGACCAGGAATTTGATTCTGCTCTGTTGCTTGTATATCTAAGAGGACCATCCCATCATATCCCTAATCTGCATGTCCCAGGAAACCTGACCTTCAGCTGCAAAGGACCAACCCAGGATGGTTCTGTGTCTCTGTACAAGCTCTGAATGGACGTTTTTGGTTATATCAGTGTTCTTCTGATGAATCGTAAGCAGCCACGGGTTAATAAATAAAATAAATAAATAAAATACCTCGCAAAATCTCCCTGTGCAACCAACATGAGAGGATATCATACGAATATTTCATCTCCCAGATTTGTGCGTTTATTGTTGTTGCAAGCATTGGATAAATCAGCTGTATGGGCAAAAAAAAAAATCAAAAAAACCCAACAGCACACAAAACCACACAGAAATAGCAATAATCATCATTTCACTAGTAAACGTGGTTGGATGAACACAAAAAAGGGAGAGCAAGCCAGATGAGGTACCTGACTTATACAGGGAGTCAGTGAATCTCTCTCTGAAGGTGGGAAATGATCTGCCCCAACTCAGAAGCCTTGGTGTCCGTCAGGACAATAACGTCCTCCACATACTGCATCTTCCATCACCTCTGGAGACCTCATAGCTGCATTCATCCACCTGTTACCCCAAATAGATTTCCCAGGTAGATCAGCTTGATTTCATATCTCCAGTGTTAGCTTCTGGATCTTCTGATGTGCTTCTCGTGTAGGCATTGGCAGTAGGCACATCTCAGTGGGCATTGACAGGTTGTAGGGAGGTTGCCCACTTGCTGGGAGTTCTCACTTTTATGGAGTGGATATTTAAACCTTGTAGAGAGTATTTAAAAAGGAACTTAGGATCACTCTCTGCTTATGACTCTCCCACAGAATGGAAGACCTGTGTTGAAGTTGTCCAAAGTAATTTTGAAGAGCTAGGAAAACTGCTTTGTGCAAACCGATTTTAATGAAGAAAAATGACAGTGGTTAGGCAAAACTGTCTGATAGACCGGGGCTGGGGCAGAGGAGCATTAAGAGAAAGGTTTCATTTTGTCTGTTTTGAAAAACAATCAAATTTTTTATTTGGAATGCTTCAATCCTAAGTTAGTTTCAATTTTCTAAAGAGAAATATCCATACATGTTCCATTTGATCCTAGACATTTTTTTCTTTTTCATTTCTGATTAAAACAAGAGAGTTTCAGATCACTGCAAAATAATTTCTTGTTAATTTTTGCTTAACATTCTCCAGTGATAAAAAATAAAATTAAAAACAGAATAAATTCACTGTTCCAAAATCCCTCTTTGCTAGACCCATTGTATCGGTGAGGAGAGTTGCCCCAGGCCATGTGATAAATGAGAGGAGAATATGAAGTTGAGGCAGCACCCCTGCAGGTAAGGCTCGTCCTATAAACCAGAGACTGGGGTTTCTCCAAGAAGCCTCTTTTTTGAAGAAACCTCTTGATCTCCAGGCCTGGGGTTCAGCTGTCAGACTCATCACTGTTTCACACTGATGTCATTAGAATGAGCTCAAAACGGCAGCAACCAGAACTGCTGTGACCTTGACAAAGTGTTCCTTGACCCAGTGGATAAGGAAAATGAAATGTCAGGGAGGAAATGTCACGTCAGCCTTTGAGGGAGGTGATGCAGGAGGGACGGGTAGGGTGCTGTGGGCACTCACGCTGAGCCCACGCCTGTGTCCTGCAATCCTGGGGACCCTGGGGCTGGGGTGGTGCACGGTCCCAGACCCTGGGGACGTGGCCGCTCTGCAGAACCAGGGACACAGGTTCTGTGTGCGGCCCAGGAAGCAACTTTCTCTCTCAATGCCTTTCTGTTGCCCTTCAGCTTGTAGCCAGCCACTTCTCTTCCTCCTGCTCCTCGTCGTGGAAGCCTGTTCCAGGATTTTGTTCCTTTGATGGCTGAACACTTCCTTCAGTTTTCCAGTCAGAATTTATTCATGGCTAGCGTATACTTTTTGTTCTTTTGCCAAGTTTGTCTGTTAGATCTTCTCACTCCCTAGCATTCTCCCTCTCCAAATTTATTTATAGAAAGTGATTTTTTTTTTTTCCTCAGAGCCCTCTAAGTTCAAACTTATTTTTTCAAAATTCAACTTTTCGGCAGTTGTCCAGTCTTTCTCTCTGGCTGTCTTTTACAGTGGTGGACCTTGTCTCTCCTTGGGTTTTTGAGGTTCATTTGTACAAGCCTGGGTCAAGAAGGAGTATGTCTCAGACTTGTTTTTCTTGGTGAGACTTAAAAGTGCCTTTCAGCTGTCTCTGAGCCCTATGTTTTTCTTGTCAGTTTAATATGCTTAGTAATAACACCTACCACTTTTATATGTCACACTCTGCACTCCTTAGACAACTGCACATTGACTGGCAAAGCAACACAAAGATATCGAATTTAACCAGAAAGGAGAAATGTTGCTTTCTTCAATAACCTTTGCCTCCTCCGGGTACTTTCGCAGGTCACAGGATTAGATGCCTTGGTGACTCACAGCTCTCCTGCCTGGCAATTATTAGTCTGTGGAGCTCAAAGCAATTACCAAAGCTTTAAACAAACCTTTTCTGGGTGCAAAAACCTTGGTGACACTATTAGCATCTTGCCAGTGAATTGGGAGTGCAAGTCTGCTGGAAGCGCTGCTGGGGAACGCGCGGTAGCGCTGGTAAAAATACCATTTGCTTGGAGTGGGGAAATATAAATAGATGTTTTAATATAACTCAGTAATACACATCTTCACTGATACTTTACAGACAAGGAGGATAATATATTGTAATAATATAATAGTTCCTGTGAAAAGGGTATTTTTGGATGAAAAGTGGGAAAAATCCTGTTTTGAGAATTGAAAAATGTTTCAAGTTTTCAAAACATAAAACCTACCAGCAGAGCGTTTAGAAAAGAATTCGGTTCTTCAAGGGAAATATTTGTTCCTTTTGAAAAGATTATTTCCCTTCAAAAACTATTTTTGGCAAACTCTGTACAGATGGCTCCATCCGAAAAAAAAAAAAAAGAAGCCAAAGGGGACTTGGAAAGGGGAGTTGCATCTGATCCCATGCGCAGCACAATCTATAGGAGTGTTTCTGTTTAAAGCAAGCTTTGGATGTGTTCCCACTGGTATTTAATGTTGAAACTGCATCAGCTGGACATATAAATGGAGCTACATCTTTGGCGCATTGGTAGCTGTGCAGTGCATCCCCTCAGCTTGGCATCCCTGGGACACGGACCGTATTTTCCTTGGTGTGGTAAGTGCAAGGATCTTGTGAGATTTGGGGTTTTGCTGGCAATTGAGGGCTGGGGAGAGTTTGGGAGCCAGAGGGAACCTGACCTGCAGACATGGGGGCTGGAGCCAGAGAATGAGGTGAAGAATAGCTCGGAGTTTTCCCCAGTGTCACCCAGAGGTGACATCCCAGCCCTCCTCCCCAACAGCTCAGCCAACACCTCCTGGTATTTGGGGTGGTTATGTTTGGGGTTTTTCAGTCTAGAGACAAGGACACTAGGGAGACCTTGCTGCTGCCTTACAGTGCTTAAAGGAGGCCTACAGGAAAGAGGGTCACTTCACCAGGCTGTGTAGTTGTAGCACAAGAAGTAATCTTTTTTAACTAAAGGAGGGCAGATTTAGATTAGATATAGGGAAGAAATTCTTTGCTGTGAAGGTGGTGAGGCACTGGAACAGTTTGTCCAGAGAAGATGTGGATGCCCCACAGGTGCTCAAGGCCAGGCTGGATGGGGCTCTGGGCAGCCTGGTCTGCTGGGAGCTGTCCCTGCCCGTGGCAGAGAGTTGGAACTGGATGAGCTTTAAGATCCTTTCCAACCCAAACCTCATTCTCTGATTCTATTTAGCGTGCCAACTTCAGTATGAAATGTGGAATGGAGGTCACAGGCTGCACATGCAGAAGGAGGGAAGGTGCTCACTGCAAATGTCTTTGTGCAGCAAAGCCTATGTGGCCAGCACAGAGGTTTTCTGTGACATCATGATGTCACAGCCATGTAGGATGCAAATTGGTGCACAGATAAGCAGCTCCAATTACTATGTACCTTGTAAATGTCATATTTTGTCTAGCTATGTAGAAGAACACTGTGAGGTTTTAGCACAGAGGTTTTAATGCTCAACTAATTAAAAAAGTCATCTCTCACTCCTAGGGGCTTTGATTGCTTTTTTTATGAAGGCTTGAGGTATCACACCATTTTCAGATGATGTAATTAACCTGACCTATTTGGTGGCTCCATATTAATGTTTCTTTGTGATAGATTTACAATAAAGCTTCATTATTAAAGACTTCAGAACAAGATTTATTATGATCTTGAGTCTTTCCATTCATTATTTCGTTCTTCTCCTGTGGAAGTGAGTCAGGACCCCTGGGCACTTTTCTTCCATCTCCCAGTAATCTGCGTGCTGCTCTGGAGAAAACTTATGGATTTAACCTCTCTGTTTTGCAATTTACTGTGTTGCAAAGTAGGTGCACGGATAAACCACTGAAGAGATCCGAGAGGCTTATGTAATTCATCTAGGAGCACCAAGTGCCAGAAAGGAGGCAGGCTAGGGAGGCAGTGAGTTTTCAGCTGGTACATATTGTTATTCATGGTCATCTTTCTTCTTGCAGCTCTGATCCCAAATCCTCTGCATTTAGTGTAACGACTCCCACTGACTGTAGTCGGCCTTTGTTCGCTTGAAAAATTTCAAAGGCCCTGAGTGTGTGGGCACCCAGCTGCGCTGAGGGCAGGGAGGGGTTATTCATTAATCCCCGTTTGTATCTTAAAGAAAAACCTATAAAATCTCTGAGCTGTGTTTCTTTCAGTATTAAGTTTTTTCTCCCTAGAATTGGTTTAGAGATAATTCTGTATTAGAACCAGTGTAACATTCATAACGTTTTTTTCTTTTGTTTGTTTGTTTGTTTTTGTTTTGTTTGTTTGTTTGTTTGTTTTAGAACAAACTGTTGCAAGGGAAATTGCAGGCAGACTTCCATGCCTGCCTTAGCTTGAAAGGTTAGGAGTCAGCCTGAAGCCCGCTGCCTGCACTGTTTCATTGATTGTCAGGAGATGGACACCCTTCATGCATTGATATTAAATAAACAGATGTGAAAACTAACCAGAGACTTTACTTTCTGTCGGGCTTTGGGATACCGACAGAAGTTTATCGACTCCAGGGGTGATATGGATGGCATTACTGCTGCACATCAATAGCTTTAACAAGGCCTTTTGTAGGACACCGGGAAACCTACCCAATGTTTTGATGCCTCACTTGGAGCTGAGCTTTCCTAGAGCTCTGCTAATTGCAGATATGCTTGGTTTGCTCCACTGGGGCCCTGCCTGTAGACACAGCATCACCACGGCTTTCTGCCAGCACGGAGCCCAGCCTGCAGGGCATGCAGCACAGCTCCTGGCACCAGAATACCTCCCCAACAGCAGACAAAGCTGTTTTTTCCTGTGCAGAGCTGTCCTTGTGCTCTGTGGAATAAGAGCTCTCTCTGTCACTGGACGCAGAAGATTTATCCTGGATAGGAGGTGGCCCTGAAACACCATCCCCGCAGTAATTAATTGGCCAGTGCTGTAAAGCACAGCAGAAACATTTTGAGAGACATTATCTGCTGTCCTGCTTGAATTAAGTATTCATAAGGGCACCAATCATTCCACAGGCTTTGTTTTGCTTTAAGTTATACTGTATATAAATTATCTGAGAAGCTGATTAATGACACTGAAGGGGAGAGCCCAGCAGACCATGCCTCTCCCCTCTGTCTGATCTCCTCCCCTGCCTGCCCGCAGGACGGTGCGAGCAAACCGAGCTCTCCATCTCCTGCCCTGGGCCCCTCTGCTGTTTCTCTGTGTCTCACCAGGGTTATGATAAACACACACTTCTATAAAAGCTTTCGGTTCTGAGGCAGAGGAAAGCAGCTGTCCTCCTCAGCAGCATCTCCGTTGTGTTCAGGGCTGTGTTACCATGTCCTCAGCAACTCCTGCTTGCACCTGGTGCCCATGGGACTGCCGAGGGGGAAGATGGATGAGATTAGCTTGCCCTTATTCCGCAATCCATTACACAATGAGATTTTTCTTTTGTCCACCCTATTAAGACTTCAGATCCCCGTGTCAGCTTTCCAGACCTGGTGATGGTGCTTGGTGTGACACGGAGCAGTGAATGGGACAGAGCGGGAGTGAGAAGAGCATTTGCAGATGTGCTGAATTCTTCACTGAAGAATTTACAAGGCCAGACTGGGATGCAGCCTGCATCCCCCAGACAGGCCCAGCACAGCTGAGTGCCAGAGCTGCCATGTCCCCAGGGGGAGGCCACGTGGGCAGCTGTGCCCAGAGGCTCACACCCGCGGCCCGAGGACCTTGCTGATGTATTTCCTTGCCTTCAAAGGAGGCTGAAGCTGCTTGGCTATTGCCTTTCCTTGGCTGCAGCAGAAGGTGTCAGTCCCTTGTACCTGCGTAGTCACACCCCAGACCCTGCACAAGGTGACGGTGTGGCTTTCATGGCCAGCTGTAAGCCCACCTCATTTCTGGGGCCACTGGGCAACAGCAAGAGCCAGAGGAGCTGCCGGGGCTCTGCCTTTCCCGGATGAGCCCCAGACACCCATAAAGTTGCTGGGCTGGCCTCCCCTGCCAGCCTGCAAGGAAGCAGCGTCAGCTGCCAGCGTGCAGCCAAAGCTGGCGAGCAGGAAGCCCTGGGCCCTGCCTGGGGATGCAGGCTTCCTGAGCAGTGCCTGGTTCTAACAGGGGTGTGCCACAGCATCCTGAGTCTGGGAGAGAGGGACAGAGCCCGTGGGTGCAGGGGGGGATGGAGGGGCGGTGCTGCTGGCTCCAGCCTGGGCACTGCCCCAGGGTGCGGCCATGGACCCGGTGCTGGCGTTGGCTGTGGGCAGAGCGCTGGGACAGGGCAACAGCAAACAGCACGGCTCTGGTTCTTTCACAGCAAGTAATTTCAATGTGTGTCTTTCTGTTAGTTTGTTTACTGACAAAGCCTTTGAAGCACAGGGACAAAAAATGTTGACTTTAAAGAGTATTTGACATTTTTGATTGATTTTCATTTTATCTCGATAACAGGTTTTTTTTTGGTTTTTTTTTTTCACTGCCCCAAACCAGAACATTTTTGAGAGGAAAAAAGATATGAGGGAAATTTTAAAATGGCTTTTCTTTTTTCTAAATTCCAAATTGCAATTAAAGCATATTTCAGAATGGTGGAATAACCTTTTAAATGGAAATCCCAGAGCTCTCCCAACCCCTCAATGCTGTCACCCTTCATTTAGCACGGAGAACAGGGAGATAAACCTGACCAGAAGCAGAGAAGCCCACAGCCTGGTGAGGTGTTTAGGTCCAGGCTGAGCAGATGTGTCAGGATTAGCACAGGCAGGGTCAGTGCCTCTGAGCAGAAGGTGAAATAGCTGACCCTGTGAGAGCCGCCCCAGACATTTTTCTGTGAGTCATCACCAATGACTTCACCTATTGCAGCACGGGCCACCGAGCTAAGATCACTGATTACAGCAGCATCGCCTGCTGATGGTCTCACATGCCACAGCCCAGTCTGGCTCGGTTTATCTTGTGCAGATCATCAGGATCACAGCACAGTGCGCTCTGGCTGCAGAATGATCTATGGAGCATCAACTCAAGTTAAATTAAGCTCACAAAATAAGCTTTTCAGTGGGAACGGAGCAGATCTGCAGAGACTGGAATTAGACTAGACCAAAAGTGTCAGGGGAAGAGGCAGGCTGAACCAGAGCTAATTTGCAGAACTTAAAATGAAATCACAACTTGTGTCTTACCCGAGCTGCCACCAGGAGCTGAGCTGGAGCCTCTGACCCACAAACTACAAATGCAATTTGGCACCACTCTGGGTACCTGGAGAGACCGCGACCGGGCGTATCAGTATGCAGGAAGAAATCAAAGCAATAAATCTGCTAACAAATGAGAGCTGCAAGAGTAATTGATCCTGAAAGAGGAACACAGCAAACAAAGCTCAACACATTTATTTCTGCTGAACATCCTTACTTCCAAAAGAAGAGCATTTGGAAACTCATGGAAAAAAGGGATGAGGGGAGGTCACCCTCAATCAAGACCCCGATTTGATATCTTCAGAGGGGTGAGCAGAATGTCGGGCAGAATCTGGACTGAAATATAGAGAGGGCTGGTTGCTGAGAGGTTAAAATGTGAAAAAAGAGGAGGAGGAGGAGGAGGAGGAGGAGGAAGGGCACAAGACCTCCAACAACTCTGAGATGGAGAAGTGCCAGCCAGAATACAGCCAGAGAGACTCCTCAGCTACATTCAGACTTGACAGGGATAGAGGTAAAGCAGCAGAAGGTGCTGGAAGGCAGACATGGTGCGTGAGGCCACCTGTGTTCCCAAATATACATTTGCATGAGCATTGCCAACAGGCGTACTACAGCAGGGGAAGAGGGATCTCAAAGTCTCTCTCTTTTTTTTTTTATTTTTTTGGAATGAATGCAATTAAAAGTAAAGAAACAGCATCATCTCCAATCTAATGGGGAAAGATGATATTCTTCGTATGGGGTAGCTGAATTAACTACAGAAAAGAAAAAAAAAACACTGAAGTGATCTTCACTGCTCAGAGGCAGGAACTGGAAGACCACAGGGGAAGCCAAAGTTGGATATTAGCTCTCTGATTTAAAATTAAAACAATTGATCAGTTGTCCTCACTGGAATTAATAGCAAAACAAACAGGGCTGCAATACGCAACTGAAATTCATTGTCTACGTCTGGTCAAATCCAAATGTCTGGTGTCTCCTAGGACTCTTCCAGGTATTTATTGTGGTTCAATCAATTGTATTTTTTTGGTACATAAACTACAGCTATTGGACAGTTGGAAAGTAAAAGTCATTCTAAAAATGAGCACTTTTTTAATGTGTGCAGTTGGAGGCTGCAGAGCTGGTCACACTGCTGCAAACAGCCGACTCAGAAATGGATGCAGTGTCTACAAGGAAGGTGAAATTTCAGTCAGTTTTCTATGTAGCAATTAAAATTAAAGAAAGTGCATCTTCTCTGGTCTAGGTGCGTAAAGCAGCTGCTGTCAGTGATCAGCGTGATCAGTCATCATTAGCTTCTGTTTCAGCCCTGGTGACAGAAGTGTGATTCCGTTTCTCTTCCCCAGTTCCTGTGGGTGCATCTGCTCGTTAGTAGGCTCAGGGGTGTCCCACAAGCAGAGCTCACGCCAGTGTGTCCCCCCAGGCCCCACCTGCACAGCAAATGCCTTGGCGCCGGCCATGAGCACAGGTGCTGGGGAAGGCTTGGTGCCGCTCTCCCAGCGGTTTCTATTGTTAGATGCAGACCAGCAGCCCATGCTGTCCCATGGCGTGAAAGTCTGGTGGGCCAGGAAGAGAGCAGTCGCTTTGGGTGCTGTGGACACGGTAGGGTGGGGGTAGGGGTGGGGAAGAGGTTGACTTGCTGCTCTGCCCTGCTCCTTGGGGGCTGCCAGCCTCCTTCCTCCATAAAGTGGAGAGCTGACCGGAGAGCTGCTGCGTTCCGCACAGCAAATGGAGGTGCAGGCAAAAGCCCCGTTCAGCTTTTACAAAGAGAGGGATTTAGGGAGCAGGATGGCTTGCTGTGAGGTGTGTGGTCAATTTGTACCTGAAGTTCCTCCTGAAGGTCCTCTGTAGGAGCCAGTGGGGACCACTGAGACTCTGCTCTTTGCTCCCAGGTCCCCCCCAGGGCACCTTATGGTTATGGTCGATGGTCGATGGTCGTCGTTCCAAGCATACTGGGGACAGACTGCCCAGGCTTTCAGTGCTGGTATTTTGTGGTGTTCTTTTCCTCATGCAATGCAACAGGCTTGTTAAGAATGAGGAATCCCGAATTCCTGCTGACTTCTTTATAGCTTCATTCCTGAGGGTGAAATATTCCAGCTTGGTACTGCCAGGCTGTTTGTACAGTTCCTGGCCTTGGGATTGCGACAGTGCTCATCCCTCTTGCAGGCTGAAGCATCTGGGCATGGCCCTTTGCAGACAGCTCTGGGCAGATAGCTGGGCAGATAGTTGTTCCCAGAGATTATATGTAGCACATACAAAGAGCCCAGCAGGACATGCAGCTCACTGGAGACATTGCACCATTGAAATGAGCAGCAAATGGGAACCTCAGGGTGAGGTTTGGGCTCAATATAATAAAGGGCAGCAGCGTGTACCTGCACTGCATTTGAATGAAGCCGGATAACAAGGAATTAATGACCCAGAAACCAGGCTTATTACAGTGTCCCGCCTTGGTTATTGCTCCGTGCATTTTCCCTGTTGTATTTAATCTCTTCTTGGATGCTGATACATCCTTAGGGCCTGCACAGTTAAACAGAGTGTTTCTTACAGGGCTGTAGGTGCTTTTCTGGATGCTGTGCCTGGATGGGGTTACAGAACAGAGCTTCTGCACAGCTCTGGGATGTGCTGGGATGGGGCTCCTGCCCGCTGGCTGCTCACTTTCGGATGGAGATCTTTTTTTTGTGTTTAACAATATGTTTTGTTTTCAATTCAAGATTTTTCTTTAAAAGACAATTGAAGGCTAATTCCTAATGAGCTAGCTCTGAATGAAAATATAACTGATTTCCCTTGAAATATGTCAAAATGAAAGATTTCATCTGGAATCACTTCTCTTTTCCTTAAACAGATAGTTCAGCAAAACTGAGGTGAGTTAATAAAATATTTCAGATTCTATCACTTTTTTTTTGCAAAAAATTCAACCAGTTGCAAAATGCTGCAGATATCCAGGACTCTGCCAGCTCCACTGACCTTACAAAGCTGCTTCCCAGGGCTTTGTAAAATCCAGGACACGTTTTCTCCTTTCTGCTCCTCAGCTCCATACCTCACTTCCTACGTTGCCTCTCAGAGCCCCTTCCTGGTGACCTGTTACATCCCCAGGGCTGGGTTTTCAGACCTGCATAGGTGCACATGGAGGACGAAAATGCCCTTTTGTTTCGAGTTGCATCCATGTAGTAGTTCAGCAGAGAATTAGGAGATGCAGCAGATGTGGGAGGCATGGTGTATGGCTGTGGCTATGCACTCCCGGCAGACAGAGGGGGATCGTTCTCACAGTGGTATAAATCACAAACTTCTCCTTAGCAGGCAGTGATTTTACACTTGTGTAATCTTTAAAGTCATTGAGACTGGAAACAAATTCAGGGAGTGATTTTTGAAAACCTGTTTCTCCTTCTTTATATTGTTTGATCACCTGCAAGAGGGAGGAAATGAAGTGCAAGAGCTGTTCTAAAATAATGATGAAGTATCAGGTACATTTGGGGAATTCTGCTCATGCAATCTGTCATCTCACCTCAGTTACGATGTGGCAGGTACCTGCCAGTGCCAGCAGGCTGGGAGCAGGCAGCAGCACAGCAAAGCTGAGATGCTCAGCCCGTCCATCCACCCAGGTATTTCCTGGTCAGGTGAGGCATCTCACCCTGCTACCATCCTGCTCCTGCTGACCACAGGAGCAGATGTGGCTGTTACGGTACAGCCAGCCAAGGGGCTACGGGGCAGGTGTCCCTGGACAGAGTCACTCCCATCTTTTGCATTATTATATATTTTTTTAATTTCTTGAACACCTTTTTTTATTCTGCATTTGTACCTCTGCATACTCACACTCCTCCGAAATAAAGATTTTTCCCCCAGTTAGTATTTCCACTATTAGTACCGGTTTTGCTATGTCTGCACCAAAATCTGATATTTCTGATACAGTTACCTAAGGATTCTTGGCCTTATATGATGTTGCCTTATATAATGGTTACAGTGATGCTGTTGGCCTCCCGCGGTTGTGCTGTCGCAAAGCTGTGCAGGACCCCGCAGTTAACTGTGAAGTCTGCCCGTTTCTCACATCATCCCTTCTAGACCATTCATCCAATTCAACCATCCTTCACGGGACCGTCTATAATTTTTGTCACTTCCCACACTGTTGCATGTCACATCTAGACATAGTCAATGCATTGTCCAGCAGCTCTCCAAATCTTCTTCAGTTCGCACAGCCACAGCCCTGGTCAGTGCCTCGCAGCCCTGGTTTCTCTCTGGGTGGTGCCATGAAGGCACAGCTTGCAGGCAGCCACCCTGGAGGCAAAGGCTTCCTGGGAGATGCTCATGAGCAGCGTATGAAGAAATAAACTCACCAGTTCCAGCAGGCAGCAGATCAGAATCTCCCTAAGCTGGTGGTCAGATTCAGACTACAGCATTTAATGGCTACTGATAAAACAGGGGGAATCTCCTCCATGGCCATGTTGCAAGACCTTGTGAGACGTGCTGTGACCTGGGCCCTTTGAGACCCCTGGGCCCTCAGACAAGGTAACAGGTTGCAGCCACCTGGGGATGGTGGAAGAACTGTTTTTAAATCTCACAGCAGTGAAGTCAGAGAGGATACCTTGCACTGAAACCTCTGAGGACAGCCAGGAGCAATGGATGCACTCGAGTTCAGAGTCCACACCCAGTGCCTTAGGGAAGTAAATAAAATATTAAATCAAATACTTCAAAGCTCCCCGTGCTCCTTCCAGAAAGCTGAGCAACGTGCTGTTGGGCTGACCCTGAGCCGCCAGGCCTGGGCGAGCTGCCCCAGGGCTGATCCTCGTGGAACACAGGTCTCTCCACCAGCTGGAGATGTGCTTGCCCAGCGCTCCCAAGCACTGCCCACCCGTCGGGTGCCAGGGGACAGCCCTCGCCATCCGGTCTGAGCCCCTGTGTTCAGCCAGAGCCATCCCTGCTTGCGATGCCTACAGTGAGAATGTAGCTTTGCTGGACTCAGGACAGTTGTTTTGCAGGAATATCTGGTTTGATTTAAAGGCTTCATCTGATGGAGACTCGACAACATGCTCAGATGATTTGTCCCAGCTGTGAGTCTCCTTCACTTGTATACATTTACACCTCCTTCACTTACATCTATTTACACTTGACTTGTAGAAACTTGTGATTTCAGGTTCTTCTACACCATCTTTTCCTACTCAACAGAAGCATCCCCTCACCACCAGTCTTTCAACCTGTGTAGATATCTGTGAACTCTGTTTGATTCACAGTAATTCTTTTTCTTTGATAAATTCAGTGGATTAGCTCAGGCTTCTCGTTATAGCTTGTCTTCCTGGCCATGGCACTTCTCAGAGCTGGTGGCCAGTGCCCTTTGCCAGGGAAGGAGTTCATCAGGGAGGTTACTGAGCAGGAGATTACTGCTTCCTTCCAACTCGGTTTGCATCCAGATCTTCTTGATAACATCAACAAGCTTTCCTGTGGCTCTCACGTGAGTCTCCTGCTGTCAGTGAAACTCCCAGGATGCTCAGAGAACTTGTGTAGCTTCTGGTGGGCAAGTTTAATTTATGAGGGGAATAAGTTTGGGATATAAAATATGAAGAGAATTGATTTGCTATTTTAACTCTATTTACTTTTCACTATGATTTGCCTAAATGGAAAGTGGTGTTACATAACACCTGGGACCAAGAGGACCTGGGGAAGAGCTGAGTTTGCTTTTGGTTGCTGACACCAAATGCCCTCTCCTCAGGACCAGCTTATGGAGGAAGATGCTATGTTCAGCCAACACCTTCTCTTCAAAACACAGATCCTCCTCTTGTAGGGACCTCCATATGTGTACCTCACTGAGAGCTCAGGTGTCAGTGTCCTGCCTGCTTAGATCCCAGCTCAATCTGCGTGCAGAGAGAAGCAGACGGTTCGAGCAGAGCTCAGCAGCCATGGGAAGATGCTCAGTGTGTGCCATGACTGGTTGTGCCATGTGTCACTGCTCCTTAAGGCAGAGAAAAAACATTGTTTCTGCGTAGACACAGGAGAGTTACTGATTTCCTTGCAAATTTTTCCCCTCTTCTGCTCTGGGACTTCTGTAAGCAGAATGCTATTCCCAGGTGTAGGGACTAGAAGGTAAATAAATAATCCACTAATCATCTGGATCTATAGATTGAAGGTGTTTGCATGGAATAAATCAAAACCCAGCTGGGTTGTAGGATGACACGCACAGTGCGACGGAGAGCTGAACTTACAGCAAGGGCTGATGTTCCCTAACCCTCCAGCAACATCTTTCTGAACAACTTGTGTCAATAGGCTCCAGGCCAGAGTATGCTAAGAGCTGTCCTGTGGCTGCATCCATTATGTATCGCCAAAAGCCATCCTAGAGGTTGCCACACATCTGCACATGTCTGTGGAGTTGGAAACAGCTGTGTCAGCCTCAAACATCATTATGGGCAAAAGGAGCACACAGTATGTATGTGGAGCTCAGAATTCATCATTTCAGTTCACGGTTTAACAGTCTAATTATCCAAATTGCCTAAGTAGTAGAGGAAACACACCTTAATAAAACAGCAAAAACTTTTATACAGAAGCTCCCAGGTATTTACCTCTGTCCTCTGGACAGCCTTCCATCTCCTTCAGCATCCTAAAATCAGCAGTTCCCTCCTTCCCCAGGAAAGGGAGAAGGAAAGGTTGCAAAAAGTCATCAGCATCCTTAGTTCTCCTCTGGAAGGAGTTTGATGGTGGCTGTTCCACACACATTTTTGGGTCTGCATATTGGGTCTGTCCAAGCCTGTGTAGCTTGTGTCTGCATGAGCGGAACTCAGCCACCACCAATTTGTGGGCTGGGTACAGAGGCCATGGTAGGCAAGTAGGCTAAAATGAACCCAAATAATTGTGATTATAGGTAGCGGTAATGTGAAGGAGCTGCATCTTGAGGAGTGGTTGTCATGGAATGGAGAACTGAGAGGTGCGGGGAAAACAGTAAATAAATTGGCTGTTCCATGCAGTGGACCAATGCTGTCTGTTCCAAAGTGTCTGTCCAATGGACAACACAAGTTAATTTGTTACTCACACCCTTCGTGTTTCTGCTTCATTATGTTTGCTGAAGTCATGCCCAAAGGCACTGCATTTGGTGCTACATGAGAAAAAAATAAAAAATAAAAAAAATGGAGCTTCCCAGGCCAGGCTTGTATGTAGTAGAACAAGGAGGTTCCTGAGACATATCATCTTAAAGAGAATTTTGTCTAAATCATGTATCAGTGGGTTGCAGTGAGAAAAATATTAATGGTGGTTAACTGACACAACTTGCAAAAATCTGAACATTCCTCTTATGTTCGTTACTCATAGAATTGGGTTATTGTGCATTCCTCTTGCACTGCAGCATCACACCACAAAACTAAGCAATCAGATGGAGACAGGGAAAGCTTCTCTTAGGAGGGCTACAACAGATGAAAGAGATTTAAATAAGGCTTCTATACCCAAAGTGAAATTTACAGATGAGCTGATGTCTGCTCATGGAGACCAGCTGTGAAGTCTAGGTGACCTCCTGATGTCAGAGAGAACAATCCATCTAGCAAGGTTAAAGGACTGGATTTAGATTAATTCAAGAGCTTGTCCAATAAGATAAAGCAGTGTAGTGAAGGTAAATATTTGCAGCTTTATTTGCTGTGAGATTAATGTAATTGGCTTGGATTCCTTCACATCCTCCAGCCTCTTCATAAACACTGCACACTGTTAAATGCTGCAATAATGAAGGCATTTTGTCTTCATCATACTGGAGGGCAAGAAGCAGGGGAGAGCTATTCTTGCAAAATATTAGCCCAGTTTTGCAGACCCCAGAGGATCTATTAATTTAGGTTAGAGGCTCTGCATCTAAGCAAGAGCTGAGCTTGGTGAGCATGCGAAGCTTTCCACAGCCCCTCCTCCATCTCCTCCTNCCTCTCCTCTCCTCTCCTCTCCTCTCCTCTCCTCTCTTTCTTCCTCTCTTTCTTCCCTCCTTCCTCTCTTTCTTCCCTTTTTTTCCTTTCTCCATACAGCCAGCACAGAACTTGGGCACAGAGCATTCCACAGCATCAGTCTGGGCTGCCAAGTAGGGCTTCAGACCACTAGGAAAATTCCACAACACTGTTATCTGGCATCCCTTTTATGAGTTATTGCATTCAGAAACCCTGAAACTCAGCTGTCAGAAGATGTGTGTAGTAACTGATCTTAAGGAATTGGGAGATCAGAGGGAATGGGGAAGGGAGAGTTTCATCCTGGTCCCAGTGGCCAATGGAGGTCTCCTTCTGGTACATGTCATGGGAGAGGAAAGCATGACTTCTCTGGTAGAAACTCAGGATAAACTCAGCGTCCCCTACGGATAGGCAGTATTTCTTAGTAGCTACCTTCCTCCAGCCACAGCATCACAGCATTGCTGGGGCTGGAGGCAGCTCTGCAGACCACCCGGGGTCCTGACGCAGGGTCACCAAGTCCAGGTTGCCCCGGTCTGCATTCAGCAGAAAGCAAGGGGGAAAAAAAAAAAAAAAGATAGCAACATCAACAACAGCAAAAATCAACATCTTTTTCTTGTGTTTGAGTGGATTTCGTTTCTTTTGGTTTGTACTCATTTTCTCTTGACCTTTCACTGAGTGTCACTGAGAAGAGCCTGGTTCCATCCTCTTCACTTCTCCCCATCCCTGCTGAGTCACTGCAGCCACAGGGAATCACTCCCCCTTCTCTCTGGCCAGCCCCCCCACCAGTTTCCTCCACTGCACGCAGAAATGGACTGGGGTCCGCTGTTCAGAGTCTGGCTTTCCACCCATTGCCTGTCTTCTCAGTCCTGGCCATTGGAAACGCAGATGGACAGTGACAAATGGAACAGAAAGCAGCTCACTTTTACCGTGCACGCTGCTGGCAGCAGCTCCGCATTCAGGGAAATGAAGCCCAGCCTCAGAGGACAAGGCAGCACACGGCCAAGCCACGGTCTGCAGGCACTGATAGGCACGAGTCCCAGACTGGCTGCTACCGGAAGCCTCTCCGTGATCAGAAAAGTCAATCTGTACCAAGTTATGCAAAATCAATTAAAATCTGCGTGGCTCCATTGTAGGCCAGCCACTGGAACCTGCTGTTGTTTTTTCAGCCCATCATGACAGTCCTTAATTACTTGTTACTTGTTTTTTTTCTTTTTTGTATGCTGACATGCTTTCTCAATGCTCAGAGACTGTTAAGCGCTTCTGAGACTGTTTCAAATACCCACTCATCTGTATTTTGCTCTGTGATTTGCTTTCCAACCTGGAGACATTCATTAGAGGGGTGCTTCAGTGGAATTCATACACATTCTATGATTATTGTCACCGAAATGACAGTGTCCACACTGGCTTGCACAGCAGTAATGATGCATGGCTTGATGAGCTCCTAAACAAGTCCCAGATGGAGATATTGATTAGGTGGCTTTGGCTTAGCTGTTGAAGAGTAACAAAAATTGTTTATTGCAAATTTCCTATGCGGTGACAGAAATAATTCATATCATACAGCGAACTATCCTGTGAAAAAGCAGAGTTCTCTCTGATTTTTCCTTCTCCTGAATGTGTGAGAGCTGAGCATGAGGCCATGGGGCTGCGGGGCTGGAGGGCAGGTTCCATGGCACCGGGGTCCCAGCGGGGTGGGTGGATGTGGTGAGCCAGAGCTGGGGAAGTGCTTGTGCAGAAGAGAAGAACTGCTGCTCAATGGCCCCATCAAGCATTTCCACACTACATTCTATTGAATAATATCGAGCTTTCCTGTGTTATAGGTGACCAGATTTTGTCTTTCCAAATTCCTGGCTGTTGGGTGACCTGAGCACCCAGAAAGACTCTGTGTAAGCAGTGACTGGATGAGATGATTTAGTGACCAAAGCAAAACACCAGGGAGTGCTGTTAGTGGCACTTTGTCCACCTGCTTTCAGCACCGTCCCTGCTGATGGCAGGGGGGAACGTGGGCTGGTGAGGGAGGCATTGGTCCTGCAGGGCCACGTGCTCTGAGCAGTGCCTCCAGTCTGTGCATGGTGGCTGTGGCTCATCATCAGCCCTGCTCACACAAACCTGGCACTTCAGCTCTTTCTTCAGCTCTAAAAGTCTCTGCTTCAACCCATAACTGGATGTCAAGACATAATCAACACATTTCCATTTCTACAAGCTTGCTGTAGGACTGTCTCCTGACTGCAGTGTGGATCACATATAGGCCAGAACGTGAGCATAAGCTAATTTCAGGTCTGTGGTTTCTATATAGAAATGACTGCCCGATTTAGATCTGGTGCTGTCAGCACCAACCACCCACCCAGAGACCTGAACAAGTTTTCCTGAAGTATGACAGAATTCCCTTTCTGTAAGCTCACCCTGCTTTCTTGTAGCACCAGCATGATTCTCCTTCTTCAGAAACCTACTGTAGATCTATAGACCTACCCAGTGCCACCCACGACATATCTCCTCTTGGACAGAAGAGGCTTAGAAAAAAAGCTTAAGACTCCTGCAAGCACAGATCACTATTTCCTTTGTCTCCACACTCCTCCTGCCACTCCCAGTAATGAGACGTTCAGGGATTTCCACACCTGACAGCGTACCTGGGCTGTCATGTGGCTCTTTGCCTATCTAATCTATTTTTTTAATTAGTATTTTTTTTTCTTTTCTGCATGTTAATGAGATTCACAGTTTAACTAGGCACTGCATGAGTAAGTTCTTCTGTTTTCTTTAAACTTGCTGAAATGATAATTTCCTTGGGTGGCCTCTTGCAACTGCTTTTTGACAAAATGTGAATAATCTGTCTTCACTTCCTCCTTTGTCATTCACAACTTCAGAGACCCTACATTCCTGCTTCCCCAGGGCGAGCCTATGTGCAGAACTTCTTGCAGTGTAGCTTCCCAATCAAACCCATAAATCAGAATTGACACAACATTAGAGCTGAGGAACATCTGTTATCTGCTAATGCCAACGGTGAGTCAGGAAATAGAGATATGTGGACCACAGAGAGGAAAGAGCTGAGGTTTAAAATAAGAGGAAGTGAAACATACCTGGAACATTTGATAGCAGCTTGGCCTAGAGCCTTGCTGTGCAGCTTGGCAGCTCCAGCTCTGTGCAGCACTCTCCATTGGGCATGGATGAACTTTGGTCTTTGAGCTAACCAGTGCTGATCAGCTGATCATGTCTGTGCATCCTCAGTGATGTAATGCAGAGAAGGAGGCACAGGGATGCTGTTAGGTACTCACAGTCATTTTTCAGTGGAACTCTTCCCACCACCTCAGTGGGCTCCAGGAAAGCAAGCACCAAAGAGCTCTGGGCACCTCTGATCACACTTCGGGCCTGCCAGGGAATGCCCTTGGTCCAGAGGAGCAGAAGACACTGGGGAGAAGAGGAGAGGCACCTGGCAGGAGGCAGCAGGTGCAGCTGGCAGTGTGCAGATGGCAGTCATGGCACAAGGGCATAGAGCCCCAGATGTCGCAGGCACTGCGGGTTCTGTCAGCACGGCCCTGCCGACAGCTCCGCCTGCAGAGGCCCTGCCAGCCCGAGCTGCCCTCGGTCTGCAGGAAGGCACTGCTTCTCCTGACACTTTCCTTCTGTGGCCTGTTCCTCCCTGGGCCAAACCTGTTTAGAAATGGCTCCTTTCCCTGGGGGAACCCCTTGGGAACCGGCAGGGTGCCCAGGTTCGTGCTTCCTTATGGGCAGCCCCTGCCTTCAGTAAGTCAGCACAACGGGCTGAATTCGCTTCCTCTTGTCTCGTGCAGCATTCACGCTCCTCCCAGTGCTGTCCTGGCTTCCTGAAGGTGCGGTGCTGGGGATTCAGCAGGAGATTCAGCAAATGTAATGCAAGTAGCTAGCAAAACCCTTAATTCGCTCCCTGAGATATTGCAGCTGAAGACGCCTGAATCACACAAAGCAATAACACTTTCCTTTCTAAGGGAAAGCCAGCCTATGGGCTGTTTAGTAATGTCTTTATCATTCTTTAATTGCTGCTTTTGTTTTTAAACAAAAGAAATAAGCATGAAAATAAGCCAAGAAAAGTATATATTTACATAAAAGTAATTCAGATACATGAATGAAAGGAAATGAACCAATTTAACAGGCAGGAAAGGTTAAAGATGATTACATGCTTTATAATCTATGCAGTCTCTCTGCAACACTTCTCATTGTAGAACATGGTTGCTATAACATAAATAGGCCCGTATTTCAGGCCATTCCTTTTAAATCGCTAAAAAAGTATTTTTAATGCATTACACAGAGAATGATGATGTTGAAGGAAACTGGTTGCTGTTGGGGAGCAGTGCATACCTGGATTTTTTCCATGCTGCATAGAAATGTTCCCCAAATGTTTTTGAGATCTGGAGGACATCAGACTGAAATATTGACCCTTGACCAAAATACCATGTTCCTCCTCATACTGCTTTGGCCTCAGAAAAAGAAAAGTTACTGTGGAGCCACAATGCCTCATTAACCAAGTGTGGATCAGACGAAATCCCACATGGAACCTCTCCAGGTGTACTCAGCTGGCCAAGCCCGGAGGAGATGTGTGCAGGAGAATGACTGCAGCCTCTGCAGCAGCCAGGGGTCCCACCTGGGGCTGAGATGGACGCTGACACAGAGATATGCCCACAGCTGCTGGGGAGAAACAGAGGCATGGAGAGACCTGGAGAAACCCATACAAGTTTTCCAGTGGCAGAAATAAGGCTTTGGTCACTGGGATTGTTGAGCTTGGCATCTCACAGTGGTTCTGGAAGGCAACTCCTTCTCTCCTCTCATTTTACCCATCCAAGCTTTCCCAGGTTTTCTTCCTCAGTGTTATTTCTCCCCCTCACTCACATTTTCAGTGTTCTTCCAGGCTGCTCTTAGCAATGTTGTAGCCAGCGTTCGAGAGCAGGAGGCTTGTCCATCTTCTTGCCTTCAAATCCTCTTTTAAGACCTTGGTCCTCAGGACCTGGGCTGCCAACCTGATCTTCTCCTGTCCTTCAGACCTCCAAGTCAAGGGACACCTCTCAGACACAGGGGACCGGAGCCCACATCACAGATCCAGCCACAAAGTTTGCACGTGCTTTGATGTGACTGTCCACCCATGTCCTTGGTGCTCCCTGGAAGCATGTCTTCCCAGCCATGTATCCTGTGCTGTCCCTTTCCTGCCTGCAGGCTCTGCCCGCTCCCATCTGCTGCAACACCCCAAGAAACGAAGGTGTGCGCATCCATATTTTCTTCCCCTGTTAGAGGCAGATAAATGATTTCACTCCCACTCCTCTCAGGGGACATCATAAATGTTTGCGAGGCAGTTCCGAGAGCTCACCACCACATGTTCATACACACGGTTTCATCCTGTGAAATTTCCTGTTTTGTGAATGCCTCAGGCATTCTCCATACTACTTAACCTCAAAACAGGGCAAATGGAAATGACCCTCTGAAATTCAGGCTTTCCTGAAAGCAGTTCACACATTTCAGATATGAAATTTCAGGAGTGCACATGCTTTAGTAGTGCACTGAAAAATATGAATGAAAAGCAACACAGGGAAGCTTCAAAATAGCCTGGAGTGAGATTTTTCTGATGAGGAGGAGGGATTGTGAAAAAAGATGGATAATTTTAATGCACAACCTGAGATAGAGCTGGGTGCCTTTTTATGTCAAGAACCGATCATCCTATTTTTGAAGCAGTGCCTTCTTCTTATCTGCATGAAGGAGTCCCAGCGAGGGAGGACTGTCGCTGCGCTGTTCTCTTGCATGTTTCCCACAAATCTTTGCTATGAGTCTGTAGGTGCCAATGCAGTCAGCTTGGAAAGAAACCGAGAATTTGGTGTTGAAAGCATAAGTCAGCATGACTAAGACGAAATCCCCTTGTGCCCCAGGAAATAGGAGTCATTTCTTTGTGGAAGTCAATCACTGGGAGGAGGTAAATGTCAAAGCCTGAGCTGGAAGGCTTCGTGAAGGTCATTGGTGATGTGCTAGGAACAACAGCCAGAGCTGTGTTTTCACTCAGTCTCAGGACTGCACAGCTCCACTCTATTTCCTAGGAAATGTCCTTCCTCACTCACCTCAAGGCTGGGCTGTACAGGCTGGCTCCATGTTTCTTTCCCAGAGTTGGTTGCCCAGCTCCTGGTTGCCATTCCTTCTGGCACTCTCTTGGTGACTTTACGAATTCCAAAAGTTCAGTTGTTCACCGGGAGGGAACAAGCTATGTTTTTCCAAAGAGGATTAATCCTGACTTTGAGTGCAAGGGAAGGAAATGTTTAGCAGGCAGATTTCTTTTCCAGTGTGCTAAAGAACAAGACGTGGGGCAGGCTGATCTCACATGAACACCCATCAGCAGGAAGGTTGCGGGGTGCCAAGAAGGACACATAAGAAAGGCAGCAGCAAGTTGTAAAAGTAGACTTAGACAAGGGGATGCAATTCTTTGGTTGCTTCCAAGGACTGTCCGCTCCCTTGAAGACAGCATCTAGCACCTTTCCAGGATCCATGATGATCAGTTCACTATGGATCAGTTCACCTGTATGGATACATACAGCTGGGAACTGCCACGTGCATACCTTGGAGATCCGTGGAGGAGAAGTCTGAGTGAGCTCTGCCTGGGGCTTCACTGCAGGACAGCCCAGGTGTGCACAAGTAAAACTGATTTCTGTATGCCCTGCTGACTCCCTCCCTCCCAAGCTGGGACAAGGCTGACTCCAGGACAGCCTTGTTACTGACCACAGGACATTATCCTAAAGTGGAGATGGACATGAGCTGCTGAACAGCTGGAAGGAAACACAGGCTGGTCACGCTGCTGTAGTGGCATGTAAGTCATTAGCATGTTGAATGGCACCCTCAGCTGGACAGCAAGGCAGAAATCCAGTAAAAAGGTATTAAAAGCATTACTAATTCATGCCTCAGAGCCCAGGCAGTGCATTAAGCTATGGGCATCCTGCACTGCAGAAGATCTTTTAACCAGACAGAAAACAGCAGTAGCACAAAACACTGCAACTGGTTAAATTACAGAGCGAGCCAAAGCGTTGACATGATTGATTAATCTCTATCAGAGCATCAAGAAACTATGAAACAAACACACACTCTGGTGGGCTTTATCTCCCACGCGACCAGCAGAAATGTCAGGTTCATCCACTGTTTATCAGGGAGGTGGTTTGTATGCAGCCAGGGTAGCGGCACAGTTAGCAATCCATGCAGAACGCTTCCCAAGATGCGTGTCTGATACTCCAGACCGGTGATGGAGGCACCGTGTCGGGCTCAGAGGATGGAGATCCTCTGCTCAGGCAGCTCTGGAGCTGCTGCATCTTAACACGATGACTGCAGATCTGAATTCCTAAAGCAGCCGAGGTTTTGGTGGGAAGCAAAGGGGAAACTGCAATTCCCCTAGAGCAACTCTTATTAGGATCCTGGTTCCTGCTGACACATTGGTGACATGTTCAATAGCTGAGTAGAAAGAGACATTTTAATACTTAGAGGAACAGCTAATCTTAGGGAGAGCAAGTGAAATTCCCACTTGCAGCCTGCTGCTTGTGCTGCATGCCCTCTCCCCACCCCAGCTGTGCAGGGAGCACTTCCAGGCATTCCGAAGTCCAACACGCTGGAAGTTTCTTGAGCGGTCCAGCGGATAACCAGGGCTGTAGAGCTGCTCCAGCCTTAGCACACCTGTTCTCAGCAGAGCCACAGCACTATCACAGCTCTAGTACTTATCATAGCAGGCTGGTGAGAAGACATTCTGGAAGCAAAACTCAGGCGGATGCAGAGCAAAGGTTTGGGGGAATTTTCTGGATCTCCATGCTAAGTGTAGAACAACGGCAGGAAGAAGGGTTTAAGAGTTGGTAGGCACTGAGGACACAGCCTCATTGACCTTTACAACCTCTAATTATGAATTCTTCTCCTTGGGCTATCCTCTGCATGGTCTGTCATTGTTTCCAGCCAGTCCCAGAGGATGACGAAAGATGCTCCTCTCTAGCAAGTTGGCAGGAGGAGCTGTGGTGATCCAGCACAGTACCAGGGGCTGTGCAAAGGATGCGAGCATTGCAGTCTGCCCTGCTGCAGGGCAGAGCTGGGAGGCACAGTTACAGGCTGGAAGTACTGGTATGTCCTTGGAGAGAAGTCATGCCATGGGGACCTCACCAGGTAATTTTCCCCTGCGAACAGCATCTGTCAAAAAACTAATGCTGATTTACAGTGGAATCTCACTGTAAATACTGGTGCCTTCTGATCACATGGCGAGACTGATCTCAGTGATGTGAATGATGTTCAGTGAGTAAGGAGCTGCTGACAGGAGGGCACAAACTCATGCAGTATTGCTCTGTAATAAGTGCTGTGTCTGTTCTTCCTGATGAGTCAGAACAGAGAGGGAACCTGCAGCAACCCCCCTGCTTCTCCCAAGCCACGGAGATGCCAAGCTACTTCCCACAATCCCAGCAAAATCCGGACAGACTCACAGTGATGTTCTGCCTTCTCTGGAGTTTCATCCAGAGCATAGCAAGGGTCAACGAGCCAGCTCGTTTCCGAAAGCTTTGTAGAGTTCAGATGACGTCTTTGTGTGTGTATTGCTTTCACTCCGCACAGCTCTGGAGTTGTCCTAGTGCTGAGCTAGAAGTAAATAGTTTGTCTGGTCTGCAAAGGGCTGCCAGATGGTCAGCACTCAGAGCTGGGTCTCATTTCCAGCGTTGCACTCAGGTTTCATCCCTGTGGCCCCATCTACTAACAGGTGGGTGAGACCTCTGGTGTTGAACATCAGTGGAGATGACAGGCATGTCTGGCAGATCAGCCTAAGACAGGCTGAAATGTGCCTTCTTGGAGAGGATGTTTTGTGCATGCTCAGAGGACACAGACTTGTTAGAAATGAAGTTTTCCAGCCTGTTTCGAAGCTTGGTTCCCATATACAGGAAAAATCTGAGAAACCCTCTGTACTCTGGTGTAGAACTGCCTTACCAAGAAAAGAGGGAAGGTCCTGTTAACCTGTGGAAGGGATGGACAGGAAAATACAAGGCTGAAGCTCATGCATGAACTTCTTGGAATTATCCAGCGGGAAATGCTGCCTGAGGCACAGAAAAGCGAGGGCCTTGGCCTTGCTGAAAGGCCCAGAGCTCTTCCCCATCCCCAGTGCAAACCCATGTTCTCCAGGAAGGGGTTGCAGAACCCAGCTGATGAGCTGAGGGGAGATGAGCTCTTCAGCACACAGATTTCAGGAGAATGTTTGTATCCGTGGTGCATGGCAAAGGTAGGGTGCTCCACTCCTCCCAGCTTCTGTTTCGCCAGTAGGCCCATGGCTGTTCTTTTCCTTCATGTAACCTTACTTTGCCTGTGGAGGCATGGCTTCTGTACTTTCATTGTCTGGATGTTCTTAGCCTTGTTCCACTTCTCCAGACCTTCACCTATTTGGTTCTGGCTCCATATACCACGAGTAAAACATATATTTATGGAATGTAATTTTCAAATTTGATCTTGCTAATTATTACCTTCATTATGGATCAGTCCTGAGGGAGCGCTTAGGTTTTGAGAGCTTTCTAGTCAAATTTTTCTGAAGCTCATTTTGAGGTTTGTTAAGACATGCAAGGGTCTTTCATCTTTATATATATTTTGAAATTGCAGATGCTCTTAAAT
The DNA here is from genome assembly GCA_013396635.1 of Penelope pileata. Lineage (NCBI taxonomy): Eukaryota > Metazoa > Chordata > Aves > Galliformes > Cracidae > Penelope > Penelope pileata. The sequence continues at coordinate 199,672 of WBMW01004559.1, read as the reverse complement.
GGAATAGGACTGTCAAGTGAAAAATGAAGCGTGGTATCAGATACACTAGGCAGGTCTTCCAAGAAAGGAGTGCAGAGGGTGGCAAATTAAAAGGCGTTACGAATAAAGCTTTTCAGATTGGTTAATACGAAGTGAAAAATGTTCTGTGGCTTCAACAGAAAACAAAATTAGCTTGTGGATTAAGATGAAGAGTGAACCTGTTAGAAACAATCTCAAAGTGCTGGCTTAAGTCTGTAAGGACAATCAAATAAAATGATGGCCCTTTGACACAAAGTCACCAGCACTTTATCGAGTTACAGGAAGATCAGTGGAAGATCCAGGGAGTGCAGTGAGTTGGTGAAGGAAATCGTGCTGTGAAGGAAGAAAGTCAGCTGTGTTTCGGGTCACCTTCCTTCATAAAAGGCTGCTTTACCTGCTGGGTTGGGATGTTGGGAACCAACTTTGTTTCTTTCCAAGTACATTCTGCACATCACCAGTTATTTAATAGCTTGTATGTCTGTAGCCATAAGGGAATGATGACCATATTTTTCCTTTTAATTTACAAGATTGTTTGCACACTGGGATGCCAGATGGCCTGAACTTTAAGTTGGGAGATAATGAAGTCAAATACTAGCCTCTCATCCTGAGAAGAGGAAGAAAATCCCTCTGAATAGATGGCTTCTTGCTGAGTGCTCACAAACATTTCCGTGCAGGGCATAAAGCCTCGGCAGGAGTAGCAGTCATACCAGCAGGTTAAAACATTGCTCCAGCCCTTCCTTGTGCATAACTGCAGGCTGTATCAGAGAACAGCAGCTGCAGACCCTCCAAACCTGCCGTGGGATTTCAGTCCATTAGATACGCAGTTGTGAGTTCCCAAATCTTCCTTCCAGTCAGCACCTCTCTGTCCCTCCCAGCTCTCTTCTGGGGGATGCCCAGCCCTCTGTGTGAGGCTGGAGCAGTCAGAGCGGATGTCCCAAAGACTGCTCCCTGCAGATGTGAATTTCATCGTGATGGGCAGCTGTTAAACTGAGACGCTGCAATTCGGAAGTTGCATCAAGCTAGTGGCGGTCAACAGAGAGAGCAAGGAGCACCGCTGGTAGGGCAGATAAGTCACTGTGGGGAGATGTTTGTGTTCATGAACACAGGAGGAGCCTAGTTAGGCAGGTCATATATAGATATCTGTGCCATCATCACTTAGAGACAGGAGAGAAGAACCCATGCCTTACCAGCACTATGAGCCGCAGATTTTCACACGCCAGCAATGCTGTTTATGAGTGCTTTTATAGAGGTGCTGGCCTCAGAAAGGAGGCAATGTCTGACCCACTGAGGCAGGGCAGGGCCATTGCCCATGCTACATGTGCCACTCCAACCAAGGCTGAAGCTTAACTGAGCTGGATGGTCAAGGCCAGAGCATGATGTGGCCAATCTAGAGGTGTCCTGGGTCAGTCCCAAAGAGCATCTCTGACAGTTAGGAAATGAATGTTCGGTCTCCTGGTACTCCCCACAATACTTCTTGCTAGACTTTATGCCACAAATCTTTTCACCGCCTCCACAAAGCCTCCTTTGGTGTCTGCCATTGCAATGCAGAGGGTAACAGCCCTCAGACTTGCCCTGTGTTCCTCTCCCTTTCTTCCTATATTGCTGCAGTTACAATTCCGTTTTCAGCAGTTTTCAGTGCTCTCTATGGAGAAACGATTGGCACTAATTGATAAAATGCTTTCATTTACTTGGTGACAGAATTATTAGAGGCTGATAATTGATGGAATGATATCACACAGCTTTTTTCCAATGATCACATTAATTATATATCCCTCCTGCTTTCTTGTCTGCAGCACTGTTGCTTCCATTCATGTTCATTTAACTAGATCGCACATTTCATTAGAAAACAATAAAGTATGATTACATGTAGGAAGAATCCCAGTCATAAATAGAGGCCTGAGCTTCACAATTTAACATTAGTGAGGCAATCATTTTTTAAAGTGTGCTTTGGAAAAATGGAATATTTACTCCATTTGTTCAATAGGAGGCTGGCCCAGAGTCCATTGCTCTCGGGAAGCCGTCCTGGCAATTCAGCGTGCTCTGGACCTGCATGTTAACGAGGTCATCACGATGGAAGGCTATCAGCAGGAGTTTCATAGCTCTCCAAGCTCTGTTTATTAATAATTAAGCAAATATTCAGCCTTGGGAAGACGCCCCATGGAACACGGAGGGTTCATTACCGAGGACATGACTCTGGGAAAGGGGCTGCGTGAGGGCTGGGAGAGCACCACGGTCTCCTCTTCGAAGTCTCAGAAATTAAATTTCAGTGTCTGAGCCGGGATTCTAGAAAGAGAAAATTGCTTCCGTGCTGTTAGTGAGGAGCTCCATTCCAGAACGCATTTCACAGTGTAACGTGTCACAGCTGGGATGAAGCCCAACCCTGCCCGCTGGTTTCTCTCCCGCTGCACGGCCTACGTCACCAGTCACCAGGTCAGTGCTAAGAGGAGATGTGTTCCCTCTGTGTGCCCTATGCTCAGGCACACAGCTCTGCATGGGCAGATGCTCACAGCTCCTTGCAGCTGCTGCTCTCTTGCTCCCAGGCCCTTCTGCCAGCAGGCCTGGATACCAGCAGCCCTGCGCTGACCTGCTCTGCACCCCTGTTGCCTCTGCTCTGTGTATCCCATCCTCTCATTCCTAAAAGCAGGACACTCTCCAGGATGCCCCGTTCTGTGCAGTCTGATGGAGTGTGCCCCTATGAGCAGTGCTGTGCTGCAGTGGGCCCAGCGGCCTCGCCGATGGATGGCAGAGGTCCCTTTCACTCAGAAATGTCAGAGGCCCGGAAGCTGCTGACATCAGCTGTTAGGGTTATCTCCCTGAGGAGCTGTAGTCCCGTGCAGTGCGTGGTGCCCAGTTCTGATTCGCATGTGAGCAGGCCAGATGTGCTCATGCTAACCAGGAGCTGAGCCCACGAGGCCCCATGGGCACAGGAGGACACAGCCGCTGTGTTCTGCAGAGAACACCTTTCCAAGCTGCAGGGAGAAACCTGAGGCGTTTGTCACAGTCCGGCAGCAGTGGCACAGGCTGGCCCTGCTCTGCTGCACCTCCAGCAGCCCCGCTCCTTGGACTTCTGTCCCACTGCCTTTTGGGAGGGCACATCCCATCATTTTGTTAGACATGAAAACCAGGACGTGTTCCTGAGGAGCAGTCCTGAGGGATGGTGATGCCTTGAGATACATCCAGCTGCCCAGAGCTGCAGGAAAGCTTTTGACTGCCCCATGGAATCTGTGTACAAAGCTCAAGGGGAGAGCAGAGCTGGGTTCAGTGCCCCTGGAGATGAAGGCTGCAGTAACGTCCAGGCCCGGGGGTTTCTCCCTCAGGGCTTAGTTGCTTTCTGCACAGCACTTTTAAGCATTCCATTTATGCAAGAAAACATTTTATGTGAAGCTCTTCTCACTACAGTGCTCCAGCAGCACCACTCTGAACCTCTTTCCACCATTCTTGGGCAGCTGATTAAGTTATACCCACTGCCATCTCACGTGGGGTTCTCATCTTAGGAGGAAAAGAGCTCCAGCTCAGTGGAGTTCAAGGGAGAGCTTTAGTAAAATAAGACAGGTGTGTCCTTCTCCACAAGGAAAATGTATTGGGTATTGGGTTTATGGGGTCACCATGTGCGTACTGTCGTGCAGCAACCTGCACATTTCTGCTGTGAATTTCTCTTCTTTTCAAATGTTTTCGTGCTAATGCATAGGACTTAGCTCCCAGCAGCTCTGTCTGAGGCAGAACTCCTTCCCACATACACGCAGCCCTCCCACCAGCACACAGCCCACGGGGACGGGGGGTGCAGCTGGAGACTGCGGGGAAAGGAAGCACTGAAAATCCTCCAGCTCCTTCTGGGCCTGCTGTCTGCTGTGTCTGCCTTTCTGGGATCTGACTGGGAGGGTGGCTGCGTTGGGCGTGCTTTCAGGCTCAGCTCCTAGAAGGCGATGATTACAGCTTTTATCTCTGATCTTGTCTTTCACTTAAAAAGAACAAAAAATTGAATTTCTAGAGTTCGTGGCTAGTGAAAAATCAGCCATAAAAACAGTGAAAGCCTTCCTGCATGGCCGTGGGAAAGTCAGTTTGGGATAAAACCAAGGAGAAAGGAAATTTAGTGGTCTCAGGTCACTGTAAGGAGCTTAGAATGTTTTGTATTCAGATGGTGCCAGAAAGTAATGATTTTAAGCTTTTTCCATTGCCTGTGATATGATTACAAAAAGGAAGGAAACTCTCAAGCTATCTCTAAGCTGTGGAACAACTGTAAAAGGTCCCTGCAGAGGCCGGGGTGGCCGCTGGCAGCCGTAAGGCTCAGCACACGGCCAGCATCTCGCCATGGTCCCACCAGCCTGCAGAGCAGGAAACACAGCCACGTCCCTGCAGTCCACTGGTCAGATGGGAAACTGCTGTAAAACCACTGGCAGGCAAATTGACTTGCAGAGGCTTTGGAAATTGTTTTTGTTTTCACTGTCTTATGCAAAACCTACCAAATTAAGCAAATTGTAAAATGTAAAGCACTGCATTCTGAAGATGTCAAGGGAAACTGCTCCTACCGTCTGAAATGAGGGAAAAAAATAGTTCCATGTTTTAAATCCCAGATGGAATAAATCTAATGAATTCACTGCAAGGATGGATGTAGGCAGCCTGAATGACTTGGCAAACAAAAGATCTGCATCCTTTTCCTTTTTATTTATTTTGTTTTCCGCTCCCCTGATTTCTGCCCTGAATCCTTCTCCACCCTGCCTGCACCTCTCAGGAATCCCAGCCCTCCCAGCTCAGCACCGAGCTCTGCTGCACACGCCTGCCTCACCCTCAGCAGCGGTCACAGCACCCAGTGTGTCAGCCCCAGCTCCTGCCATGCCCTCAGGATGGCTGGTTAAGCTGTTCTGACAGCTGCCGCACATGGTAGGGTCTAATCCTGCTCCTGCTGATGAAGTTCCAACTCAGAAAAAAACAGCATTGGAGACACTTGTGCTCTCAGGTTTCCTGGAGGGATGGCAGCACATGCCATTGACAGTGGTGGGTACAGGAGCTGCAGTTTGCTGACCCTTCCCGGGGGGGGCTGGGCTGGGTGGTCCCCTCCCCTGGGACCACTTTGCTGTTGTGATCGCATCCCCAAAGTCTCCCAGTCTTTGTATCACAATGTGGAACAGCCCCATCTATTTACTTCTCTGAACGCTTGGCAATTTGCTGAGTTTGACAGGCGTGTTCACAAGCGATTGTAGCATTGCTAATTCATTTACAACTCGCTGCTGTGCCCAGATGAACGCTTCATTAGAGGCAAGGAACAAAACACGCTGCCATAGATGCAGTCTCTGCGAGCTGCGCTGATTTTGCATGCTGTATCGTGTTATGCATGCTATCCTGCTAACTCAATTTAGCATAAATCAAAAATGGTATAAAGCAGGAGTTAAACCCAAATCCTAGTATACAAATTTTCCCTTCTAGCTATAGGGTCTGTCTCTGTTTCAGCAGTTCTTCATCATGCACTCCTGTCATGCCCTTTGCAGGTTTTAACCACCTTTGCTTCCCTGAGACTGGCTTACCTGGCTGCAATTACAAATATTCAGTTAATGTATTGCCTATAGCTGTGGCAACAAGCTAAGAAAGCTGCTCAGCAGTTGGATCAGCGCAGTCGGGCAGTGCTGTGTCTCTAAATTACATACCCATCATCTCTGAAATCTGCACCGTTCAAGTCGAGTCGTGATGATGTGCGTCAAGGAGAGCTTCTGGGAGTGACAAAGGTTCCCACGTGTGTATTGGTGATGGGGAGCAGGAGAATAATAAAAGAGGAAAGACTGAGAAAGGCAAAGAGATGAGTGTGGTACTGCATGCGCATCCCAAGCAGGGGGTGCAGGTGTGATGCCGGGCTGGAAGCAGGAGCGGGTACAGCACTGTGCTGAAGGAAAGAGGGGAATTGCAGTTTCCCCTGCACTTTGCTCTCTTCAATCTGCAGATTTTTTAAAATATAAGCAATTCTGAGTACACAGAACCCAAGCACGAAGGATCATCTAGTGGCAGCTATTCGTAAGATTAAGGAATTATATACGTTTAGTCAAACAATTGCCAGCATTTTGCTGCTGTTCTGGCTCGGGAGCCATATGGCCTTCCTTGCAACGGGAATAAGGGCTCCCCTGATGGTTATCAGTGACATATGGGACAGGACAGACCCTCATTTGCTGTCCTCTGGCAGCTGGAAGCATCTGTGGCTCCGAGAGCTTTGGGACAGGGCAGGAAAAACAGTGGGAAAGGGCACTGCAAAGAGGAAAAGGGAAGAACTTTACAGGGGAATTGAAATAAGTCAAAAGGTTTATTTTATTTTCATAGTGAATTGCCGTGAGGTAGGCTCTAGTGTTGGGCAAAGCTGATGAGAAATGGCTAAAATACAGAAAAAGAACTGGAAAACACTGTCTGGAGAAAGCCTTCCTCTGAGGATGAGGTGGGTGGCTGCTGACCCCTGAAGGTGGATGCTGATGGAGAGCCCAGCTGGAACAGATGGTGGAAATGTCCCCGCCCAGGAAGCAGCAGTCAGAGGGATTCACAGTGAAGCCTTCTTCTCAGCCCTTGGTACTGGAGGAGTGTCAGGGGCACATCCCTGCTGAGGACAGAACCAGGGCAGGGGGAAGGACAGCCAGGAACAGGCTGAGCTCCTCGTGGATGTCAGCAGCCCCAGCTGGGTGCCCACTGCTGGAGCTGCTGCAGCTCTGCTCCTGGCACAGCGCAGCGGTGGCCTTTGTTCGAGGGCTGCCCCAGCCACAGTTCCCATCAGGACCAGCCCTGCCTGCAGCCAGAGCTCTGCTCTGTACAGTGTGCTCAGAAGCCTGGCAGGACTTCAGGCCAAAGGTGCTTTGTGCTCCAGCCAGACGGGTCATCCAACACTCCTTGAAGGTTTAGTGTCAATCTGCATCTCAGAAAATCACCCTCCCTTTTCATCTCCTCCTGTGGTTACACTGTCACTGACACGAGGGTCGGGATCCTGTCAGAGGCTGCAGAGATGTCCTGCAGACATGGATCTAGCCTGTGTAATTTTAGAATGCAGTGGTCTGTGATGCATTTGGCTCCTTTACCTGGAAGCAAACCCCTCCTGGACTGAGCAAAGAAGAGCCTGGCTATTCCCTTAATGGAATTGACAATGACTTTATTCAAGTTTTTTTTGTGAGCATGTTCAAAACACAGTGCCTTAGGAGAGGTTTCTAGATCTGGGAATAAATGCTTGCTCTTCCATAGCTAGTGTGTGCAGCAATGAGGCGAAGTCAGAGCTTTATGTGCTCCGTGCAGGAGGAAGCACGTCGCAGAACTAAGGCACAGCGGAGCAGAGATTTGTATCATATAGCAGCACAGTGGTGAGGAGCCTTTATAAATAACTGTCCTCCCAGGAATGCCACACATCAGTCACACTGACTCCAGGTTTATAGATTGTGCACTGCTCCGTCTTCATAAACCAGATTACAGTCAGAAGCTGAGCAGTCGCACTCAGTGCCAGGGAGGCCAGCTCTCTGTTGCTCATTGCCAGCATTGCATGCGATGCTGGTACCCCTGAGGGTGCAACAGGGTCTGCTGACAGGAGTGCTGGGAGCAGGCTTTCTCCAGGATGCTCACAGCATGGTGATCTCCTTGTTAGCAGCTCCCATGCCAGACATGAAAGCCAGCAGGTGGACAAAAAAAGCTGGGGAGAATAATAGCCATGAATTATATAGAGGTGCTTTGCCACAGGTACAAACTGCATCTGCTGCACGGATTCTGATGTGAACTTTGGTGGACTCCAAAGGGCTTGGAGATGTGGGGCTGAAAGTGCCAACGGCTGTAGATGGAAATGAGCCCTCCCGTGCTCTGACTGGAGAGTGTGTTCATGACCTGAGTCGTATCCCATCTTCACCACTTTGGACTGCAGAAAGCTCTCATTGCAGTCTGTACTTCTGTTGTTGGGATTCTTTACACACAGTACAGTTAGGACTTGCCCCAACAGCAAATGGAGTGATATTGACTGGAGATAGTGCTGGCTGGGCCAAGCTTGAGCTGCTCCCCAGGTGCTGTGGGCAGTGCAGGAAACGTCACGGCACTTCTGTCCCTCTCCCCTAACAGCTGCAGCGCTGAGCTGGGTCCTGAGCTGCGCGTCAGACTGCTGGGAGGGCGGTGGCTGAAGTGCTCAGGGTTAGGCACCGTCTGTAGGGCTGCTGCTGGGCAGAAGGTCAGATTGGGCTGTGGGCGTCCCTGCTCCTTGCAGGGGAGTGGGACCAGATGGCCTTTAAAGGTCCCATCCAACTCGAATGATTCTGTGATTCTGCAGAAGTCAGGAAAATGCAAGGAGTAGAAAAGAAACGTGTGCATATTTTCAATATTGCTTACTCTAGCATTAAAACATCAAAAAGTTATTCTCCAAAACACATGAAATTTTAAAAGACACTTCTTTTTTACTATGTAAAGATGCTGAGTTTGTGCATGCTGTGTGTTAATCTTCACTTTCCAGCCAGCAGGACTGAAAACTTATATTTGTTAGTAAAGCTGCATCACTCATGGAGTAGATGGAATCGAGAAGCTGGAGTACTAAACAGCAGCTGCAAAAAAATAATTGGATGCAATGCCATCTTTTTTTTTTTTTTTAATTATTGACCTATGTATTTAATTATTGAACTAATATTTAATTGTTGAGCTATTTGACTGCAATAGGCAGTGCCACCATCCTTGTGCCTGGCAATGCCGAACTTAAGGCTTTAAGGGCTTCCTTAAAAGCTGCGAAAACGTTGCAACCAGACAGTCTCAAAACTGGCCATTACACTCTTTTTTAATTGAAACTTATATTTCATCACTCACAAGAGACATGAAAAATCAATTCCACAAGACATATTTTTAAAGCAACATATAATTGCTTGCAGATAGGGACTTAGACCAGAAGGGCTTCCTTCAATTATGCAGTGACAGTATTACAGAATTAGAACACGATGTATATTACTTTCTTGACAAATCAATAAAAAAAATAAACAGCAGTAGATTGGTCCCATGCTGATGCCAAGTCCACTCCCAGAATGAAGTTTTATAGGTCTTATAAAATCTGAGTTTATATTACGGCATTTTAATTAGAGCAGCACATCTAATGCTGTTGTATATTTATGTGAAGTGTTGATTTCTGCAGACAGGACAGCCAGGCTGGAGCTGCTGCTCTTGCTGGCACTTTCCTTGGCCATAGCGAGCTGCTTTCTTGCAATTTTGGCTTCTTTGAGAAAAGATGAGACAGGAAAATGGAGCTGGAAGTGCAGATCGGGTGAGAAATGCTAAGATTTTTATGTTTTTCTTTTTCTTTCTGAAAACAGAAGAGAAAAGATATTTAAAAATATTCATTCTGACTGATAATGGAAATTTGGGGCAGATCTCACAACATTTCTATTTCTCTTTCAATCTTTGAAGATATTTATTTTGATTTTAGTATTTCATCTTTATTTCACTTTTCACTATATATGAAATTGTGGAACAAATGTCATTTAGAATGAAAAACAGATCTTTTTCAAAATCTGAAGAGATATTTCTATTTAAAGAGTTTATGACTGCCATTAAATGTGTGATTCAGATTTGTCAGAATTCTCTTTTCTCATAAATTCTTTTTGTTTCCAGAAACCATCATTTGTCACCTCTAGCAAATGATGGGAGAAGAATTTGAACACCGAAGCATTACAAATAAATAACATACAACAGCTATATATATGGCATGCTTTATCTAGAATTTGAACCAAAACTTTGTCCTAAGTAAAGGATTCTAGATCTTGGAAAAGGTCTGCTCAGCTCCACTGGGAATTAATTCCATTTCCTAAGAAAGTAATATTTCTAGTTTTAGCCCTACAAATATATCTAGAGAATATTTTGTTGCAGTAGAAAATGTAGTGTATAGGGTTGAACAATGTTTTTTACAATAAGGATCCTGAAGCACTGGCACAGGGTGCCCAGAGAGGTGGTGCATGCCCATCCCTGGAGATATTCAAGGTCTGACTTGGGGGGCTCTGAGCACCCTGGTGGAGCTGTGGCTGTCCCTGTGCATTGCAGGGAGTGGGACCAGACGGCCTTTAAAGGTCCTTTCCAACTCAAAGTATTCTGTGATTCTGTATGTCCGCACCACATTAGTAGACAAGCATTTGTTTCAGTGTTTCAGGCACAATGTATCTCAGAACAATCAGGCACCCAATTCATAGAATCATAGAATCATCAGGGTTGGAAAAGACCTCCAAGATCATCTAGTCCAACTGTCCACCAGCACACTGCTGCTCATGTTCAGCCNGGGCTGCCAGTTTCCCCAGCAGAATGTTGTGGGAGATCGTGTCAAAGGCTTTGCTAAAGTCTACCCAGACTACATTAACAGCCTGTCCCTCATCCACCAGTCTGGTCACCCAGTCACAGAAGGAGATGAGGTTGGACAAGCACGACCTGCCTTTCATGAACCTGTGCTGGTTGGGCCTGATCCCCTGGTTGCCATGCACGTGCCGTGTGATCTCCCTCAAGACGATCTGCTCCATAACTTTCCCTGGCACCGAGGTCAGGCTGACAGGCCTGCAGTTCCCCGGATCTTCCTTACTGCCCTTCTTGTAGATGGGAGTCACATTGGCAGCCTCCAATCTTCTGGGACCTCTCTGGATGACCAGGGCTGCTGATAGATGGTGGAAAGCAGCTTGGCAATCACCTCCGCCAGCTCCCTCAGCACCCTCGGGTGGATCCCATCCGGCCTCATGGGCTTGGGACAGTCCAGATGGAGGAGCAGGTCTCTGACTGTCTCCACCTGAATTATGGGGGTTTGTTCTGCTCCCCATCCCATACTTCCAGGTCAGAGGGTAGAGTGTTCCGAGGAGAAGCAGTCTGACTACCGAAGACAGACATAAATAAGGCATTGAGAACCTCAGCCTTTTCCTTATCCTCAGAGGTCACATTCCCTCTCACATCCAGTAAGGTATGGAGATTCTCCTTAGCTCTTCTCTTACTGTTAATGCATTTGTAAAAATTTTTTTGTTGCCTTTAACTGCAGTGGCCAGGTTGAGCTCAAGCTTGGCTTTTGCCTTCCTATTTTCCTGCCTGCATATCCTAGCAACTTCTTTGTAATCTCCTCGAGCTGCCCATCCCTTCTTCCACCAGAGACAGACTCTTTTTTCTCCCAGAGTCTCAGCAGAAGTTCCCTGGTCATCCATGCCTAATTCTGAGAAGACTCTTTTTTGGCAAACCCAGGGAATGAAGATAGTTGGATTTATTTTTGGTCCAAATTAAACATTTTAACTGCAGGCAGCAACCTAAGATTTTTGAATGAGTTTGTGGAGAAGAAGAGATTAAGAGAGGACTCTAGAAAACAGGTATTTCCATGAACATCTGCTATTTCCCTTCCCCTGCAGTCTCAGACACCCGCAGAGATGATCCTGACTGCTGCTCCTGAGTTGCGGAGGACAGACTGGAATGTTTTTCCCATGAGGACAAACAGGTGGATGGGTGTGATCCAGGATGAGAATGGTGGGACAGGACAGTCTGGTGGTGACAAGGTCCGTATGTTTTCTCTATGTGCAAGGAGTCCTGGAAATGCCAATAAGTCTTCTCCAAGATTTTGAGCTGGTAAATGATCAGAGTTGCTCAGTTCAGCCCCTTGTGACATGAAATTTAGGCTCTCCACATTTGGGAAGGTCCTTGCCTGACACTTGGTGGCAAACTGTAGAGCAGAAGCTGTTGAGAGCTGAAGGGTCCCTGGTGGACCTTCCTCTGCAGCCATGCTGCCGTCCAGGAAGGCTCAGGGAGGACAGTCTGGAGCGAGCGTGCAAGGCACGTGGTAAAGTGGACAAGGGCCAAAACCAGGGCGAGTCCTGCAGCATGCTGCACACACCAACAGAACACCAGGATCACGTGCCTCCCCCTGATGCTCCTGCATCCTTGTGCTGGTTTTAGCTGTGCCATGGAAGATCTCTAGGAGAGTACGTGTCACACCTTGGAGCTCATCTTCCCCTGGACACCTCCCCCCTTAGCTGCTCTGTGACAGCAGGGATTTCCCTGGAGGACGCAGCTGGCAGAGGACTGCAGCTTGCTTTCCTTGCACCAGCTGCTGCCTCCATCACTGGGGACAGACCTGTTTGCTGACAGGTCCTTCAGCCTGTCAGCAGCAAATGATGCCAAAAGCAGCCACTGACCAGAGTTACTCCTGCTCCTGTAGTTTCTGTTGTGTTTTGTGGGTACTGGAAGTGCTTGAGCACAACTTTGCCTAGCCTACTCCAGTGCCTCTTCTAGCAGCACCTCTCCACTGGGAGCCATCCAGCACTGATAAGAGCCTTTTCCTGAATGCAGGGTTTGTACTGAAGTGGTTTCTCCTCTAAGCACTTTGTCTCTCTCTTGCAATGAAAGTTGCCTTCCAGGCCAGTTGCATAACAGCCAAGGTGCAGATGTAAATGTACGAATGCCTAGACAGGCAGAGTGGAAATCTCGCAATATTTGATTAACCTGAATTACTTGCTTTCATAAACAAGTAGGTTTTGAAGATCTCTCCAGGACTGCAAATGATTTTGGCAATTATCTCAGAGAGATAATTACAGATTTCAAAGGAGGATGCTCTAACAGGGATAAGGGAGGATACAAGGTGACCTACTGCAGTAATCCACCATGAAGATTAGGGAGGAAGACATCAAAAGGAGCCGGGTTTATTGATGCAATTTCTATTAACAGGATTAGTGGTGATAGCAGAGGAAAACTACCCCAGAAAGAGACATCTCAGAGATATGGGAACCACGGCTGTGTTTATTGCCCTGGAACCCACCCTTTCTACAGACATCTCCACCTGGGACAGCGGCCAGCACCTCAGTCCTCCCACCAGAGGAATCTGCTCGCTCTGAGGCTGCAGGGTGCTGCTGCTGAGGATGAGAGCGAGCTGTGCTGCAGGACGTTGCTGTGCCCTGACCCAGGAGGTGTGGGCATGAGCCTTAGTGCTGCCACGTCCCCACCCAGCAGCACAGAGCCCTCCTGGTCCCCTCCTCCTGCCTGCCCCCATCAGAAGGCACAAAGGGACAGGAGTTACTCCAGTGCATGCTCTCCAACAGCAGAACAAGATGCAGGATGGGAGGAGGAGATGCAGACCTTCCTGTAACACCTTGGCAAAATGTACTTTGCACTTTGTTTTTGTAGGTGAACCATCTAAGCTATTTTCAAGTGCTCAATACCTGGATTTTAATGAAACCGAGAAGCAAACAAAACAGAATGAGAAAATCAAAGTCTTTATCTGTTCCACATTCATCTAGATGAGTCTGAGATTTTGTTCCTTTTTGTTGTAAACATTCACAGAAAGTTATGAGATGGGAAGGCGTTTGCTACCCAGATCTGTTTTATTTGTTCTGTCAGTGCTGTGGTCAGAGGGAGTGTTCTTATGAAAAAGATGTTGTGGACATGTTTTTATAATAGAGCTTGCTATGGAATGCCTGAGAAATGCCACTTTAACTGGATTCCAGGTTGCCCTTACCAGGTCCCTGTTGGTGTGTGCTTGTTTATCCTTCTAGAGGGTTTAGGAGGCTTTAGAGGAAAAAAAGTTTTGTTTTGTTTTGTGCTTCTGAACTTAGGAGAGGAAACCATAGAAATATAAAATCCTCTTGAGTTTTCAGGTGAATTAACTGATAACAAAAAAGAAAAAAAGTTGTCCAGATGGAGATGTCCAAATGTAGATCCTTTGCAATTTGGGAATTTTTTAGCTGGTCACGCTGTATGTTCTCCTGCTGAACAATAACAACAGCAGCTCTTTGATTTCTGCACTAACGAAGCTGTCCCCCCAGATGCTGCACGGAGAGCACATGCCCGTGGACACACACCTGAGCTCTGCATGCGCAAGTTTTCTTTATTCCTATTCTTACAGAAAAAAAACCAACAGTTCCCACGTTTAGAATTCTGGCCACGACATTCAGAAGTGCTACATACCAAGCAAGGTACAGGGAGGATCCGCCATGCCTTGGCTTCTGATGCACACTTGATAGTAAAACTCCCAACAAACATTGACTAGAACTGTAATTTATTTCAGACTAGGATATTACATTTTTACCAATAATTACACTTTTTCTCCTAGAATACTTGTAAACATCTGACAAAACACATGAATCATCCTTGGTTTAGGGTATGATCCCCCAAAGCAAACATTGATTTAGAGTGAGAGGGATATGGTGCTGTGCTCAGAGAGTCTCTGATTAAATTTCCACGTTCAGAGATGAAATGTAAATGATAGATGGTGAAGAATAAAGGTGTCACTGTGGGAAATGGTCAGCACATCTCCAGGATAGGTTTATGTAGACGGAAAATTGAGTTTTTAACTAATAAAAATTTTCACAAGCTGGTGAAAAAAATGTTATTGAAAATTTACTTTGATTTCAAATTTCTTTTTTTATTTCCCTGATATTCTCTGAAGAAAAACTCAGTTACTACAAGAAAAATTTCTCTTTCCTGCTGCTATCCCTGTGATGCAGTATTGTGGAACAGGGACCTTAGCCAAACAGCCCTGGATAACTCTGTCGAGGCAAAAGTTCACACAGAATTCCACCCCCCCTCCTCACCACCAACTTCACATTTGTAAGAAAATGTTCATTTGGCCACAAGCAAACAAAACAGACAAATGGGTTTGCTTCTTGAAAAGATCGCCAAAACCAGGCGGAGTTCATAGTGGCCGTTGAGTGGTGATGCAGTTGGCTGAGACGTGTTTGTGGCTTCAGCCGAAGCTGCAGCTGGTGAACGTTAGATGAGCTCAGTGTGAGCACAGCTGCCCTCTGCTCCCCAGCAGAAGGTGAGCTCCGGAGGCCTCGCGGTTGGTGCCTCCTCTGCGCTGAGTTCTGTACCCTCCCAGTGCTGGACCAGCCAGATGTGGGACCCTTTGGCAACAGAGTGCCACAGGGGCTCAGTGTGCAAAAATGGTACCTCATGACATTTCCCACCTGCAAGCTCACTGAGCACCAACTCGGACAAATTATTAGCAGAGGAAGGATGTCAAGGACAGCTTTCTTGCACCGTCTGTCTCTGGGTGGCAGCAGCTGGCACAGAGCGACCCAGTGCAGCACTCAGGGCCACGGTCTCCTGAAGTGCTCTTCTGGCCCTTGGCAGCTCCCTGAGGAACCAGAGCTCATGGCCCTCAAGGAGGGCTAGAGGTGGTCCTCAAGGAGTTGGGGAGATTTGGGTTTGGATATTGAGACCTAGGCAACCATAGAGAGTGCCTCCATCTGCGTAGGTTGCTCTGAAAGTAATCCCTCCTATTTATTTCCATGGAAACTACAACAGATACAAAGAGCGCAGTAACACTACTTGATGGAGCAAATTCTCAACCACGAAATGCTATTTTTCAACATAGTCACCACCATTCACTATGCATTTTCACCAGAAATGAACAAAACCTGCATGCCACACTCATAGAAGTCTTCATGGCCATCTGGAACATGGCTTGTCTTTCACGTCGCTGTCATCACTGCTGGAACTTACCACCTCACTGCGCTCACATCCATTGTTGGGTCTCCATCAATGTTCAGCAGTGTCAATGAACATCAATGGGTGCAATTTTTCATGTGTGGAGGAATTCAGTTGCACACCTTTGCTCCATACTTTGCTCATGCACTCCCATATCAGACGCCATTGTGTCAGTGTCCCTCTGCTGCCATCTGTCACACGGCAACAACATAGAACAGAATATTGGTGGGAAGGTGCAACATCTGCTGCCATACCAACAACATCTACCTCTAACGTTATGGGCCGGTATCATAAAGTAGGTGGCATTAGTTTTGCAGCAGCCCTTGTATATAATAGCTTACAGTATGGATGCTTCATCCTATTGCAGTATCAAGGCAGCTGCAGAATGAATTTCCCTTTGAGTGGTGAATCAATGTCATGGTACAACCAGAAGTGCTGTGAGTTGCACAGCTACCTCACCTCCCTCACCCACTACTTTGCCCACACTGGGAGAGGAGCAGCTAAATCAGCCCCATTGCAAGAGCTGTGCAAGACCGCCTGGCCTCAGCACGGGACAGCCTTGCACTGCTGCTGTCATAGAATCGGAAGGGACCCCAAGGAGCATCAGGTTCCAACCCCCCTGCCACAGGCAGGGCCACCAACCTCCAGATCTGGTTCTAGATCAGGCTGCCCAGGGCCCCATCCAGCCTGGCCTTGAGCATCTCCAGAGACGGGGCAGCCACAGCCTTTCTGGGCAGCATCTTCATGCCTGTCACCTCGCTGCCCTCTCACAGCCTCCCTGGACGCAGCACAGGGCTGACTCCCTCTTACTGATGTGTAATGCGCTGAATAATTGATGGTCGAGTTTGCTGACTGAACTGAAAAACTGTTTTTTTGGGTCAAAGCCAAAATTCTCTTTTTTTTTTTTTTCTTTTTTCCCCCGCTCTTCCTCCCTTGAACCAAGATCTGAAAAAGAAACCCACAGACAAGCATATTTAAAAGTAAATTAATTTTTTTTTTTTGGAAGTTTAGTTAAAACTGTTTCCCTCGTCCCATTTGGTCAAAACAGACAGAAGAGGAATGAGGGAAGAGTTACAAAAGATAGCAAATGAACAGGTGATGTCCCTAAAACCTGCAGCTCTGTGCTTGGCTACCCACAGGCTGGGCTTATGCTAGGTGACCTTATCAGCTCTACAGCGTCCCAGAAAACTGTGAGGCAAAGCTGAGCCACAGCAGCATCCTTCACACTGCCTTAGAGATCTTTGCAGTCTTGTGAGAGGGGTCTAACCTGCATCATCCCGTTAGCCTGGAGATGAAAGAAAAAAAGAAAGTGATGTAGAAAAGTCCAGTGAAACCAGTCCAACAGAAAGGGACAGCCAGCAGGAGCTTGGGGATAGCTGAGGGTTGCTGAAGGCATGGCAAGCCAGACTGCATTGAGGAAAATCTGATTGTGCTCCAGATTTTCTGTTAGAATATTTTCAAAGGAAGAAGAGGTGTCTGGAAAGTGTGGCTGTGTCACACTGTCGGGGTAAGGGAGAAGCAGCAGTTAGCACAGCAGTGGCTGTGCTGGGGGTTCTTTACGTCTCCATGAGGGATGTCGTGCGTCAGCAAGCAGCTGTGTGAGAGCCCCAGGAAAAAAGCAGAACTTCTCCCACCTCTTCTGGACTGTGCAGGGACACAGTGTCACTGATCAGTGGTGGTGGCAGCTCTGTGGCCCCCAGCATTTTGTGACTGCTCTGCTGCTGCTTGAACTGCCCAGAAATGGTGGGTGCTAGGGGGTGGCTGATAGGAAATGTTCATAGAATGGCTTGGGATGGAAGGGACCTTAAAGATCATCCAGCCCCGCCCCTGCCATGGGCTGGGTGCCCCCAGCTCAGCTGCCCAGGGCCCATCCATGGCCTTGGGCACCTCCAGGGATGGGCACCCACAGCTCTGGGCAGTGCCAGGGCCTCACCGCCTCTGGGGAAAGAACTTCCTCCCTGACATCTGATCTAAACCTTTCCTCTTACAGTGTAAAGCCATTCCCCTGTGTCCTATTGCTATCTAGCTGTGTAAAAAGTTGATTTCCCTCCTGTTTATAAGCTCCCTTTAAGCTCCCTTTAATGTTGATTTATTTTTGAAAAGCTAAAAATTTGAAACTTTTGTAGGAAAGACATTTTCAGTGGTGTAGGGGGACAGGACAAGGGGAAATGGCCACAAACTGGAGCATAGGAAGTTCCACACCAATACGCATAAGAATTCCTTCACAGTACGGGTGACAGAGCCCTGGCACAGGCTGCCCAGGGAGGGATGGAGTCTCCTTCCCTGAAGATGCTCAAGACCCGTCTGGACGCCCACCTGGGTGACCTGCTGTATTTGGCAGGGGAGTTGGACTCAATGATCTCTAGAAATCCCTTCCAACCCCTGCAATTCTGTGATTCTGTGATTTTCTGGGCAAAAAGTAAATACTGCTTCTTGTCACAAAGCTGAAATTTGTAATATGGAAGTGTGAAATCATTTTTAAGAGGAAAGTATCTGTCATCTTTATCGGAGCGCTCACGGTCCCAGCTTGCTTCTCCAGGTACTCCCACTTCTGCATGGAGCAAAGCGGTGAGTCCCAGCACAACGTGCCATCCTGCAGGGTGCTGAGAGCAGGGACACAGCTGCTCTCCTGGCTGCTTGCAGCTCTCACGACCAGTGGGGATGTGACGGTGGGATCCATCCCACCTGCTGTTACCTGCCCTTCCCTGCGTGTTGCACAGGTGAAGGAAGTGTGAGAGGCTGCGTGTGGGCAGTGCAGGACTTCTGTTCACTCCCGGATGACGTTCTCAGCTGGGAAGGAGGTCACAGTGTCCATCTCTCTCCTATGGCTGTGGAAAGGACCCATAAGCACGTTTCCCTCAAGGGTTTTTCCAGCAAAGGCAAACTTCCTGCTTTCTGCTGCAAAGAAGAGCTGGGCGTGATGTGCTTCTCTCTCCCTGAAACAAGACAAACTCTAAGCTCAGATAAGATACGAACTTAGAATTAAAGGCAGTGCAGTAAAATAAAACACAATACCTTTACAACTGGTACAAAAAAAGAATTTTCAAAACAGTAAGCTGCTCTTTATATTCCATTACAGAGGCTCCTGCTGAGTTTGATACTGAACAGATATATCATGAAAGGCCTGCCTGTTTTTATACCTAAAGCTTCCTGCTGAATAAGAATCTGGGAATATTGACTCCCTGAATCATGCTATAACGGCATAAATATTGACAATCATTGAGGTAAACATCGAGGTTTATTGACCAAGGTGCAGTAACTACCTGGGTTTACAGAACCAGAAGGCACAGCAAATCACGTTTCATGAGACAGGCTGCCAATATGGACTTTTATCACCTACCTTAGCTGGAAATGTCTCCTCGGGGTCTCAGGCACAGGAGCTGATCCCTCTCCCCAGCACACAGCGCTGGGGCTGCTCTGGCCGAGCCTGTTCCTCGCCGACCCACAGCCACGCACACGGGCAGCAGGTTGCTGCTAGGGCAGCCAAGACAACAGACCTTCCAGAGCAGTTCAGGGCTGCAAAAGGAAGTCATACACCTTTAAACCACCCCCACGTGCACAGTGTAATCAAAATGGCAATGAAGAAATTGCTGAGTGACATGTATGCGTCTAGCAGGCCACATTCCACCACATACACACGCTGTGTGTACGTTCACATACCTATCACACACTTTTGGGGGAAGCTTATATCAGCCCCACTTCACACTTTGCCTGTGCGTGCACATAGGAAGCACTTCTGGGTCATAACCTGCCATCTTGCCGAGCACAAGCCGACCGCCAGTAACTGAGGCAGTTCAAAGAGAACATTTTCCCCAGGCACTTTGTTTGATAATTAACACCATGGGGTTTCTCATCTGTTGTCAGCCCCTGTCTGGACCATAAGCCAAGCTGCAGAGGGCCCCGCTGTGATCAGGTCTGGTGGCTTCTGTTAGCAGAGGACCTTCATGATTACCTTTCCTGGAGCCCTTCCTGCTCCAAGGTGGCTGTGAGCAATGTTCTCCCCTGTCACCACAGCGTCCCAGCAGCCACAGCTCAGGCTTTCCCTGTTCTGCATAGCAGGGGATTGACTTGCCTTGAACATGCCTCAAAGTCTCCTGCATCCCTCGTCCATCCACGTGCTCGCATGCATTTCCTGAATGCCAAATATCAGTCTGCTGAGTTTCCTATTTCGCTGGTATTTTTTCCTTTCTGCAGGGATGGAACTGAATTCAAATGTGAGGAAGCAGAGCAAATGAGATCTCTTTCACTTTGCACACCCAGTCCTGAAGCTACCTGAGTGCACACATAACTATGTAAGTGGTGGCAACTCCCACAGCGTCAGATATTTCATTTCCATCCACAGCCTCTGATGGAAACTCTCTACTCCCTATGGAAACTCTCCCAGCCTCCTTCTATCACAGATTGTCGCTATCCCTTCGCTCTGGTTGCAGAGATCGTATGCAGAGATAGTTGAGAAGTCGGCCCAAGAGCTCGGGGGCTGCTGAAGGAGGAACACAGAGGACAGTTACGTGCCTGGCTTCCAGAGGCAGCTTGGCTGCCTTCCTGATACTTGTAGCTCATATCATCCTCATTTCAAAGAAAAGCCTCTCCTGACTTCATGCAAATTCAGGGAGGGCAATGAATATTCAACAGCCTCCAAGAAGGGAAGAGGGAACTACTATGAAATTTCAGGTCTAATATTAAGCAATAACTCCTATTAATTAAAATCAGACTTCAAGGTTTGAAACAGAGATTGTAGACAGAAGCAAATGAATACTTAGCATCTCTTATTCCTAGGATTCAAATACTCATTGAGCTGAGTAATATTCTGACTCTAACTGTCCAGAGTAGTAGTTTGGATTTAAAACATATTAAGAGAATCACATAAGAAGTGGCAGAAATTGTCTTATTATTGCTAACACGTGTTGGCAGATATACCAACCAGATATCTGCTTTGTGCAGAAAAAAAAAAAAAGAAAGAAAAGACCCCAGAGCTGCCTGTTAGCATTTAGAATGCTTCCCTGCTAGTTTTGTTTATCATTCAAGTTCTTACTATTCTTTTGTGATGCTGTGGACACTAGTTTGGCAAATGACTGTGCCTTTCACTAAAGTCATTCGTCATAACCTAGGGAGAGGATACAACAGCATAAAGGCTCGCTCTTTAAACAAGGCCCACTGCTCAGGAAAGTTCTGGAAAGCATTGAAACGTGTTAAAGTATAGGGCAAGAAAAGGACAAACACACAAAAAGAAGAAAATAGCAAATCCTCACCAAGTCAAATGGGGTTCAGCTGCTGTATTCATTATTACTAGGCTGTGAACAGCAGCCCAGATTGGACTCGAAGTAATCTCAGCTTCAGGATTTCTGGAGTATATTATTATTACGTTATTATTATTTTTACCTTTTTAATGTTATTATATAACAAATACTGCTATTTTTATTTATTTAGTTGCTTTCTTATTACTTCCACACATCATAACATGTTGCTATTATTACACTATTTATTGAGTATAATATGTAATCTTTTACCAATAACTACGTAATGTCTAGAACAGACCCTTCAGTGAGGACAGATTCAAACTTTTTTGGTTGAAATTTATTCCTCAACCAAAAGAATTTATGTATTTATAGATCTGCAGAAAGTAGGAATTCTGCACCACAGCAGAACATGCCTTTCCTAGCTACGGTGGTGTGATCCAGTGATGCTGCTGGTGAAGAGCTCGCTCTCCTTCAGAACCTTTGTTTTTAATCAGGAAATGCCTTTATGTATGAAAGTTAGTTTGTCCTTCAATCAGCCCAGAAATCTGGAGGTCCATCCTACCATTGAGGTTGTTTAGCCTATGGAAAGTTATAAAATATTTAATGTTTCTGTGCTTTTGCTGTAATTTTTTGGGGCATTCACATTTGCCCTGCAGCCACTACAGAGTATAGCTCCAAGTTCACTGCAAGGACCCAGCAGGATGTGTCCTTGAACTGGAAGGTTTTAAGTAAAACACATTTAGGTAGGTCAGTAGATACTAGTCTTGCCATGCTGTTAGCCAGACATGGGCCACAGCATCCCCTACTCCCATGGATGGTGTAACACAGCAGAGGTGAGGCACAGGCTGGGCGTTAAGGCTTCTATTGAACTGGACACCTTGAAGGTACGCGGGCATCAGATGTCAGCTCCCTCCACCACAGCCTCAGAAAGATTTCACCTGTTAGGCCAGTGACCCTTCTTTGGTGCTGGCTGAAAATCCCTAGGAGAGATGGGTGTTGAACGTGCCATGGAACAAAAGCAGAATTGACCAGATGAACTTCCTTGCATATTGGTCTTTTTCTCAAATGTTGCCAAGCTACACATTAAAGTATGGAATTAATATGATGATGTGGTAATGAAAGCACATTTACTTCCATCAGGACAGTCAAAGTCAGGCCCAGCTCAGCCACACAGCACGTGTGGGACCATCAGTACAGGGCCAAATCCCAGTGCAACAAAGACCAAAACACCCGGGTCACGATGTGTCACCTTTGCCTGTTCTTTGGTTTGCAAATCAGTCTACACCAATGCTCTGACAAGTTAGTTGCAATGGATTAATTAGTACTCTGGGAGTAATGCAGGGTCCCCCTTTGCAGTGAAAGCCTCCGACAGTCCTTGTGTTCTCAAGTTTGGACTTAACTCATTCTGTTGAATGACCCCAAATCTCTTCAAGGGTTTTCATTAGGCACAGACAGCCTCCCCTTGAGAAATTGCTATTCCTGTGGTGAGCAACACACAGAAGCTGTAGCTCTGTGTTAACTAGTCTGCAGTTCTCCCCATGAGCCATCCAGTTCCAGTGGCCCAGAGCCCTGTGTTTAAGAGTTCCCATTCCGACAAACCAGGTAATCTACCCAACGATGGCTGCAGCAACAGACCCTGCTGTCACAGCTTGCTAAAAGATGCACGTCCAACCCTTGAACTTGTCTGCTGCAACTCCCACTCACAGTCTGCAAAGGCAAAGCATCTTGAAAGCTTTTGTGAGCTGGTTAAGATCAAAGAAATTTGGTTGCATAAATCATAATATTTCTGGAATGCTAAACTGCAGAAGAACGAAGGCCGCATTGTAAATGGACAGAAATGTAAATGAGGAAAGTTGAACAATTTCCCCTAATGGGCCCATCCCACACTCACCTACCTCAGACATCAAGCAGGCGGGCAAAGACTGTGCTCACAAATGAGCAGCACTGAGGCTGAGAGGGAGCCCTGCTTACCAGGGCTGCAGATGGGTGTGCAGACTGCTCTTTAGCCCCTGCTGAAACAGAACTATGCACCAGGACACTGGATGTTCTTGTGGAGAAGGTGACCCTGCTGCACAGAGCCCATGGGGTTGACTTGATGAATATTTAACATGTCGAACCGTTGTCGAGGTGGTTGATCCCTCCCCTCTACCCAGCACTGGTGAGGCACATCGGGAGTGCTGGGCCCAGCGGTGGGCTCCCCAGCAGAAGAGACATGAGGATATCCCAGGATGAGTCCAGAACAGGGCAGGGCAGGTGGCTGAGACTCTGTTGTATGGGGGGAGGCTGAGAGGTCTGGGATAGCCTAGCCTGGAGAAGGCTCAGGAGAATCTCATCAATGTATGAATGTCTGATGGGGGGGTGCAGCAAAGACAGAGCCAGACTCTTCTCAGCTTTATCTAGTGACAAGAGAAAAGGCAATGGACATGAACTGAAATATATGAAATTCTGTTTAAAGATAGCAAAATGCCTTTACTGTGAGTGTGACTAAACACTGCAACACTTTTAGCAGAGATGTGGAGTCTCCATCCTTGGAGATATTGCGAACTCAACTGGTCGTGGTCCTGGCAACCCACTGTAGCTGACCCTACTTTGAGCAGGGGGCTGGCACTGGGTGGTCTCCAGAGATGCCTCCAAACTCAACATTTCTGTGATTCTGCAGTCCTGTAATGCTTCTAACTGTTATTTTGGCTGTAGTTCTGTGAGGCAGTGGTTGATATTAAAATTTATCATCTTATCTAAAGCTCTATGCTTTCTGTACAATAAACCTGATTCCATGCTGGAACAAATGTCCTGGCCCAGAGGAAGAAAACTTCTCACCAAATCCTCAGTGCTGTGCTCCATATTTCTTTAGAAATGATATGAGTTTATAGTACAATATAACTGCTCTGCATCCAGTTCCAACCATAGCAGACAACAATAGTGTCATTGCTACAGGTTTAAAATAAGTAATTAACTCAAGAGCTCTCTTAGATTGGTATTTCAAGATGATAATACAGAGGTCATAGAGCTGAGTAGGAGATCACAAGCAAAAATGCAGTATTATTAATCCCAGAGGTAGCACCAATGTTTTACCTGTCAAATCACTTCTTATTACTATTTTGAATACCTCCTGAAAGCTAAAAATGCCCCAAGCAAACCCATGTCATCAAGTTGTGCATAATAAAAAAACATGTTTTGGAAAAATCAGAGATCTTCTCAAGAACTGAGGCTATCTTTTATTGAGGCTACTCATAAAGGGACCAGAAGAGTTATTCCAAACATGCAGACACTGGTGTGCAGATATCAGCCGAACCCATGGGGCACAGATTTCTGCTATTAGTTAGCCCTTTTGCAAGTATTTTGGTGTTGGCCGTTCGTATAAAACAAGTCTACCCCAAATTCGCTGTGGAATCGGGGTTGCTCTGCATATTTCTGAGTGACCCCAGTCAGACTCTTTCCTTCCATTAAATTATTCTTCTGCAGCAGGACAAAACCAAGAGCTTTCAGGATAGGGAACGTGGAGACAGGATGGGAGGTGTCGGCCAGGTCTCCCATTGCATCCAGGAGAGGTGGCTGCACTGAAGGAAGCACCTGGGCGTTGTGAGCACCTCCAGCAGTGCAGCCTGCCCAGCACCCGCCTTCTGCTTTTGGGCTGCCATGCTTGAACCCACAGGAGGGAAACTCCGTGTACTTTATTGAATGTGAATGTCCTCCCCATGAAACTGAAAATACTGTCTCTGCTCAAGCTTCAGCTCTATCTTCCCTTCTGGTTTTTGACTAGAAATTCCACCTATGTGCCAAGACATGTCTCCCAATTAAGAATGTGTTGACACTGGTACATTCCCACAAGCAGCATTAGTTTAAAGACATCTATGTTTTCTGAGGAAAAGCTGTTTCTGGAGAGGCTCACTTCCCTGCTGTGATCCCGCACCCCTCTGTGAGCCATCTGGGTGACGTTTCCTCCCCCCTGCTGGGCCCCTTACTTCCTTCCCTCACCTGTACGTCCAGCACATGGCAGAAGGTGCTCTGCACCCCTGCAGGTGCTGCCAGCCGTGCTCCCTTGGCAGAGCCCGCAGCAGCACACATTTAATTTGTCTTCCGCAGTCTCACTGATCACTATCTGCATCCAAAGATTCATTAATAGGGCAACACACGATTTGCCCACATTAGGGAGATGAGAACAGAATCGCTACGTGTCAGTTACATTGGCATAGGCTATGAGCTCATTTTACATTTAATTCACATTCCTACTGAGGCCATGTATGGATCTGCAGAAATGCAAATGCTTTGCCTTTTCTTTTCTACAGGGGTGACTTTGTGAACTCAGAGCTTCCCAGAGCAAATAATGACGCTGTTACAATCAGACACCCCAGCAGAACTGTCTGAATGAGAAGAGAGTAGCTGGGAAGTGGAGATCACCTTTGGTCTCTGGTGAGAGGACAGAAAACCATTAAAAACAGTAAAACCCAAAAAAAAAACAGAATAGGAAATCAAAACATCTCTTGCAGCATCAAAACCCACTGAGAGGTTGCAGTACGATTGAGGCTTGAGGGAACTCGCCTCCAAGAGCCTGACAACTTCCCTGACCCTATGACCAATTTGCACCAGACCACACTCCTCAGTCACTGAAGCAAAATCCCACCTCAATTTCACCAGCAGAAAAGAAAGAACAAGCGAGAAGAAAGGGAAGCCAGCCTGGCTTCCGAGCGACAGACTGAAAGACTCAAACGTATTTAAGGAAATAGCTGAATTAAACACCTAAAGCAGATGAAAGGCCGAATTCACACTTCTGCTCTGAGCACACGCTGCACAGTGGGTTACACTCAACTGTTCTGTGCTGCAGTGTTGATGACTCAAGAAGCCGTGTTTGAAATTTCAAACATATTAGGGCTGATCTGAGCCTATTTTGCCCAAGCTGATCCAGAGGACCATCGTCAGGACTTGGGAAGGTGCAGCATGCTCTGATCTCTCAATGTAGTGCAGGACTCGAGATCATTCAGGTTTATCTGTGCTGTGATTGCAATCTCTGCATGCTTTTGTCACAGCACTGTCACACACCAGTTTTCAGCATCCAAGCTGAGATCCTGGGCTCCCCTTGCTTTGTGAATCCTTCATGGAGGATCCACAGGAGCATTGCCAGATGGATGTTCACCCAATGTGCCTTCACCAATGTATACACCAATCCTCTCAGGGCATTTGATAGGCATAATTTTTGAGCCAGTGCTGTGATTTTGAGGATATATTTCCTGCTATTTAAATGTCACACAATAGCTTTCAGATAACTGGTGTCTGAGTCATATCCTCTCCCACTTGTTTGGTGATGCAGAGGCAGGTTACACGAGAAATGAGAGAAGTGCTACCAGATGTTCTGTCCAGACCCACAAGATGGTGAGAACTTGAGGGAGAAAAAAAGAAGGAAAATCTCTTGCAGCTCAGAGGGTGTATTGGTCTCCCTCAGGGAGCATCAGAAGACACCAGACCTTTGGGTTTTGCTTTCGAAGTGGTGCAGTCCCTTCCAGTGCACTTGATGTAGCAAAGACATAGGAAATGAAACAGTAAGTAAAACTCGGAATGAAGTCCTTTGTGCTTTGAGTTCAGGAAGAGTATGCCCTTGTACCAAGAAGTGACAGGTTACAAGGAACAATTCACAGAACCACAGAATCACAGAATTGCAGAATTGCAGGGGTTGGAAGGGACCTCTAGAGATCATTGAGTCCAACCCCCTGCCAAATACAGCAGGTCACCCAGGTGGGTGTCCAGACGGGTCTTGAGCATCTCCAGGGAAGGAGACTCCCCCCCTCCCTGGGCAGCCTGTGCCAGTGCTCCGTCACCCGCACCGTGAAGAAGTTCTTCCACATGTTGGTGCGGAACTTCCTGTGCTCCAGTTTGTGGCCATATCCCCTCGTCCTGTCCCCACACACCACTGATAAGAGATTGCCCGTGTCCATTTGCCTCCCAATTCCCTGCTGTGCCAACTGTATACCACAACCACTGTGGTATACACTGTGGTATACCACTTTCTGTGGTGGGAGACACGCGAGTAATATTCTCAGGACTGCTGCCCTGTATTTCAAGGGTGAAAGCAAAATAATGGGTTGCTACAAACTGTAAAATTAATTATTTTGCATATATCTGACAGGATTTTCCCGAGGCAGGATTTCCATGATCTAGGAAGGTTTTTCAGATCTTTCAGAATTAAAGCCAATATCTGTGTCCCCAAAGTACAATTCTCTGATGTGAGGACATTGGTTCTGCCTCAGCTTGCTGTCTGTAGCAAGGAGTGGCAATGACTTAGTGTCGTGCCACTGCACGTTAGGACAGCAAGGACCTGCAGTACAGTGCTGACTGGCCCTGACATCTCTAAAAGACACCAGTAGGTTTTTAATTTTCCCCCCTCAGCTTAATTTAAATCAATGATTCAATGTATGCCTCGCTGCTAAGCCCACACAGTACCGGTGCCTTATTATCCACCTCAAGAAATTGTTTTTGATCGGCATTGATTTGTGTTTGACAGAATTGTCACCTACAGCATTGTTCATCAAGGTGTTTTCTCTAGGCATTCGTAATGGCCTTGATCTTATTTCTCACATCAATTAACGAGGATCAAAGTTAAATGCAGAGTTCTGCTTTTTCCTAAAACCTTGTGCTTGTCTTTCACACCCCTACGGACAATGCTGATCACCATCTCTCTATTCTCACGGTTTCCTGAGCTGATGACCAGTGCATGCTGCACTCACCTCCCAGTGCCACTGCTGGGGGTTCATCGTTCCCTTCTGGTCAGCAGCAGTTTCCCCCCTTCCTTGTTCACTTAAGTCCAGCTTATTTAAAGCAGATTTTTGGGCAGCACAAATGGTTGCACTTTCCTTTTCTCAGAATTGCTGACACTCCAATCAGTTTAGCATGACAAGTCTTTCCCACTCTGGTTCAGACATTCTCCAAAACCATAAGCAAGGAAGCCTCAGATCCTCCTGTTGCTGCTTTTGGCTTATTCCAGCACGTATGGCAACAACCTGGAGGCGACTACCAAAGCTGCTTTCAATACTGCCTATAAACTGGTGGGTGTGGGAGGAGGCCAAGCACCGTTCAGAGAGCAGGGTTCAGAGAACAGCAGGGACAGTGGGAGGTAATATAGGCCATTAACCGACAATGAATGTGAAAATGCATCCTGTTTAGCCAGAAGACGCACTGAAGACCAGTCTGGGGAACTGTGCAGAGCGGGCACCACACACCCGCTCTGTGGTGTCAGGATCTCTCCCTCCTGGACTCCCAGGAACCGCAGGAGCACAGCGGCTGCACGCCGGGTGCATGGTGTCCCAGAGGAATCAGGAGCAACAGGAGGGAGACGTGTCCTTCCCCTCCCACCCCAGCTCCCAGGGCAAGTGGCACCAACCTGCCTGTGCTGTCCCGAGCACCCATGGGGCAGGGCCATGCTGAGCCCTCTGTCTCCCTCTGCACAGTTCAATGCCAGCATTCAGGGCTATGAAGGAAGATGGGTGGGGGCATGGAGAGGCTCAGCCAGAAGGAAAATCTGGAAAGGGGCATTACTGGGACTGCAAAGCAAGATTAGGATAAGAAAATGCATAAAATCCTTTATTTCCCGTCCTAGATTCATACACTTCCATCTTTTTTCTCTCTCATGTTTGTGTTTCTAAAATAGTGAACATATGAGCAGCTCTGATTTCCCAAGGACTGGCAGATCCTTTATCTCCCAAGACATTTTCTGCAGAACCACAGTAGTGCTTGTCCAGGCATCAATCCACTACTGAGTATGTAGGAAATACAATTTTCTGTGTCTTTAACTCATTCATTTGAAGAGACAGAGGTGTAGCAGGGTAGAACAGAAGCTCCTTGCTCTGTGGGGCAGGTAGTGGCTGGGTGTGGGGCCCTGGCTCATCAGATCGTACTAATTAGCAGATAAGGTTACTGCTAGACAGTCATCCATGCTATCTTCCCATTAACTATTTTAAGAACTCTCAAGGTCTTAATTCCATCATGCACCTGGGTGCATGTGTTGGTGCCATATTAAACTTGGGTATCCTGCCACAGATTCATAAAGAAGAAATAGTTTGAGGGTATCCGTGTCATTCTGTAATTTATCTTAAGACTTTCGGGGTCTTATCCCCTTGAACTAGCTCCCTGGTACGAGTGCTCCGTCAGAGCTCTTAGTACAATCCGACACTTGCTCACCCCATCTGCTGCAACGCTGTGTTCACTTAGGGGGTTTGCAGCAACTTTGCCATGATCCAGTTAAAAAACAAGGCACACTGCAATGGGTAATTCCTGGAAATGTTTGTTTGCATACATTGGTCAGTTACTGGATCAATCTTGGATCTGAAGGGTTTATGGATTATCTGCTTAATATTTCTTAACAACAAAATGATTTTTTATCCTAACAAAAAGATTTAATATTATGCATGCTGCTGGGATTCTGTTGTTAATATGGGTTAAATACTGACGTATCCAAGATGTGATGATGGAGTAAAAAAAATACAACAGATTTATTCTCTTACATAAGTCTCTAAGCTGTCCATGCTAACTGTAACCTGGTGGAAAACTTAGTACGTGTGGAAAGTGCATCCACAGCTCCCAGGAGAAAGCCCAGTCCTTTTTGGGTCAAACAGACGAAGGACACACTGCCACTTAGCTCAGGGAGTGCTGACAGAAGACAAGAAAGTGCCTGCAGACCTTTGTTTGAACCGTTGAATTAGATTTCTTTTGTTGTACTTATGGAAACATCCTCCCTTGGATTTTCAGGTGTTCTCATCACCTGTGTTTTAACAGGTGAAGTGGCAGGAAGGAACTTTTTTAGACGTTGAACACTGGCACAGGAAAGCGAACAACAAGAAATCCAGCATTTAAAAAGACATAGAAAAGGTGCATTGCTGAACTCCAGGTACCACATACTTATAAAAACCTGGTTCGAGTGCAGTTGTGACCTGAGGCATCAGGAGGTGTGTGCAAACAGCCACAATGAAATAACACAGCTCTTCCTCTGAATTTAAACCAATCAGCCATGAAGTGAGTGAAAATTGTGAATATGAGAGTCGAATAATTTCTTGATTTGAGAAAATTGGGCTTTGTTCCATAGTGAAATCAAAGATTCATAGTGCTGCATTTACTGAATATAAAGCTGGCACACGCATATCAGGCAAACTGAGATGAGATGACAGATCTAATAAATTGTTTCTCTAATAACTGAGCCCAAGCAGAGAGGGAAAAAGCAGCTCATCTCAGGAAAGCAATATGGGCAATAAAGTCTCAAGATCCTGCATCCCTGGAGGTTTGCACGATGAGGCTGGAAAAAAGACAAAGTTCACCTGATGTAACTGCAGCTGTGCAGTGCTTGGCAGTGATATCAATTAATGATATCCACCGAACCTCAGGAATTTGCTCACTGTGCCCGACTTCCCACTCCAGTCTAATTCAGGAGCCAAGGTGCCTCCTGCAGCCAACAGATAAAAACGGGATTTTCTAAGCAAAATCCATCTTGTCTAAGATCTGAATTGCCGCCTGGAGGGGGCTGTAGAGAGAACGAATCCTGGGTTTTATTTGGCAAATATTAGGTGATATGTAGCCCATCTGAGTCTCCTCCTGGCTGTATGGTACTTACTGAACGAATGCTCTGAGAGAAGAATTTTGCCTAGGTTTTCCTCCACCATCTCATACTGGGAGCTCAGCAGACTCCTCTGCAACGTCCCAGCTGTTTGTGATAGGAGGTTAATTTCTTAATGAGATTTTAGAAGACTTTATTGCTAGTTTTATATAAGGAGCCCAGAATCCCAGTGTCAGGAGCTTAATAAATAAGGTTTGTTGGTCTGGGAAATTCCACGGATCTGATGCAAAAATTACAAGAGAATTTACTCATAGATCAGGCTGTTCAATAGTCAGGAGCCTGTTCCTCTGTGCAGCCAGTGAAGAGAACGGAGCTCCTGTATTTGGCCATTCAGATCTCAAATGGAGCCTATTTTCTGTTGCTTCAGCAATTCCCATAGAGAATTAAGCCTTGAGCTCCGTCTTTATAGCAGAGACATTGGAAGCAACACCAATATACACGTTTTTCCATTACACTGTTATTATAATGAACAAATGAGTTCCCTGTAACAATAAAATCATGTTTATTAAATGCCATTAATCAGCTGTAAGCCCCATAGTATCTCACTGCTACGTGCAGAAGGAAGCGTTACACTGATGGAAGATTAACGGGGCGTGGGCATTATCTGCTGGCTGTAACTAACGGGTAACGCGCAAAGGTCTCGAGAATGCAAATTATGCAAAGTACCCTCACTTTTCTGTGATTGTTTTTCATCAGGCCTGGCATTTTTCAGGTGAAATGAGAATTGCTTGAAAAGCATGTTCCTTCTCCAGCGGCAGAGATCTGAAAGTTGCTAGCAATGCACAGTGCGTTTTCACAAGAAAGAACACATTTCTTGTTTTTATTAGAGGGCCATTTCTATATCAATAAGTAAAAGGAAATTCAGGTGAGAGGGACTCAGAGGAAAAATTGAAGGCTCATTTCAATTTTTCACAATAAATTATGCATTAAAATCAGTCATTGTATTAAAACTCCTGAACATTTGCTGTCAGGTGGAGCTAAGTAAAAGCCAAGGATGGTTTCATTAGGAAGACAACTAAATGGCAATGACACTTCCCAACCCCGTAGGATCCCAGCTGGCTAAATAGAACACTGCAGCTGAGCTTGTTTGAGCTCTGACTTGGTAGCCTGCTATTGCACTTCCTCTACTTTCTAGGAATTGCTGTCTGGAAAATGGAACTTCCCTGGCACAAAGCTGGTTGTCTGGGCACTTGCAAATGGGAAGCTGGGAGCGATGTACGCACGCAAGATGCATCCTATGCAGCAGTCTGCCCTCCATGTACGGTGCCTCTCACTCTGATCAGTGACCCCAGCTCTTATGTGTATATCTACCACCCACTCCTCTGCCCTGATGTGCTTTTGCAGCATACTTGAATTTTGGGCTGAAATGAAACATGATTATTCCCAGTGAACTGTTTGTTGTGTTTCCAGCCATCTTTGCTGATTTTCTGCCTATGTTTCTGGCCTCATTTCATCCTTGAGCATCATTTCTCATCCTTTTTTATGTTTGGATTACTCTGTACTCAGCTCATCTGTGAATTTAATTAATGGATGGTTGCAGTGGTATGGGAAATAATAGATACAATGTGACATAACATATTCTGTCCTGCTTACACACAGCTTTATCCACTGCTGTCCCTCCCCATCCTTCCCTTGCAGCCCTTGATCCATTATTCAGCACTTGCAACACTGCCCGTGGATTGCTCTGTTGCAGAGCTGTGAGATGTTACCTGAAATGCCCTCAGCTGGGCTCCAGGCAGTCCCTGTGCAGCAGCACGCTGGGTCTCGGGCTCCCGCCAGCTGCCTGGGTCCCCACCTGCACCCCACAGGTGTTATGGGCTGGGCAGGACAACAGCCCTGAGGCTCACTGCTGGGCCTACAGCGAGTTTGTGTCAAGCCCCTAAATCACCTGTTAAACCAGGGCACTTAACTGATGGTAATTTAGGAAGATTTCCCTTCCAAACAAATCCCAAAATTGCAACAGTTAGGAAAAGCAGCGCCATGATCTCTGAGTACCAGGCCATGAGGACCGGACTCTGCTTTCAAATACTCATTTTTAGCAGAAGCATAGTGGACACCCCCAACTAATACCCACTTCTTGTTTTCCCAACAACTTCTTTTCTTTTTTTTTTTTTCCCCTCACTTCCTTCTTTTTGCTTTCCAGGAGATTATAACAGGAGTTGACAAAGTGCTAATCTTGCTGAGGATTACGCAAGAGGAATCTCTATTGATTTCCCTTTTTCTTTTACAGAAATAATAAAAGCCTGCATTGCAGGGTTTCGGAAGCTGCTGGAGATGATAAGGCACTTTTCTCTAACATTAACTTTAAGGTTTTTGCTTGCATAAAATATTGATTTATTAGAGAATCTACAAATAATGCACTTAGTAGAGAACACGTTACATTTATATAACTGGAAATCCTCATTAGTGTACATAATAGCGGAGAAATAATACAGGGAGAGGAATGTTGCTATTATTTTTATAGAGTGCTGTAAGTTTATACTGTGCTATACAAACTGTGCATGTACTCCCTCAGACAGTTACTGTTCAGAGTGGTATGTACGTCTTATTGAGTAAATATTTGATTTCTGGCAAGTGGATCTAATGCTGTTGTAATTCCATTTATTCCATTGCATTTTCATGCACCAGCATGAAAATGAAATCTGCTCCACTACCAGTGGCTGGACAGGTGAGGCTGTAGGGCTGGATCTATAGGAAAGATTTATCACAAGCATTTGGCAAAAGTGCTGTACCCTGCATGGATAAGAGGCATGAACTCATTATATTAAAAATCTTAAAGAATGATATGAAACAGCACTGTGAAGGCTATGGCTTCCGACCATTAATTCGTAAGTGTACCCGTAGTTTTACATACTGATGTTGCAGCTGAAAATCACAGGATGGCTTGGTTTGGAAGGGACCTGTAAGTATCAGCCAGTTCCAACTCCCTACCGTGGGCAAGGACACCTTCTGCCGATCAGGTTGTCCAGGGTCCCATTCCACCTGACCCGGGTGAATAACTCAAATCTGTGTCTCAGAACCCAAACCTGAAACTTCTCAGAAATGGCACATGGGGGGAGCTCCTTGAAAAAGTGGTGGTGTTTCTGGAGGGCAGATGAGGAAAGAGAAAATGAGGAGACTTTGGTCACCCAGCATAGCTCTGGCCATGCATGCTGGGGGAGGTGTCCTGGCAGCGCCGGTCACTGGAAACAAAATGCATACAGGCGAGCGGGGAAGGGCATTTCTCCAAGCAGCAGAAAGCAATGGTTGAAGTGCATCATGGCAGGACAGCTTGTCAGGGTCTCTGGGACAGGCAGCATGCTGTGGTCTCTAAAGGAACCTGAAGACACTTGTGAGCTTGATTCTTTCAAAACTCAAAGACGTGGGGCAGGAAGGATGCTCCCTTGGCAGTGGGTGCAGCATGGGTGGGTGCATCCAATAAATTCCAGTAGTGAACACTGGAGGAAGGGAGGCATAATGCTGTGTATGCTTATTAAGGAAAATAAATCCTCAGTGTCCCAGAGAAGAGCATGGCCAGGCGTGAGGGTACCTCCACCTCTCAGGAAAATGGGCTGGTATATCCGTCATCCCCTTGACAGAAGGTTTTGCAGCAGGCACATCCTCCTTTCATTTCCCTACCTCAAGGCATGGACAAGAGCTGGCGTCAAAAGGAAAGCCAGAAATTTGTGAAGAGCAAAGAGCAAAGATGGAGGCTATTGCCACCACTTCAGAAAGCCCTGGGGCTTTACCCAGTGCTTGTTGTTTCTTACTTAGATTGATCCAGAATAAACATGAGAGTTTCTGCACTCACTTCATGGAACTGTGATGAGCTTTAAAAGCGGCCCTCTCCTCTCTTTTTGCCACCAGCTTTTCCTTAACAATATCTGGACAAGAAAACAGTAAAAGAGGTTTAATTCTTACCATCCTGTCCTTCTTTTTCAGAGCTAGTCCAGATATTGGGGCTTTCAGAAAGCCATAGAGTCCCTCCATCACTTTCCCCAGTGCATGCAGTGCAGGATGGAAACAGCTCATACACGGTGCACTGGAGGTGATGACAGCACTGCCAATTGGAACCACCTCTTGCCAGGTTGCCAGTGACATTGCAGGTGCTTGAGATGAGCAATCATCTTTCTGTGGGGAAATTCTAGTGCCAAGGTGCCGTGCAGGATATTGGTTAGGAAGCACTTGTGTGTTCTTAAGGTTCTTCTGTAAAGGTAGGGCCTGTAACAAAGACATGGTAGCAGACTCCAGTGACCAGCCAGTCTGTCCTGGATGGAGAGGGACTTCAAATGCGCTGTGTAACCACAGGCCTCTTTCAAGGTCTTCAACTGACAGGGTGATGATTCATGTCCCACATTGTCTGGTCTGTTTCTGAACAGCATAGGACACTAGGGGCGTAGAATTGGGTGCATGATTTGTCCCTCCCTAGAGTGCCATCTACATCTGGAGCTGCAAGGTTTACCACTCCATATGTTTTTTCTTTCTCCTCTTCTCATTTTAATTAAAAGAATCCCAGCCACTCGTGTGGAAGAAAACACCTTGTCAGCTGGAAGCTGAGAAAGGCCTGGATATTTCGAGATCTTGGGATGGTTAACGTACAGGCAGTCATTTCCCCAGTGATTTTTGCAGCTGTTCCATCAGATGTTTTCTTTGTAACAGACTCCAAATCGTATCATTTAAATGAAATATTTGGAATGACTGTATTTGGAATGTCTTTTGCTTGAATAATAGATTGTTTCACTAGGATGACCACAGGAAAATGAGTGAAAGCTCTCACTAGTAATCCTGCTTCTGTTATCACTCTCTTTTAACTTCCCACTAATGAGACTTGTTTCCTATCAGTAGATCCAGAGGCTGAGTCTGCCCAGTTGAAAGACACATTTGCCATAGTGAATGGTGAGGTTTTGAAATTTAACATTAGCTTCCAAGGAAACTTTCCCAACTGTTTCAGTAGGATAATAACCAGAAGATTATTGTGAGAGATTTGCTGTTTACTGCTAGAATTGCTCACCACTTTCAAGATTAATAAGTAATTGTGATAGCTATCAATACAGTTATGAGGCAGTCACAATTGTTACTCCAGGGGAAATTGTCCATCCAGAAAGCTTCTGAAGCAGTTAACCTTGAGTTTGTGAAATATGTAAGAAAGCTATTGCTGTGGGGAGATTATTAGAACTATTTACGACTACAGCTAAATGTAGATACCTTTTTCAACTGAGCCTCCTACCCAAAAATTTATAATCTACTTGAACAAATAGATCCCATTTTCCTGAAACTCTTGAATTCAAATTAATTCCAAGTGCAATCAGTACATAAAGTCTGTTTCTTGTTGAGATTCTGGGGAGAGACATATTTTCTTTCTTAATTTCCACACAGGGTTTTGTGTTATGAGTCCCAGAAACATAGCTATCCACTGCGATTAGACCTTTATAAATTATCTTGGCTCCTTTATGGCTCTTCCACTGTATGCAATAAATGCCCATATTCAGCTCATGTCACCTACCCAGATATCACAGAATTTTGCTAAGTAATGAGCTGTTCCTGCTTACGAAAAGAATTACTGCCTTAAACTCGGTGAGCTCTGGCCACCTACACAAGCTGAATATCAACTCAATAGATAGGATCTAAGACTTCAGCCACCTCGTCAGGAGATGAGCACCTCTGGAAGATAATGTAAGATAATTCTAAGGTTGTCTCTGCTGTACTCTGGAAATGCCTTGCTTTCTCCTTTTCCTGTAGGAGCAGCACAGAAAACCAGCTTAAGACTTCTAACTTAAGCTGACTGTATGATATCAGAATGTACCTCGCAGTGTGTCCAACAGATACATCAATGCATGTACCCTTTTCTAAAGGGAGGACTGGTTTAGGAAAACCCAAGAATAAGAAGTGGTATGGGACAGGCACTTTCTGATGGTTTAGATCATGCCTCACATTGAGCTCAATTCAAAACTTCAGTATTATTCCATGTTTTCCTAATGCATAAATGCATATTTTTCTGTGGAAAAAAGATACATATAAGTATACATAAGAATAAAATTTGCATGCTAGGGAAAGATTTGATACTAAGCTACATCTTCAGATTCTGGTACCCATTAAAGTCAATCTCTAAAAACTGTTGGAGCAAATTACATCACATTCAAACATGCAGGTACCATAAAACAATTGCACATATGAACGTCCCTAACAACTGAGATAGTGGGCATAACCTGCTCAAATAAGCTATTATTAAGGTTCCAGTTCTACAACTCATATTGAGATTCATAGAATCATGGACTGGCTTAGGTTGAAAGGGACCTTAATGCTCATCCCCTCTGCTGTGGGCTGGGTGCCCCCAGCTCAGCTGTCCAGGGCCCATCCATGGCCTTGGGTACCTCCAGGGATGGGCACCCACAGCTCTGGGCAGTGCCAGGGCCTCACTGCCTCTGAGGAAAGGATTTCCTCCTCACATCTGACCTCAATCTCCCCTCTGTTTTAGTTTAAAGCCATTCCCCCTTGTCCTATCACTGTCAGACCATGTAGAATGTCACTCTCCTTCCTGTTTATAAGCTCCCTTCAGGCACTGGAAGGCCGCAGTGAGGTCTCCCTGCAGCCTTCCCTTCCCCAGGCTGCACACCCCCAGCTCTCAGCTGTCCCCATACAGAGGTGCTCCCTCCTCTGAGCAGCTCCGTGCCCTCCTCTGGCCCCGCTCCCACAGCCCCACATCCTTCTGGTGCTGGGGGCCCAGGCCTGGATGCAGAGCTCCAGGTGGGGCCTCACGAGGGCAGAGCAGAGGGGACAGTCCCCTCCCTGCCCTGCTGCCATCCCTCTGTTTGTGCAGCCCAGGATGCCGTTGGCCTTCTGGGCCTCAAGAGCACACTGCTGGCTCACGTGCAGTTTTTCATCCACCAGGACCCTCAAGTCCTTCTCAGCAGGACTGCTGTCAAGAAGTTCCTCTCCCATTCTGTACACATATCTGGGATTGCCCCAACCCAAGAGCAACACCTTGCACTTGCCCTTGTTGAACCTCATTAATTTCATGTGGACCCACTTTTCAAGCCTGTCCAGGTCCCTCTGGGTGGCATCTCTTCCTCCTACTGTGTCAGCTGCACCACTCAGCTTGGTGTCATCTGCAAACTGCTGAGGGTGTACTGAGCTCTTACTGTCACTGGAGTTAGCAAGGCTGTTCTAGTTAAGACTTGCCAACATGAATACAAGAATTGCACATTCTAGCCATAAATAAGTGAATGTCAAGCTTCTGGCTGTATTTGTTTACTTGGGACCTAGTCTGTGTTCTGACATTGTGCTGGATTTCTAGAACACTTTGAAGATAAAAGCAGTCTGAGGGCAAATCTTAAAAAAGGATGGCAGGGGGAGGAAAAAAGTGTATCACAAATACTTTATCAGCCCCTTCAGGTTCTGTTTTGTCAGTCTTTCTATAGATATATCAAAAAAGAGAACCAAGATGCCAGTACATTTCTTGGTTGTATTGTCTTAAGATTGATTTATACCAAATACACAAATAAACTGATCTTTTAAGTCAACTATGCAGATAGTTGCATAATGTTATTGACATTTAAAGAGGCTCAGAATTTTCTGTTCATTAAAAGTGAAACGATTCTCCCATTTAATATCCCTTTAACAGACTGATTTACTTTTCTAATGTGTTCTATTAGCAAACATCAATACATCAGAATTTTTCCTTCAAGTCAAAGCTTGGAAGGGTGAAATTTTCCAGATAATTGATGGACCATTATAAGTTATTATAGAGAAGAGGACAAAGCGTAATCATGTTGGAACAATGCAAGACTAAAGGTATTTTGGAGCTATTCTGAAGATACTGCCAGAGGCACTGGAAAGCTCGGTCCTATTTGATATTTCTCCAATAAGCCCTCATTTCCTGTCACTTGGATGTGACTCATTTCACCTGATCAAAAAATCTCAACCAAACTGTCCTTTGGAGACAATTCTCATCCTCCGGTGGCTGCATAAGGAGCTGCTCTCACTGTAAAGAAGGGCTGCTGACTGGTGTGCGTGGGTCCTGGGCTGACCCTACATGGTGCAAGAAGACTTCAGGGCTTTATCTCCCAGACCAAACAACTCATTACCTCACCCAGAGCTCAGGGATGACTTGGAATGTCTTTCACAGAATTTACTAGAACTGATGTATCCTTCATGTACATAATTCCAAAAAACAAACAAACAAACAAACAAACAACAGAAAAACCAACAACAACCTAACTATTTCTGATGAGTTTCATCTAATTTCTCAACATGTTTAGTTGTATCTTGGCAAAGGGGTAGCCATTGTCATCCTGCTGGAAAGAAGAATGGGGTTAGCTGTGTCTTCCATAATAGTCACAATCAATGATGGTGAAGATGTTCTCCTCAGAGCCTTACATGAAACAGAAGACTTTCCTAGACTGGAGCCTCTGGGGTTCTGTACAAACATCTGGGCTGACCTCCTGCATGACCAGACCATACTCTTCAACCTGTGATCCACACGTCTTTCTTACCTCTGCTAGCTGAGCTAGGACATTGGCTTCATTAGGGACGGATAGCTCTTTATTAAAGGCCTGAAGGGAAGTAAGACTCCAGCATGTCCTTTGGGAAGCCATTCATTTGACACATCCTTTACTTAACATCTCATGACTAATCTCATCCTTGCCTGAATAATATGCAAACTTATGTTCATTTTCCATGAATCCTGTATGAATTTAGATCACCAAATGGATGCATCTGGTAACCGAGATTTACTCCCAGAGAAGGCTGGGTGGATGTATTATTTACAGGGACAAGAGCTTTCTCTTTCCAGCCTGGATTGCAGTTTCTCCCATAGATGGGTTGTGTGAAAGGGTGTTCTCTTACAGGGTTTTTAGTTAGGGGTAAGAAATAACCTGAACTGGGGGGATGGATCAAACTTTTCTGCACTTAAATGCCTAAATTCCATTTTAGAAAGAAGGTTGAGAGATAAAAAGAGAGCTTTTTGTGAGATTGAACTAAAGAACTCCTGGATTGTGGCAGCTGAAATCAGAGCTAGAGTTGTCAAGGCAATCAGGAACCTCTAGCCTTTCCCAGGCTTTTACTTTGATTTTGAATTTTACATAAATCTGTTTCCCAGTGATGTTTATTAGTTAGCCTGAAAGTCAAGGAGCACTGGGTACCATGAAGAAATTCCTTTTATCCTTTTTGGATGTATTGTTGTGACTCCCAAAGTGAAAATTCCATGTAAGATAATTTCTTCCAGAAATGACCAGGGGTTAAATATAGGTTCACCACATTTAAATCAAAACACGTGATGTGGCTCACCCTTGGCCAGCTTCACTGCTGTTCTCATTTATAGGATCTCTTACAAAGGTCACATTTAACTACTAAAAATAAATCCACAGCCCCAAAAACATTCATTGTTCAGCAAACAGTTTGAGAAAATATAGGCTACTCCTGTATTAAAAGTACAGATCCAGGTCACTGAGCTGACCTACTTAGGGGATATTTTAGGGCTTCCCAAAAGACTTCATGTCCTCCAAATGTCAATCTTATTTCAGTTCACGCATCACCATAAGTCTTCTTACTTCAGAGGAGACTGTTATTTAGATGTAGATTGTATCAAAGTTTAACCGGCTTAACATTTCTCATGAGCAACTCATACAAAGTTGAGATGAACTCGACCCCAGTGTTTAACAGCAGGAAGAGGACTTGATTAAAACTTAGCATTTTAGTCCGAAAAGATATGACTGATTCAGATCTTAGTCCCTTGGACTACATGATGAGTAGTTCTACCAAAACAAGAGGAAACCTGGTGTGTGAGCAGAGTCAGACCTCTCTGTTTAGATGTTAACATTAGTGCTGCTCTGGGAGAAGGCTTTCTGAACTCAGGCAAGGGATGGGGCTCGAGGAGGAGCCTGCTTTTCAGCCTGGTGGTGAGGGTGTTAAAAGCTACAGGCACAAGTCAGGAAGTCACAAGAGAAACGTAAACG
The DNA here is from genome assembly GCA_013396635.1 of Penelope pileata. NCBI lineage: Eukaryota > Metazoa > Chordata > Aves > Galliformes > Cracidae > Penelope > Penelope pileata. The sequence continues at coordinate 159,491 of WBMW01004559.1, read as the reverse complement.
GAAGAAGAAGCCTTCTTCCAGCAAGGAGCAAAGCTGGAAATAACCCAGGAGGACCAAGGGTCAGGTCTCCCTCTTCACTATTTCTTACCAGCTACCCCAGGCACGCACCTGCTCTGTGTGTTGGTTTCAGTGCATCCTGTCCTGAAATGCTGACCTTTCTCCCTGTGTTGTGTAGAAAGTTGGGCACTTTGCTTGTGGCAGCTATGGCAGCAGGTGTTCTCTGAGAGCCTAACTCACCTTAAAAGCAAGAAAATTGCTTCAAGCTGAGTGGGCCTTAGTGAAAAAGAATAACAATAAGATTAAATTAAAAAAAACTAGAAAACTTTGTTAAAAAATACTCCAAGTAACCGTGATCAAGATGCTTTTAAAAATTCCATCAGGCCCCACAGCATATATTTAGATGCTACCAAAGTCTGATCTTGTACACCTCCTTCCCCACGTCTCACAGCAGGAAGGACAAAACTGTCCCCCCCCCTAAGGAGGGACAGCCGTGAGCTGGTGTCAGCAGCTCGTAGCCTCTTGTGACACAGTTGAGGACACAAGTGCAGAGACTCCACTGGGAGCATTGCTTGTTCTAGCAGTGGCCTGCATGGGGAACGGAGCCGAAATCACCGAGCAGGTGAGGTGGATTCTGCCCACCTCTCCCTGCAGAGCTATCAGCCTCTTGCTCTGAGTGCACAGACTCTGCCTTCTGCTGATCATGCTCAGAGGCCACAACCTGCCTCCTGCTTGCCTCACAGGTGGGCTCCTCGGGGCTTCTGCTACCACATTTTCACTTTTTGTGATACCTTGTGCTCTTTCTCTATTCTATTCCCCACGAAAAGCAAGCACTTGCTAAAAACTCATAGATTTCTGACCATATGTTTTTATTGTAAAGTCTGAAACACATCATTTTCAAGAAATAATTGTTTCTGAGATGACACGCAGCAGTGAGCAGTCAGATGGTGGTTTAAAGTGTGAAAGACACATTGCTGATGGGTAAACTGCCCGCTGGAGCCTGCCATAGAGGTGTCTCCTGGTGGGAGAGAAGGATAGCACAGCCGCGGTATCACAGTTCTAATTAGCTAGTGACATTACTAGAGCAAGACCATTAAACCCAGCCTTGTGCATTTCAGTCTAATCACATCTTCACATGGAATAATACTTTAATAAGCCTTAAGCTGGAATTGATTTCTTTTTGTACACCAGGAATTGAAATCAAGACAAAAATGGTTGGAAATCATTTAGCAGTTAGCAAGAATTAAGGAAAATTCTTTACTGTTAATCAAAGGATTTTTGTTTGCTTGNTTTTTTAGTATCGAGGGGCTATGTTTTGCCCAGTTTATTAACTATGGTCAGCTGAGGATCAGTCTCTGCTAATGGCAGGCGTTGAAGATGGCTGCTGTTTGCTATTGTGATTGTTCATCTGCTTGCATCCAAGTAGTGCTCTGATGGATAAGTTGCCTTCCAGGGCTTTCAATTTGTGTAACAGCATGGTGCTTCAAGATGCCATTAACACTGAACAAAAGAAATCTACTAATAGAGAGGTCTGGAGGGTCAATAACTCCTCAGCATGCATGCATGGTAAACACTCAAGATGCTCGTACTATCCCTAGTTTGCCGTGCTTTAGGTCTCTGGCGTTGCTTTCAGCAGAGCAGGTATCTTTACATGCCCTGCTACGACAGCAGCAGTCCCCCAGAAGCTGTTTGCTGGTCTCAAACACATCATATCGCAGCAGCTCAGGGTCAGCAGACACCCTGCAGTGAAAGTATCTCCTAGTGTCTGTCCAGGTCACACTTAGTGTAAGCGGTGCTGTATCTGCAGTCTGTTCAGAACCCCTTTTCTTCTTCAATTCTACCTAGGTGTTTCTCGTAGGACGTTTTGCACTCTCCTGTGCTGCTGAATTTGGCCCAAGCTCTTTCACTGTTTCTGTGACATGTGCCCCTGCACCTCTCCAAATGGCGGTGGGGTTTTGTTTCTTCCTTTATTTATTAACCTACCTTCCTCTCAGTTCTGCCTCGTGGCCTCTCAAGGGAGTGCCATAGACAAAACTATCTTCTCTGGCCATCCCGCGCAGAGCAATCCTCCCAGCCCCCACCGCCGTGGTTGCTCTTCTCTGAATCAGACAGCCATTGCTTTTTTTCACCGTAATGTACAGATGAACGTGGAGAGTTCCTGGAGTTACTGCACTCCTCCTCAGTCCCATTACTTTTTTCACTGAAGTGGTTGTTTTTCCACTTCAGTCATGACTGCATTTCCCATAGGAGGCATCCCCTGTGCCAGGTGGCCACTGTGCCACTCTGTCACTACCAAGCAGCTTCCTACCCATCTGCACAAAGTACACCTACTTCACCAGCACCAGAAAACTCCCCGTACCAAACCATTTTGCTTGAGAACAAGGTCTGCTATAGATTCCTGTATCTGTAGCATGTTGTTCTACTGTGTGGCTCTATGGCACTTTCCATCCCTTAATTCTTCCAGCATAGCCCGTTAGGAAGTTTGTCTGGCTTATCTTAACTGACAGTGAATGTTTCTTGAAAGGATAGGGACCAAACCATATTTTTACTCCACCAGGCCACCTGCTTCAACAGGCTGAGCACTTGTATCATGGCATCGTGTTATTTCCTGCATGGCTCATACCGAAGGAGCTGGTGATGGTGAGACTGTAATTGTAGCCATTTAGAAATGATAAAGCTCCCTGCCTGCTATCGCAGCATTTTGATAATTAATCTTTATTAGTAAATAGTGTTGAGGGGATTTCAGACCTGTGAAGTCAACTTTCACAGCCACTTTGACAAAGAAAGTTCTGAATAGCCTGGCAGATTTATAACATGACCCGAGAAGCTCTGACTCAGATGCACCACTTTGCGTGGTGGGCCAGCAAAGACACGATCTCGGCCTGGAGCCAGGTCTTCATGCAGCCTGTACTTTGGCGGGGGTTTTCTTCCTGTTTGCTACAGCTGAGTGACTTTTTCTGCTTGCACATTTTGTTTAACATGGCCTTTTTGGGAAGATATGGACATCAGCTTTGCCAAGGAAGAAAGGAAGTCTGAGGGCTAAAGAGACTGGAGAGTCACAGCTATAACTAATTCAGATTTTCAAGAGCACCTGGAGTTATAAAGTGCAAGGAGATGCAAAAAATAGTTCACAATAACACCTAAGGAGGCTATTCTCTAATGCCATTGAAAATCAATGCCTTAGTTGCAATGTTTCACATTGTTGAGTCATTGGATGAGAAAAGAAAAATGTCTCTTGGAGCAAGAGACTAGAATTGAGGCTTCTGCTTCCCAGGAATGGGCTATTGCCACTAGGATCCAAAGTATTTCTTACCTTCTTCCACTTCTCCAGCACAACTTGAATTTTCTGTTTTTACACAGCAGCTTCAGCAAGAGTCTTCTAGACTATACATACTCGATGTTGTCTGTGATCTGATGGTTACAGTGGATCCAGGTGACCAAGAGACATCAGCTGCTTGTTCCGAAGTGCTTGTTGCATGGGTTGTTCACAGGGCTGAGGCACGGGTTTGACCTAGCTGTGGTTATGTGCATCTTTAGACACAAGATGAGATATGTGATGCTTATCTTGAGCCCAGGAGGAAGAGGAATCTGCAAGGAAATGACAAGCATTGAGCTGTGACTTCACCGAGAATTAGGTTAGATCCTGAATGGTGTATTTTGGAAGGGTAGCTTTAAGCACAGACCCGTTGCCCTTCTAGTGCCTAAATCTTTGTAAAATCGGGGTTTGGGGAAATGGACAACATTACAGTGATGTTTTCAGAGAAATGTGTCCTGTAGCCAGAGCACCAGGCTAAATGCCACGGCCCCCCATGCACTAATTAGTTGTTCCCATGTTTCCATGAGCTTGGATGTACTTATGTTTAAGCCTAACTGTGCATGCTGTTGTCTTATTTCCCTAACTGGAATATTTGTGATATAAATCTGTGAAAAAGGTGATCTGAATGTTAACTGCGTATGCTTTCACCCTTTCTCAAGGGCTAATGAAAACATCTGCAGGCTGTTTTGTTATTCTTATCAGTCAGACTGCTGGATGTATTGGAGATGTGGGATATAGGGCTTGCTTTTCTCATCAGTTTCTCCAGCTCCCATCCCCTATCCCATCAAATTTATTTCTGTTTTCTTAACTCTTTCCTCTGTAACCTCATGTCGGGATAAATACAGTGTTTCAGATAGCTTCTCATGAGAATCATAGCCATATGAAGAGTACCAATAACAGATTATGGCTCTCCATGTTGCAGAAAATTATATTGGCCTCTTCTGATTCTCTTTCACATTGGAAATGTTATTGCAAACTTAAATGTTTTGAAAAATATTAAAGTAGTGTAAACAGAGATTGACAGTAAAATATCTTTAAATAAATAGAGCTGCTCGAAAAAAAATAGAGTTCTAGGTGGGGAGAATGGCAAGCTCACAACAGATAATTTCAACAAAACAGGCTGCTGTGAGAGCATATCTATATATTTATAATTATCTGTGTGGACTATGGATGGAAAGAATCACTGGAAACTGGGTGCAAAAATATGTCATTGAATAGAGCAAGCTTAGATGGCTCGAATAGAGCAAGCTTAGACGGCTCGAATAGAGCAGTCTCAAACTTCAGAAAGCCCTGTAGGTAATGGTAGTGCCAACAACCCATCCACCTCCTGTATGTCGGGTCCCTCCTCACCCCTGCTCCTGAGCACAACCGTTTGACAAGGGTTGATTGGATTGTATTGATCATCCCCGCATGTTTTCCCTCTCTTACTACTTCTTATTCACTTCGTTTAACAAACTGTGATACACCTTCAGAAATCATGATCCTCTGTATGATGTGCACTGACAGCCAGTGATGATAAAAGATAGTATGGAGGATTTTGCCACTGAGCACTAATTAATAGTTATCTAGCTGAAATCAGACAAATACCCCCAGGCAGCATCCTAGGACACAACATCCTTTCAGTCATTCTCTGAATAAGGGTTACCTGGTAATTTGACACAGGAAATAACATTTTTGAATGGCGCTGCTAGAGAGAGAAAAAGCTCAGGAAGTTCTATTATTCCCTTTGCTCAGGGACAGCAGTTTTCAAGTACTGAGGGAAACAAATGGGAGGAAAAGGTAACTTAAGGACATGAGGGAAAGACAACTTAAGGACACGATGTCAAAGGCTGACTGTGGGTCCTCACGGTCCTGCCTGCACCACTGGAGAAGGGCTCTTGTCTCATCACAGCAAAGGCTGAAGATCACCTGCTGCTGCTGATGTTTAGATGAGACTACCCACTCTCTAGTTTCTTTCTTCTCCTCTTGTGCTCTACCAGTTCCTGAGACCTCATCTGCCCATGGAAGGTGTCTGTTACAGCTTCAAGTGCTCATTTCTGTAATGTGTTTATCTTCTCTACTGTCTTTTGGAATAAGCAACATGCAGGAGAAACCATTGTAAAAGGTGCATCTGTCCTGCATGTAAGATTCAAGATGCTCAGCGCTAATCAGGAACTGGCAGTTGTTCATCACTGCTGGATCTGACTGAATTCATGCAGTAGCACTACCTTGGGACTCTCTAAGTCATCCACTTTCCACAATGGAAAGTCACAAATTCCCACTGAAGCACTGTATTATGTGTGTTTCTTCTTGACCAGAAGTCAGAAGATTTTAATTGAGTTGAGCTGTGCCTAATACTTTCCATCCAGTGACAGCCTGGTGAGTACACAGCCAAGGGTCAGAGAGACGGTAGTAGAAAAAAGATAGAAGACATATGTAACAACAGGAATAACAAAATATTGATGAGTTTATAGTGCTGATCTCCAGTTCATGGCGTCCATCTCATGGCAGGTACTCGTAAGCACCAATAAGAAATAAAAAGGCAGCAGTAGTAATTGTTTCTGTGTCTGACCAAAGGAGTTCAGGGAAGACACAGGGAAGCCCAGTCAGTCAACCCAAACTGGACCTGGGTAACTCAGGCCCAAATATCAGGTTGCAAATATCTTGAGAATACAAAGCCTTGAAGAAGAATGCAAATAGTAAGCTAAGCCACCAGGCTTTCATTTGACACTGAAGACCTATGCAGACTTTCAGAATCTGGGAAATTTCACTGTCCAGCACAGCACAACGGAAGGAAAGGAAAGAGGAAAGGAAAGGAGAAAGGAAAGGGGAAAGGAAAAAGGAAAGGAAAAAGGAAAGGAAAGGGGAGTATTTCATAGGGAGAACTCAGAAAATACTTCCCTCTTCGCTGGTCATCCCAGTTGTTATAATTCTGGATGGACTCATGAGGAAGCTGGCCTTGTGTTGGTAGACTTTATTTCAGGGTATGTGTCTCTTGAGTCTCAAAGCAGGACTGTATCTCCAAACCTTTGTCTCCAGGATAACCAGCGATAAAAGAGTTCCAGGACAGTCTGTGCAAATGTGGACATCGAAGTCCAGGAGCCTGAGCCTAACTGGAAGTGCTGAGCAGGGACCCCAAGGGAGCAATAGGCATTTGTCTGCTTTGCTGCAACTCGTATCAATTGCGCTGAGCAGCTACTAGGAACAGATATTGTTTTGGTAACACTGCATATCATTGTTGCCAAAATGAAATTTTCTCTGAATTTCTGGTTTTCAAGATGTTAGTTCATTCAGAAACCAAATTTCAGAAAAACAACACTTTGTAGTGGAAATCATGGGCTTGTGGCTGCTCTTCCTGAAGTCTTACAGACCAGATCCCTGCACATTCTGTTATGATGAAGAATTTCTGGACCTCAGCTCCATGTTTTGCTTTCTACCTCATCGGTGCATCTGTCGGTCTCTGTCAAATTCAAATGCTATCCTTTCACTCACAAATGAGAAGCTTCTGCCTTAAATCTTAAAGAAATCATGATTCCTTGGAATCTGCCAGGTACCGGGATAGAAGTGGTCCAACCGAGCCTTTCTGAAGACCACGTCAAACTCACTTACAAGTGCTGCTTCTGAAAGGCAGGAGGTGTCACAGTACCTGGGGAGGGAGGGAAGGAGCTCAGCCCATGGGACTGATTCCCTCCTCTGGGTGGAGGGAAGAGGGCTCAGAGCCTTCCCCCCTCCCAGCCTGCAGCCTGACAGCTCTTTCCAGAGAGAGTGAGCTGTCACCAACCTCTTCCTCTCTCCAGGGCTACAGCAAGGTCCTTGCTTGCTGACTCCTCTTACACAGAGTGTATCTTGTGCACAGCAGGGAACAACTTCAACTTTAAAGAAATCCTGCCTTTTATTTTTAATCCTCCAGACATCTCTTCTACTGTCTTCAGTGAAGTAAAATAAGTGGCTCAGCATTGAGCCCCTGCTTCAGGGGCACTTTATGATCTCAGCTGACTTTATCTACCAGCTCACGGAAAATAGGCTGAAATTTATGCCTGAATGCTTGATGTAAAAGCAGATGCTTTCAGGCTGTTGAGCAACCAGCTGCATTCTGTTCCTAGTTACATGAGGGGTGAAAGTGGCCCTCTGAGGGCACCGGAGCATCCAGGGCTTGCAACGTCCTCACTAGGGATCATCAGAGGTACTGCCCTTGTGATAAACTTGTTGCATGGAGGCAGTGGCTGTTACAGAATGAACTTAACCCTTTGCCTTCATTTTGCGTTAGGCAGAGAGAGAAGATAACCTGCAAGAGATAACGCTCCCAAGGATGTTTCTCTGGGACACTCAGCAGAAGTTGGGAGCCTGTCACTGTCTCTGGCAGGAAAGGCAGCGAGGCAGAGGGAGGCAGCAGGATTTTTCCCCCACGAAGCACATCTGCTCTAATGAAATTGGCGTTGACACATCAGCAGCCATTGCACAGTAGAGCAATGTCATGCAAAATATCCTCCAGACCTGGTTTTGCTTTAAGCAGGTGGAACAAAATCTATCCCATGATGACACTGTAAGTGGCAAGCTTTGACATCTCCAGCTGCATGATTTCACCCACTGAGCTTGCCTTCGGGAGCAATGTGCCTGAGGATCAAAGGCTTGCTAGTCAAGGCCAGCAGGGTTGTGGTGAGCAGGAGATCACTGCTGTCTGCTGTTGGTCCTGTGCTAAAGGGTAGATGTTAGTCAGATGTTAGCCTTCACCCCACTGAGTGGAAAATGCCACCACATGGAGTTGTTGAAGTGGGAGCAGTGTCTGGGCAGTATTGCATTCTGAATCCTCCATAAGAGATCATGCAATGCAATGTTGAAGGAACAGCATGGCAGTTTAAAGCATAGGGCAAACAAGTTTATCTTATGATGTGGGAGCTCAGTCATTGCTCTTGAAACAGAGGTTATGGGGAAAGCATTAATCCTCTCTCAGAAATGCTCTGTCTGGAGCATCAAGGACTCAGCCCTCTGTGTGCAGAGCCCAGCACTGCTCCGTGTCAGATCACAGCCAGCTCAGCTGCTCCAGCAGGGACCAGGGCTGAGAGGTGAGAGGCACTGGATGGCCTCTGGGAGAGCAGAGGGAAGGAAGGGAAAACTGCTGCACAACAGCAGCTGGGAGAGAAATGAGCAAATGGAGAGAGAGAGAACGCTGCGGGCACCACGGTCGGTGCAGGAGGGCAGGAGCAGCTCCAGGCGCGGAGCAGCAGCTGCCTGCAGCCCAGCAGAGGCCCATGGAGGAGCAGCTGTCCCCCTGCAGCCACGGGCACCACGTGGAGCACATCTCCTCGTGCAGCCGTGGAGGAGCCCACGGAGCAGCAGTGGATGTGGTCTGGAGGAGGCTGCAGCCCATGGAGCCCCCCAGGAGCGGGGCCCGGGCTGAGCTGCAGCCGTGCGGGGGGGCCCGCGGGGAGCAGAGGCCTGGGGAGCTGCTGCCATGGGGCCGTGGGGAGCAGGGCCGGAAGGGTGGGCCCCGTGGTACGGAGCCGTGCTGGAACAGCTCCTGAAGAGCTGCAGCCTGTGGGAAGCCCACGGGGGATCGGTCTGGGAAGGATGACATCCATGGGAGGGACCCACGTGGAGCATGGGCAGAGAGTGACACGGAGGAGCGGCAGAGGAGCGTTATGGACGGAGCACAGCCCCCACCTCCTGTTCCCCTGCACTGCTCTGGGGGAGGTGGCAGAAGGTGTGAGGATGGGGACAAGGTGTTTTTCCTTTGTTTTTGGTTTCTCACTGCTCTAGTCTGTTAGCAACAGGCAATACATTACATGAATCTCCCTACACTGAGTCTGTTTTGCCCATGATGGCAATTGGTGAGCAATTTCCCGGCCCTTATCTCAACCCTTGAGCCCTTTTCCATCCTATTTTCTCCCCATTCCTTTGAGGAGGGGCAGTGAGAGAGCGGTGTGCTGGAGCTGAGCTGCCCATCGGGGTGAAACCACTGCAGTGATTCAGCTCAGTCGTGTATACTATGTCACTCAGGGACACGAAATGTCCCTTGAATACTAGTCAGCAGATGCCTCCAAGGAGCTCTCCTAAGACCTAAAGCTGGCATCCAGATATTCCTTTCAGCTTAGCAAGAAATATGCCAAAGTACTGAAATTTTCTAATTCGTTCTGGATTCCAACAGCCCAAGAATTTACCTGTAGGTGGGGGTTAATATCTTTCAGATGAACATACTCTTCCCAGCTGTAATTGCTCAAAACTGCTCACAAGTTTAGTGTGACATCTTGTGTGAGTTCGTGTTTTACAAAGATTTAGATCCTGGTTACAAAATTGAAAGTACAGTTGTAAAAGAGCAAAATAATTAGAAAAAAGTACAATATCTTAGAACTCTGCTCCGACTGCTTTCCCTACCCTCCCTGGGTTTCTGCAGATCAAATCAGAGTGATAGAAGGCCTCTTCCCTGCCCAGTTATATTTATGGCTTCTTTGCTGCTGTTGAATGCAAATGAAGTTTGAAAACATGATGGGAGAGCTGCCTGTCTCCTCCTCGTCTCCCTTCTCTTTGAGGGAAGCTGGCTAGGCTTCAACTTGTTGTGGGTTCTTGGTGTCTGAGTCTGCAGACAAAGCATCCTTAAGCTTCTCTGAAATGACTCTCCTTTGATGTTTAAAAGGTTTTGAGGAATGTTGACTCCTTGTTTCTGTTCTGTTTTTTTCCCTCAGGAAGGCAATTGACAGGTAACCATATCTGCTTACCTTTGAAATCCTCTGGATTCAGCACCGTGTGCCAGCCATATATCATAAATATGCCAACAGGCTTTGTTTTTCCCTTGAACGCACACATTGCAGATTTACCGAAGCAGGTGCTGAATCTGAGGAGGGCTGAATCTGCCTGCCCCATAGGTCTGCTGCCAGCGGCCGTGACAAAACCAGGACAGGCCTCTGGATGGGAAGGACCAACCTCGTTTAGATTAGGTGATGCCATTGCACGTGGGAATGCCATTGCAGATACTTGTACATTGAAGGCACAGATTCCATTCCAGATGCCAATAAACATAAATTTCATTCATTCTTTGGAAAATTGATTGCAGAGATTGGTTTCCTAGGACTCTGACCAGTGCAGCTCCCTCTGTGCTCTCCCCCAGACGTTTCCCAGGGCACTGAGCGTGGGACTCCTTGCTGAGCCCCTGCGTCAAGCCTCGCTGACACAACTGGCATTTCCAAAGAGACGGAGCATATAGGGGATATATGATTGGAGCATTGTTCTAAATCTAGTGGGTTTCCCGAGCTCTGCAGAACAACTGCATAATGATGAAAGAGCTTTTAAACCCCTCGCAGATTTTTTTTCTCTTTCTGTGGCTGTAAAATGAAATGTTTTACTCACATCCATACTCCCATGGGTACAGTTTCTGTAATAAAAGATGCCACAAATGAAACTTTAACACCAGGATTGGATTAGAGCATTTTGTCATTAAACTACTTAGAATTGTTTTCAGTCTTCTCCTTTAACTTGGATAAATTAGTTCATCATTAGTTTCCACAATGAAGTTTCCATTTTCTTTTCTCTGTGTTTGATACTGAAGTGCTTCAAAGCAGCTTTCCTAGTGAGATACTGTATCAGAGAGAAGACATACTGTTCCCTAAACAGGGTTGCCTCTCATTTCTTAACCAAAGTACGTCAGAGAGAACAGTTTCAGAGAAAAATATTGTCTTTGCTGTTATTAGGCATGCATATCCCATTTAATATCAATGTCAAATAGCGTTAATATATCAAGAATATTTCATTCTAACAGGGCAAATACATTTCTCGTGTGATATTTGTGATTTAAAATAATTCTGAGCACTCCCTTACAGTGAAATGTTTGCCTTGCTCGGCAGCGGGCAGGAGGCACAGCGTGCTAACAGGCTTTCCAGCACTGCAGCGAGCGTCCGGTCGTGCTCTCCTGGCAGGAAGGTTGGGCTAACCTTCTGCTTTCTTGCAAGTCACCTCTGAAGCCTTGTCAGAGGATTGTGAAATTTGAATATTCTCCCTCCCCATCATTACAGACAACAAAGGACAGCCAGAAGAAGTGAGCCCTGGTCATTGCTTGGCTGACCTTTCCAGCTGGCTGAGCTGGAGACTCCTTTCTGGGTGCAGAGCTGATGCTCAGCCCATCACAGATACTCATTGCTGCCCCTGATGCTCTCCTCTGCTCTTTCACTTCTTTGGTCTCTATTCAACAAAACACATCACCTAGGGAGGCAGAGGTTCATCTAGACTAATTCTGAGCATTTGCTTGAAGTGTCTCATTTGTGAACACGCCGCATGTGAGGTACATAAGCTCCCTCTTTAGTCAATGAAGAGAAATTGGCACTTTCAGGAGAACGAGGAATTGAGTCTGCAGATTTCTGTCCATCTTCGCCCAAGCAAAAATCCAAAAGTACAAAAGGCCACTTAGTTTGGTATATCAGGATATATATTGGTATATCACTGCCAGACACAACTGGAAATCACTTTCCACATGCCTGCATTTCTAGACACAACTCACTGCTCCTCAGATTTGCAAGAAAGCCTTGAAACTGCCCAAAGGCCTAATGGCATTGTTTGGCTCAGGTAGGAAATATGTTCCTTGTGATTGTGATGTAAAGGGGGTGCACGTCTGCCTGGTGCCACGCAGCACACAACCCGGGGCAGAGGTGGCCTTCACACTCAGTCTACTGCATGTCGTTGGTCTTTCGGGAGTTAATCACTCTGTGGAGGAACACTGGTGTTTTTATGACAGCCAGTGCCTTCAGATGTATCCTGCCTTTGATATTAACTCTTTCTTTTTTTTGGATTTACTGACTTATACCTGTGCAATTTCTTTTTCTTCATTTGTGTGACAGTGAGTCATGCATTTATTCCCATTCTTAGCTTATGTGTAACTTTGATAAAGAAGAATGCCTCTGCTTTGCTTCCATGAAAGCAACCATCCTGTCAGGTAGGTAGGAGGTCCAGAGGGTGGCTCAGGTTTGGATGCTGCTGGCCTGACGGTGTCTAATGCCCCAGAGAGGTGCCCCACAACACCCCAGAGGGAATCTTTAGAAACTGAGTAGGCAGCTGGGGCTGAAATACGGAGGGAAAGGGATGAGAAAGTGAGTAATCATCCCATCAACATTCCACCTGGTTAGAAATAGGCACCTGTCCCAGACCACATTCAAGTTTTGGTCCTCAGCCACGAGCCCTCCCCTGGAGGGAGATGCTGGGAGTGCCCCTGTGGGCTCGGTGGCTTTGGCACAAGGGAGGTCTGAGCTGTCCATTACCTGTGATGTGCAATGGGATTGCAGAAGGGGAAACCAAGCAGCCTTCGAGACTATCGCTGTGTGCACAGTGGTCCTCTGCTATATGGCTTTAAGATCAAGTAAGGAAGGAATACCTGAACATACTGGATAATTTAGGATTTTGTCTCCACGAGATAAACATCCCATAGGTCAGCTGTATTGTTAGATACACAAGAGGCTGTGAGGCATCTGGATGCTGCTTTAATGGATACCAACAACTGTGTGAGCTGAGAAGATACAGCCCACAGCAGAAGCCAAATGCTGTATTGATTGCAGACATAAATAACAAAAGTCCCTTGAAGATCTATAACGATAGCGAGCAGAAAATTTTACCTAGTGGTGTACTTTTCAGCCAGTAGCCAAAACTGTGTGCTGTAGCCCAGTTTCGTCTTATGCTTTTAGCATGTATTTATTAATGTTAATTAGCACAAGTTGTTCAAATGTATCTACTAAAAGGCAATATCAGCATATCTTATACTGATGCATTTCCCAGAGAAGACTCAATGAGTACCTGAGAACAGTCATACTGGTTCGGTAATGAGATCTTTATTATTCTAATAATTATCATGGACATTAATAATATTTTACATTTAGAAGGAAAAGTTATTCTTAAAGGATCCCCACAGGCCTCCCAACCCACCTCATTTCTGCAGCACATCCTAGGAAGTCCAGTGACTCCATCCACGCAGGCTGCATGCCGCGTGCCTTCCTCAGGGGAATGGACCTCGGGCCGCTGCCGCTGGCCAGTGCCCCTTAGAGAACCTCCATAAGGAAAGTTGTCGTTATTCTGTTGTTATCCTGGCAATTTTTTTCAAGAATGCGGGGATCATTGGGAACCATGATAAAATTGTACATGTGTTTCACATTCTCCTTGCAGTTTGAATGTTTGTGGGGTGTTTGCTTGTTTGGCACTCTACAATACATGACGTATTAGGATATAACAACATATTTTCAGTGAGTAATCTGAATTTATTGCTTCAAAGGAAACATCTTCCTCATCTTAGTGAAATTCTCTGTTCCTCCCCTCAGTCTCCTTTTTCTGGGGAGGAGGACAGAAGGGCACAATGTGTGCACACAGTGCTATAGCACGAGGAACAGCAAGCAAAAGTATTTGGGAGTGAGAGGGTGGTTCTGCACTGAATCTATGGGTGAGCCGCCCACCCACTGTGCCTCCAGGGACGGTGTCAAAGACCAGAATGGGTAATTGTCCTCCTCTGCCAGGTTTTATTGAGGCCACACCTGGAACATTGTGCCCGGTTTTGGGCTCCTAAGTTTAGGAAGGATGCAGAAGAACTCAGAAGTTTCCAGCAGATAGCAGGACAGGCAGGGTCCTGGTGAACATGGGCTTCAGAGTGATGCTGAGGGAGCTGCACTTGTTTTCCTGGCAATGTTATGCAGCCAGAGAGAGCTCCCAGAAAGGCGATGGCTTCTCCTTTCTTGGAGGTGTTCAAGACAGCTGGACAAATCCATAACCCGCTCAACCTTCACCAGAGTTGTTTCTTTTTGCTGCAGTGCCAGTAATGACAAAATGGCTCAGTCCAAGTTGGAACTGCATTTTGAAGACCTTCCCTCGATTGCACACAGCCTGTCACAAGGGCATCTGTGCGAAGTGGCTCAGCAGTGGTGCAGTGAGTGCCGAGAGCCGCGCTGGACCTGGCACCGCGGGCTCGCGCAGGCAGCTCTGGTGCTGCACCTTGGGCAAAGCGCCCTTCTCCCTGCGCGTATTGTCCAGCATTTTGTCAAGTCCTGTTTCAAATAATTGGATTTCCACCACCCTTCGGAAACATAGCATTAAGTGGTCTCAGAGATTTTCTTAGAAATCTCCTGTCGCGCAGTCTCCATTTTTCAGTACGAGTCTCACCTTTTAACGTCCGGCTGTCCCTCATCAGACTGCACTAAACAATTTTGCTCCTTGCCTGGCTATTTAATCACTGTTTGGCCAAGCCATGCATAATTTAGTTCCTTTAATCTTTCCTATTTAGCCTGTCATTCAATCATTTTGTGGCTGCTCAGAATGCCCTCTGCTTTGTCTCTGACCTTGTGCTGCCAGCACGCCCAGATCTCCTGCTGCACAGCCCTGGGTGTGCAGGGCTCAACACAACGCAATTCTTTCATGTGGGCTCCATGAGATTTGTGTCAAGCTTGCTGTCCCCTCTACTCCAAGATCTGCTTAGCCATAATTACTGTACATTTTTCACTGCATATTCAGTATTTCAGTATTTGCAATATGGGCTATTTCTTTCAAAGTTGTTGGAATATTTTTCCAAGCTTACTCGCTTGTTCAGGATGCCCTTTCCTCTTTGTATTCTCAGGGGTGAGCAACAGCCATTCATTCAGTTACAAAAATGTAGTTTCTAAAAATCTTAGCCTTTTTTAATGAACAATTTGGACAAAGCTGACATCAGTCTGGACGTACCCCTTCTGGCCATTCTGACCTCTGCTGATAAATGGGAAGTGCAGCATCTTACAGAAGAAGATAAGTTGTGATCTAATCCATCTGGGCTAAATTTCTCTGGCTAAGATGGAGAAGAAAAAATATGAAAATTAAAAAAGTCTTGTTGAACAGGGAGTTTCAGATCCTTAAGCACAGACTTTGGCAAGTCAGCTGACAACAGCTCATCTGGAGGGCCCTGCTCTGAGAGAGGATGTCTGGGAAGATGCTCTGACACATTAGGCTTCCAGCTGGGAGAAATCTTCTGAAAATAAGGACCTAGAGACTTCCTTGATTCATTTTCTTGAAAGAAACTCAGCAAAACTGTTGCCCCTGTAGGAAGACTGTCCACTGTAGAGCACAGGAAAGGACTGAGGAAGTCCAGGAATCTAATTTCCATGCCACGGAGAGAGAGCAAATAGAATAGGACTTTATCTTACACTGATTCATGTAGTCAGGATGATGAGAATGCAAGTGTGTGTTGTGCATGAAGAATGAGAAGGGCACATTCAGATGGAAGCCAAGATGAATAAACTCTTGGAGACAATTTCTGACATTGAGTTCCCAGCTAGAGGGGTTGGCTCCTCCTGCTACAACCTTCTGTGCTACCTTGTGCTGCTTTTGCTCCCACAGACTGAACCCACAACCCCAAGGACCAATTCCCCGTCACCAGGGCTCCTCCTCTCCCCTCCCATCTCGCTTTGTGGAAACATCCACGCGCTTCCCCAACAAACATCAGCCGCTGTGACAGCTCCAAAGCTGGTGAGCATCTCAGCATTCAGCAAGGCCCCAGCTCCACCCCACGCTGAAAGGACTGAAACAGCTCCACAGTAAATACAAACATCTAATGGAAAGTAATTACCATCTGCTGCTTTCCAAGGCAACACATCGAAATTACCAATTGGGAAATAATTACAGCCCACCAGTTTCCATCACAAGGGCCTCAGCTTCCCTCTCGAATCTGTATAACTTCCCAATTCATCACTAACTGCAGCCCTGCTGCAGGTGCTGGCACACCTCTCACCTTTCCTTGGTTGCTGAAGTGCACCAAGCATCAGGAAAACATTTGTTGAAAGAGTGAATAGGGAGATTGATTCTCAGAGTGCTTCTCTTGTATCAGCCAGAAGCATTTTACCAGCATTTGATGCTACTCACTTGAGTGGGAATTTGAAGCTGTGAGGGAAGGCAAGGCATTGCAAGCCCAGCTTCTGTTCACTGTTTCCAGGAATTTTAGCTCCCACTTCAAAATCTGAAGCAAAGAGGGTAAGCTAGTGGCTTGCCACAGGGCCCTCCAGTGCATGAGTTCTGCCACACAGATTGCAACACCACATCCTCTGCTCATTCACATCTGCCCATGGGACATCCCAGGCTGAAATTTGTGTGAATATACTTTAAAAATGGGCTCCCTTGCTTTGTCTTTGCCTTACCCTTCTCTCAGACTGGCAGCAGACTGCTCCCTCCCTATCAGTGCTGCTGCACTGGGGCATTCGGCTCTGCAGAATCACAGCCATGCACAGCCGTCCTGGGGGGCATTCAGCTCACCCCCCAGCACAACAGAAGTGATTTCACTGTGTTGGAGCCTCTCTAATAGCTGGCTGTGTATCAAAAAGGAGGTGGAGAGAGCAGTTTCTGATCTGTGCACTGATAATAGAATGATTAGAGAGGCCTTTGCTCTGTTCCCAGGCTAAGGACTTCATTAGCCTACAGTTAAGGGTGTAAATATCTGGCAGTTGCTTGTACCTTGTGGCTTTTCGCCCTTCTGAGAGCACTGTGCTCTTCTTGCGTGTGTCCCTATATTAACAAGCCCAGATTGCTGGGGAGACTGGAAAAGTCCTTCACAGAGAACAGCTGCAGAAAAGAGGACCTTTGCACTGCAGATTTCTTTCCTACTTGCTATGCAAATTACACTGTTAAAGTCTTTAAAAGGTTTCTTTTGGGATGTATAGTTTGGACAGAGCTGTCCTCTCTACAGCTATGGATGAGTATCTTCATGTGGTGACTGAGGAGAGGAGGCCTAAGTAATTTTCTGTGTGATGTTGAAGTGAAATCCAGTTTAATTGCTATAGCCAAGTCCAATCAGTTTCCCAGGATGAGGCTAAACCAGCTATATGAAGTTCTCAGATGCCAGAATTGTCAAAATATTTTACATCTTTTTCTAGAAGCTGGGCTTTCAGCTTTTTTTTCCGTAGCCTTCAGTGTGTGGTAAACCTAAGACTGAGCTATCTTTTGTGTTCTCACTTCCTTGTATGTGCTGGGCAGTGGCAATGATTCGAAGTAATACTCGTGTTCAGAAGGATGCTAGAAACTAGAGAGAAGGACTGGGCACCCAGTGCTCTTCAACCGTAGATCTTAAGGGCCAATTACATGCTGAGCTGGAGGAAGACGAAGACTGAAAAGAGAGACAGAATGATAAATTTTACATGGAAATCTGAGCATAGGATGGCAGATGGTAGAAATGACCGCAAAAATGACAAATCTTGCAGTCATGGGCAAATCAGGAGAACATGAAGGCCATGTAACAGAGGAAGAAGCTAGATGCTGGTAAAGAAACAGCTCTGAGGAATGGATTTGCTGGGGCAATGAATATGAAAAAGAATCCAGCACAAATGCAGATGAGGTGCTGTGCAGAGGGAATAAACATCCCATCCTATAGAAGTAAAAGGGGACAGCAGATGTAGCAAGTTAAAGTCCAAGCAAAACAGAGAACAGAGTGTATGGAGAATGAAATAGGAAAGCAGAAAGGAGAATGTTCTCAGGAAGAAGACAGAAGAGGCTTTGAAATACACAAAGAGCAACGTCCGTGTGGTTGAGGAGCCCCTGTTAAGAGCTTCTGGTTGGACTTTGACCAGAAGGAATCAGGACGGGGGGCATATGGTGTAGATATGGCATTGAAAAACATGGTGCAGTGTAAGAAAGTAAGCACTGATGGTGCTTCTAATTGAGAACAACGATGCTGCAGCGTTCTCAGTGCAGTGTCGAATGTGCCAGATTAGAGAAAACCTTGAGTTCTGTGGGGTTTGTAGGATCTCCTGAGACTGGGGGAGGGGGGAGAAAGAGGACTATGACAAAATAATTAGAAAAAGACAGCTTCAATATTGATGCTAAGAGAAAGGTTTTGGGGTGTTCACTCTCTGGAAGGAACTCACAGATGAAAATAGTTGTAGGATGGGCTCCACCAGAGGAAAAAGCTGGTATGACTGAGAGAAAACGAGGGGAGAAAGCTGGGAGAGGTTCATGCATTTTCCATAAGCAGTAATAATACACAGGAGAAGGAAAGTCGGGTAATCAAAGATAACTGGAATCTCAGCAAATAGAGTGTGGTGGTAAAATTATTAATATTTAATATTTGAGATGTCTAGGTAAGATTTTTTCCTAACTACAAGAATATTCCTTTCAACTGGAAGCTAGCGTTCTGTGGTTGTTTTCGTACCCCACTTCTGAGCCAAGATGATAGCGGATGTGCCTCTCCAGGCTACGCCAAGAGCCATCTCTCCACACTGACATTGTCCACTGATTCCTTCTTAGAACTGAGGCAGTGAACAGGGCTGGAGAACTACACAAGTTAGGTGGCAATGTGATTGGAAAAATAAAAACACAGAGGCGACATTGATGAAAGTTTGTCATGGCTACCCCTAATCTGGGACAAAATGGTAAAAAAAAATTCCAGTGGGGATAACAAGCTGAAAACTTGCAGGTTCAGACCTGGATATGGGTAGACATTAATGGAGGTTAGCGGAGGAATTTTGTCAGCATGGGTGATTTTGATTTCATAGATAATAATTTACAGAACCAGAACAACTCATAACAGTAAAGGTCTGGTGCCTGGGACGTGGTGCCTAACGTTCCCTTACCAAATAGTCACTGTAAGCAAGAGGCGGTGCTCACACTGGGGGGCTGTGAGGCACTACAAATGAATGGCTGAACAAAATATCCTTGGGTAGAATGATCAGAAAGGGTTTCAACTGAAATTAAATGACGGTAAAAAGGATGAACCTGGGGATAAAGCTGTTCTATTCAAAGGGGAAAGTTCTCATGACCTCAGGGAAGTGCTGAGCAAGGCCTTAAGGGCTCGAGGGCTCCATTCAGAAGCAGCATATCAAATTCCAGGTGCAAAACCTGGAAAAAAAAAAAAAAAATGTTAGGAGACTGTGCCCAGCAGAGTTTGCAGGGAAGGGGGATCCACAGTTAACTGAGCTTTAAAAAAGCAGTTGAGGAGTAAGCGGAACGTGCAAGAGAGGAGAATAACTCAGTCCACAAGCAGTGCAACTGTGGAAGTGTGACTGCTTACAGGTATGTGCTCTGTTTCCTCTGTTCCGTCTACTGAAGAAAGACCAGAAAACAGCCAAAACAACAGAAACCCCAACCTTGAAGCTTTAAATGTATTCCCACATGCCACTTGTCCCCACTGGGCAAGGCTCTGCATGAGCTGCGAATAGCCTAGAGGTGCGTGCATGCAGAGCATGGCAAAGCAGCGCGTGGGCTGACAAGAAGGCAGCTGTCAGTTGGAATATGCAATGGCTGAGAGATACTTCTTTTTCCCTGGACGGAGATGCTAATTTGAATGTTTCTCATCTATTCAGCTGCCAACATTTTGCAAAGCTCCCAGGGTCTTAATGGTCATTGGTGCTTCTACTGTCCTTTCTGGTAGGGATGAAATTGGCCATTGAGTTTGAACTTGGGAAACCAAGGTAAAAAAAAAAAAAAAAAGGTTTATCAGCAAAATAGGACATCTTAGAGGTCCAGAAGCATAATGATGAAGGCAGAACTGTCAAGTGTCAAAGGGAGTTACATATTAAGCCAGAGAAAAAAGCTCTTTTCTTATGTGGATGAAATGAGAGTGAGGGAAGAATAAGCGAGGCCGTCGTGAAATGAGGGGGAGGCCAAATTACAGCCATCCTCAGTGTGGCTCCAAAATTAAAGGAGGACTTGGTTTCCATTGCAAATGATGTGGATGTTGACAAGGATATCAGAGGATGGACAGAGAGGACGTGAGGACAGAGATAGAGCAAGTGTGACCAAGCAGAGGTAACACTCCAGCAGCTGACACACACCTCCAAAAGGCACCAGAGGTTTCTTCATAGATTCTGAAACAAACAATAGCACAGAAGGCTTCAGGGGTTGTTAATCCATCACACTACACTAAACACTACGTCTGGAGAACAGGAAGTTGTTATTGGGTCCCTACCCATCCCCAGCTCCGACGTGAATCGTCCTAGACATTTTCCTTAAAGGAAGCTGTCCAAAACAGACAAAAACAGCTTTTAAATAAGCTGAGCTGGATTGTGTCTGAACAGCAGCTGGGACAGGTAGGTTATTTCTGACAGACCTGGGGAGTCCGATTGCCCTAAAGAAGCGTCAAACTTCTGGGCCTTCCTGGGCTCATGTATTGGTGCCAGCTCAGTGGTCTGTGAGCCTGTTTCCAGCTCCTTGAGCAGCCTCTGCCCCCCAGAACTCCTCCAGCTGTGCCTCGCCAGCTGTGCGCTGGGACGTTTGGTGTCCCACCCTCACCCCCAGCTCCACAGCCACAGGCAGACCCCTCCAGACTGTGCTCTCGCTGGGCACAAAGCACGTGCCACCAGCCACAGACACCAGGCCACAGTACAAAAGGGCAAATAACATGATCCACAGCCTGAAAGATACAAGCTTTAAAAGGGACTTTAAAGGCAGAAGTAATTAAAGGCGTGGGTATGAGTGGGAAATGGGCTAGAACGAAGCATGGCTTTATCCAAAGGAGATTGAGGCAAGCTAATCCGATATCTTTCCCTGATAAGGTAATGGAGTTTTCAGACAAAAGAAACATGTTAGATACCATCTTTGTGGACTCTAAGAAGGCATTTGATACGGTGTCACATGAGGAACTGATTAGTGATGCTGGAGAAAATGAAGATTACAGAAGAATTATAGGGGAAGGGAGGAACGACACAGACAAGACAGCAAGAGGTTGTGTTGACAGGGGGGAGTCAGGCTGGAAGGAGGTTACTGGAGCTCCTCAAGGGCTGGGCTTAAGGCCAATCCTATTTAATATTTTCATTGAAGATCTCAATGCAAATATGTAAAGTGCAAATTACAGATGGCTGTGGAGTCTGTCAGTACAGCCACAGTCTGGACACTGTGGGAAGAGCCACAGGATCCTGACGGCTAGAGAAATCAAAATCTGAAGAAACGTTTTTTTAAAAATAAAAAATAAAAAATTGGAACAGAACCTGGTTGTGGGTATGTTTAAGGTGAGAATAAGATGTTCCTGGCCACCAAAGAAATGAGACTTTGAAAGAATATTTGCATAAGAACAGTAAATGGGGAAGTCACTGCTGTGCTGGACCTTTCCAAACTCAGGAAAGGAGCACCAGTACGCACTGCTTGTCGCAGCAGGGAAGGAGCCTTGGTGACCCAGCGGTCTGTGCCTCGGTCCTTCGTTAGCTTTCATTAGCTGCTTGCTGCTACTTTGCAGTTTCCCATTGCAGCATTTAGTATGACTTGCTGAAATGCCCACAATTTCTTAGACACTGTTCATCTTGGGTTTGAGGCATTTTAACACATTTTTAACATTTTTTTTTCAATGAGTTCCCTGTAGGTACTTTCAAATTTAGCAGCAAGTTAATTAGTTTTGTAGATCTGGGTATCCTAGAGTTTTCATGTGCAAGTAGGGAACACTGACTTTCTCCATCCCTGGACATTTATTCAGTACAACTCATCTCACATGCCTGGATGCAGTAGTTGCCATTTCTCCTCCTGCCTGCAAAGGGAGCCTGAGTGGATCAGCTCAGAGGGAGATGTCTGCATCAGAGATGTCAGAAAGCACAGGCATAGAAGTCTAGGTTCATTTCACCCCACTTCCAAGTGTCATGATGCTGAAAGAGTCTCTCATTGGAAAAAAGGTCAGTTCCCTTATCTCTTGTTACTCATTATCTTTTCATATCTATTTAACATCAGCTTCTTGAAAAGCTATTATTCCAGCATGTTTAGTGGTGAAATGAATGAAGTGCTCTTCTCCCCCTATGCTTTGACCTCTGTGGTGATCATGAATAAAACTAATGACAATAAATTATAGAGGTGTAGCTGGGTATTGCCAGAGGAGTGATAAAATGTGATGGCAGTTAATAGAGCATGCTGAAGAGACACAAGGCAACTGTTGTCTACCCAGAGACACCCAAATGCATCAGTAAATAGAGGGAAGTGGCATCCCAGTGCCCAGGGTTATGTCACCCAAAATCTCCCAGCTCTAACCTCTCTGGTGCTCCACCTCATAGGGCATCTGCTGCACAGCCCCGTGCTGCTTCTCACCCTGAAGCCTGCTGAAGGCATATCAAGGCATGGAGCTGCCAGTTACACCCAAATTCACCCTCAGCTCTCCACGCTGTGTCAAGCGTATGTGATGCGTACTAGAGCAGGATCCAGGGGTCTTGATCTGTGCTATTCTGATAGGTTGCAATTAAATGTCTTAACAAGAAAAAGTGAGCCTTGCCCCAGTGGGGAGCCTGGCAGGCTAAGCCCTCAGCCCACTGCAGAAAGTCGTTTTCACCTGTGCTTAGCTTTGCCCACTGTAAGATGTTTGAGTGATGTCCCTTCCCCATCGAGTGGCTGGGATCATCGTTCTGTGAGTTTCTTTCCTTCTCTGATGTAATATCTGAGCAATGGAAGTTCTGGCACAAGAGGCCACCTCAGGTCAGTACAAAGGTCCATCAAGGCCCATCACCCATCTGTTGGCAGCCAATGTAAGGAAAGGTGGAAACAAAGTTCATCCAGGATGCACGGTGCACTGGGATGCCCAGCTCCTCCAGCCACACCAACCACGCAGATCAGCTGTCTCCAGGCTTTGTCACGTTCTCTATGCAGGTTCCTGCCCTGTCCAAGACCCTCGAGCTCCAGCTGCTGCTCTGACCTCTTTCCACTAAGTCTGAAACCTCTTTCTGTCACTGCAACTATCCCACAAGCCTGACAATTCCTCTATTTCTCACCTGTAGTAGAGGAAACCTGTGAACCCCAGTCATGCTGTCCCCATCCCAGAAAGCAGTGACAGCCTGCCTGCCCAAGCAAGGCAATGCCATCTCCTACCTGCCTCCAGGCCTTGATTTCCTCTTGGCCCTCTAATGCAGGGTAATTCTTACTAATACTCTGCCTTTATAATCACAACACCTGCAGAGTCAAGCTGAAACCCCACCAGCTACCACCACAGCAGCTAAATCCACCGCTGCCTCCACAGCCTCCCCGAAATCTCCCTCCTGTAATCCTACAGGATCCCTTGTTCACTGTGCCTGTACTTCTGCTCTCTATGGGCTTCTGTCTTTTTGCTTTTCTGCAATAAATTCTCCCAGCAGTAGAAGCAAGAAACTCTGCCTTGCCATGGTCTAAGCAAGAGTAAAGCAGACTCCTGCTGACGAATTATTGCTTCAGAGTTTGATTTGTCAGAGCATGTACAAACCTCCCATCTGTGGAGATGAGATAATCATGGACTGTGTCTGTAGAGGCTGCTAGGGGATTTGGGCAGAGTGTATTCAGTAAACACCAAGGACAACAAAACTGGGATGCTGGAAAAGAGGCTTGTGGGCAATCCTCTTTGCAAATCCCACCCAAGGCTGAAGCACAAAATGCAGGTGCCTGTCTGATTTCTTAGAAAATTTAGGACATTCTGAGGCCTCAGAAGTCCTTCACACCCACTCTTGTAGGTCCTGCCAAGCTCTTTGGATGTGCAAGGGCATCAGGTGCCTCTGATACTGTCACTGGCTTTAAGCTGTACCCCTCAGTCCCTTCACACCCTCCAGCAGTGTGGGGTGGCAGAGCCCAGCTCACAGCTGGTCTGTTTCAAGCAGGGGTTGCTCCAGCTCATTCTTCTCCTTGTTTTGCTCTAACTGCTAGTCTCCGATGCCTTACTCAGGCTTGGCTTCCTTAAAGAACTAACTACCTTTAAGCCTACCCCAAATTTCAGAAGGTCAAGTCCATCTATATCGACTTACTGCTCTTTCCCTTTTCACTCTTCTGCCAAAATGTCCATAGGAAGGATGTCATTGTTGGAGTGATGCAGCTGAGGAACACAAGGGCTTCAGCACAGTGGCCAGGAAATGCAGTGTAGATCCCAGCTGGAGGCTGTGAGATGGCTGTGGTGGTCATGTGCAGAGCAGATCCTGCAGATCCTTCAGCATCCTGCTTGCTCTGTGGTCACTGTAGGTAAGAAAGATATGGCTACATCCCACTCCTAAACAGGAACAGGTACAGAGGAAAGGGTAAAAAAAACACAGCAGCACTCATCTCCCATTCCAAACAGCAGCAGCTCAGAGGCTGTGATTGCTAATTAAACAATATCTCCCATGCAATGCAGGCAATGAGGGTGACATTTACCTCTTGTAGGCTATAAATATCCAGCCATAAGCAAACATTTCTAATCAGTGATTATGGGTGAGATTATTTTCCCTGACGTTGTAAGTGATTGTTTGTTTATGCAGAGTTAATGGGCAAGATCATGCTGGAGGTGCTAGCCAAGGATTCAGACCTTGTGTCTGCAGAAGTGCTCTGACACCATGCTGAACTGGGTCGCCAGGCTCAGCAGGACATCTCCAACCCTCCAGCACAAGCTGCAGACCTTGCTTTCAAGACCTGTGGGGCAAAGAGTAGAGCAGCGATGGTTGCATCTCTGGGAGCAATAGTTCAATGCGCAGAGGGTGCCTCTGCACGGCCTCCTGCTTTCAGAGGCTGCTTCCCCAGCCAGGCTTCATTGCCTGGAAGATACTCCCTGAAGTGAGCAGTGCATGGGGACATTGCATGCCCACCTCACCGGGTGCAGCCCGCCTCTCAGATGGGGTGGAAGCAGACATGGTGTGTTTCAGAGTCATGCAACCCATCCAGAGCCTGCTCTGCCAGGCTGCTGTGTAAGGGCAAGATAAGTAGTGTGAGACCAGTGGTGGCAGCGAATATGTTCAGATCAGCCCTTTGCTGTTGTCACAGCCATCTGGGGAGAGGGAGACACTTTCCTTGCACCAGCCTTTTCCACTCAGGTGAACGCTCCAGGCTCCCTGCATCACCCACTGCCTTTAGCAGCCGTGCAGCTGCACAGGGCAGGGGAATGCAGCGGGTGTGCCTGGGTAAGCTCCTGCACAGTGACAAGTAATGCCAGCAGCCCTGCAAGGGATGCAGGGAGATACAGAGATATTTGTGCTGTAATGATTTGTGACAGCTCCCCTCTTACTTAAGGGAGTGAAACACACCAGCGTGTGGGGAGCATGTGGAAGCAAATACAGCAAACCGAGTTCACAGAGCTGGGACCAAAGGGAGCTAGGGGAACTCCTGTGCCAGCAGCATCTTTTCTTCTGTGTCTATATTTTATTTAGTATGTTTTTTCCTCCTAAAAAAAAAGGAAGCTGGAGGGACTGAGGCGAAGCTCTGTTCAGAGAGAGGACAACGTAACTGCAGGGCTGGGTGCCCCCAGCTCAGCTGCCCAGGGCCCACCCATGGCCTTGGGCACCTCCAGGGATGGGCACCCACAGCTCTGGGCAGTGCCAGGGCCTCACTGCCTCTGGGGAAAGGATTTCCTCCTCACATCTGAACTCAATCTCCCCTCTGTTAGTTTAAAACCATTCCTCCTTGTCCTATTACTATCAGACCGTGTAAATGTCATTCTCCCTCCTGTTTCTAAGCTCCCTTTAAGCACTAGAAGGATGTTGACCCCTTAAAGCACCTGCTGGACTCAGCACTCAGACTTTCTGGGCTGTTCATGTGTCCATCCCTGAACTATCCCTCTTGTATCTCACCTCTTTAGCCTGGAAGCTTGCTACTGCACAGCGCTTAGCACGTTCTCTCTGATGCTGGCTTGTTGCCAAATGGTACAACACCATGGAAACACGCTAATGCCAATGCCACTGCACATATTAATCATTGGTATATCCCACAGACGACCGCTCATCTGGAAAAGAAATGGCTAGGTTCTAGATAATGGATCGTCTTGGTGCTGGTGCTGCTGATGGAAAGCATCACTGTCAAAGCAAGTTGGGCTCCAGTTCTCTGATGCCACTAAGCAGAATTTCAGAGACCGTGAGCAGCTGCACCCTGCCTACGAGCACTAGCAGGACCTGCTCGTTGCCCTCCTCCTCACAGGGACCTCGCTGTTTGCATACACCCCAACACACACATCTTGCAGCAGGGGTTGTCTGCGATCATGGGATTGCAACCCAATTATCATACTAGGTCTGATGGATTTCTTGGGTGTGTCCACTCTTTCCTGACATGCCCTCCAGGGCACTAAACAGACGAGGTGAAGAACTTCAATTTCAGTATTAAATACCCTAAATAAAACAATAGTTACTTGGTTGGAAGCTTGAAACTAGGATGTAAGTTGTTTTCCTCTTTATTGTACCTTGCCTGTAGCTTGAGTTAGCTGTGCTGAGGAAGTTTGTGTCCTTGCTGGGCAGTCAGCAGCTCATGGAGCTGGTGGCCCATTCCCCACACCTGGGATCAGGTTTCTCTTTATGCCTTCACAGTTCTGGTGGCTTAGATGTGTACTGAGCTGTTCCAAACATTTCTTGAACTATTTTTGTTGGAAGCTGAATTCACAGCAAAGTGAAGTTTACCATAAGAAGTGTTTGCCACTCAGGGAAAAGGCTGAGTTTTTCTTCTGAAAATGGAATGCGTCCAGAACCAAAGCATTTCTGGTTCCTTGCCAAATCGCACGGCCATGGTCTCTAGTGATACGCACTCCCGCAGTTAGAGGGAGAAATTGGTGTACCTTTGGAGCAGGTGCCCAAGCAGATAGCGCTTGTAAAAACCTACAGCTATGGCTGCCCCTACCATAAAGTGCTACGGCACTGTTCGGAACTGAATTTTGCAGGAGGTTCTGTGTGTTCCAGGAAATCTGGGGGGCTGCAGAGAGAAGAAACTGAGGCTGAGTAGGAACTTCGATAGTGGCAGACTTCACCAGGAAAGGAGCTACCCCACCACTGCATGGTCGCAGATGAATGTCATGGCTGTAGATGAACGTGGGGAAAGCTGTTGCACCTGCAGCTGTCTTTCTGCATACACCATGAGCTACATGCTTGCTGCTTCTGCCAAGTCATTAGTAGTCGTCATCATTTTGCCTTATGTTCTTCTCTTAGGATCATTTCTTTTCACTTCTTCCTTGGGGCAACAGTAAGGCCTCCAACACTGCTTAGAGAGCATAAGGCGTCTAGGGAGTCCCAAAAACACCAGAATCATTTAACAAATGTCTTCTATAGCATGGTAGTCTGCAATATGCAATTGTTCCCTGCTATTTCCTGTCAGGCATTCTCTCCTCTCCCAGTCAGCCAGCTTAGTTTCTGTGAGAGGCCACTTACCTTATGAGAGGTTAGACAAGCCAGGGAGAATTACCTTTGAGCACCAGCAGCACACCGGACACCGGGAACCAATTGCCCTCCACCTTTCCAAACTCTTCTGGGTGCTGGCTACGGAAACAACTTACATTGCAGCAAGGTAACATTGCTTACTGCTTCATTTCCACAGCCAGTGTCTCCATCACAAGAGTTATTTTCCTCCATCAGTCAGTGACCAGCACTGCTGTTAAAGAGGTAATGAGAAGATAAATTGTGCAAGGCAGCTGACAGCAAGAGCATGAAATTATGTCTTTGAGGTTTGTTGTCCTCAGGGAAAGAGGCCCTGATGGCTAGCACTGATGGTAAAGCTAATTGGGTTGGTAGGAGGGCTGGGGCTGCCCTCCGAAGATCAGCCCTCTGCCGCCCACCAGGGCAGTGCCCAGTCCGTGGAGAAGTTTAGCAAATCGATCTCTGCTTTGCAAGTGCAGCACGGGAGGTTCAAGAAAAGCGGAGGGCAAGGAGGAAGGCAGAGCACTGCACTCGGGGTAAGCAATGGCTCGGTTTCATACACAGAAGTGATGTCGGTCTGGGTTTGTCACACTGACTGAGTGCCTCCAAAATCAGTTTCCATCTGCTGATGTCTGTAAGAGAAAATAAGCAGGGCTGGGCCAAGAGTCCTGGGAGGCAGTGGTGGCACCCTTTAGTTTCTAGAACATGGCATATCCAGGAAAGAAAAAAATATATGAAAAAAAAAAAAAAAAATGAAAATGATGATTCCAAAACCACAACAAAATTGAGATGCAATGGGGATGTAACTGTGCGTCTTTCCCTTGAATAGAAGGAAACTTGCTCGATGAAGGACTGCCTGGTTCCTGCCTATCCATACCTGTGGACCTGGTCCGTGCTGGGAAGAACCTTCCGCACATATAGGACGGGACCCAAGGCCTTGCTTGCTTTTGAAATGCTGGAGGTAGATGTTGGCCATGCCCCACTGGGCAGTGGAGTTGCCCTGTGTGCAGAATCCACAGAACATTGTCCACACATCCAGTTACCTCCTGCAGGACCAGGCTTGTAGCTTAGCTACAAACTGCAAAGCTGTAAGAACATTTTGTCCCTCTGTCCTGGAAGTAGCTTGGTTAGAAATGCAGCTCTTTATATCTTGGCTTTCACCATCTTAAACACTGACTTTGTCAGTTGCAGAGAGACCTTCCTAAGCAGCTTCAATGAAAACTCACCCCAGACCCCACAGCTCTCCTCAGCCTGGGGGGAGAGCGAGAAGAACTCAGGTGACATGAGGCCGAAACAGGGCATGTGTGGAGAGGCAGCCAGCACCACAGACATATGGGCATGATGGAGAGAGCTGTGTCACAGGTGGCAGATAATGAAGTGTGGGCAGGATGGGTGGGTGCGTCAGGGACAGCAGACTTGTACACAGTGTGTGGGGAAGGGTATGAGTGTCATGGACAATAAAGTGCTTAAGCTGAGAAAAGGGTGTGAGTAGACCATGAAGGGTGTCTATGGGACTTCCCAGCTCTAGATGCAGTACTGCAGTAAAAGTAGTCTGGTACCAAATATATAAGGAAAACAGAGGGGTGATGCTGGTCACACAGCTCTGGGAAGCCCACAGGTTCAGAGCAGGTGGAGATTTTGTTAGGCAATAGCAGTTTGCAATAATGCTGGCTTCGTGACAGGGACCAAGTGATGCTGCTGGGCTCTGCTGTCAGCCTGAGTGCTGCAGACCCTGTCTGGTTCCCTGCTAGTGATTCATCCAGCAAGGGCGATGCACAGAGGAGTGGAGAGAGACTTCACAGAGAGATTGCATTAAGAGCTTTGAAATATTGATGCCTCTGTGTTTTGCGTAAACCACCCCTCCTCCCCCCCCAGGAGGGTGGCTCCAGGGGGCTGTTTGCGAGCAGGAGCCTCCTTGGCACTGGAAATCAGGAGATGCAGCTGACTGGTTGCAGTGCGCAAAGTGCAGAAAGGGCTTTTAATTCTAGAGAGTAGAGCAAGGCTGAGGCTGATGGATGGGAAATGTCACAGGACTCTGAAGCACAGAGCTTGTTGGGCACCTGCTCCTCCAAGGCCAGGCTGCTGACCTGGGCTTTCCCAGCACTGCCGTGTCACCGTGGGGAGGGGACACACAGCAGGATGCTGCTATGCAGGGCTGTCTGTGGCAAGCAGCTTGTGTTAGCGATGATGAGGGAAAACAGATGAAACATGCCCAGAGAGGCTTCTCCATGCATGCATCTGCCTTTGACACAGAGAAAAAGCTGTCAGTGCAGGGAGGTGTGTCTGTGCTGTGATGGTTACGTGGGTTCTAACCCCATGTGAATGCATGGAAACCCTAATACCGTCAGTGAGGTCCCCCGTGAGCCTACTCAGAGCTTGGCTTGGTACAAAAGGGATGTTCTGAGTCTCACGAAATGCTGTGCAAAGGTGGGAGAGCCACACACAGGACTGCCTTGGGTATATCATGCCCTGAAATGGTCCTTGCTGTTTTCATCCCATATGCACCGAGTCCAGAGACAGGTCCATGCTCTTGGGACGGAGCTATCTGCATCTCAGCAAGCAGCTTCACCAGTCAGCCCTTTTGTTCTCCAAACCCTCATCAAACTCCAGTTCAGGAAGGCAGGGAGAGCAAGTTCTATTAGAAATTGCTTGTTATCTCAGGATCCCTTCACAGGATGAGGTTCAGATCTGTAGAGGCTTTGAAGCACACATTCAGTGGGGCTGCTGGGAGAGAGCTGGGGCTGTGCAGGCTGGAGAAGAGAAGGCTCCAAGGTGACCTGATAGCGGCCTCTCAGTATCTAAAGGGGGGCTGCAAGAAAGAGGGGGACAGACTCTTTAGCAGGGCCTGTGGGGATAGGACAAGGGGAAATGGTTTCAAACCAGAGAGAGGAGATTTAGGTTGAATTTAAGGAAAAAGTTTTTTACAGTAAGGGTGGTGAAGCACTGGCACAGATTGCACAGAGAGGTGGTGGAAGCCCCATCCCTGGAGACATTCAAGGTCAGGCTGGACCAGGCTCGGAGCACGCTGATTGAGCTGTGGGTGTCCCTGTGCATTGCAGAGGAGTGGGACCAGATGGCCTTTAAAGGTCCCTTCCAACTCTAAGGATTCTATGATTCCATTCTATGCCGCTTTATGATTCCCTTCAGGAAGTGGTGGGAACTTTCTCTTGCATCACAGACCCTGGATCAGACCCAGAGAACCTGGTGTGGCTGCTCAGCATCTGCTGGAATGGGTCCTCTTGGCTTTGGGCCACATCTCAGTGAGAGCAGGCTCTGCTGCAGGGAGGACTTTCTGCTCTCCAGGAAGCCATCCCTAGAGACCTTCCCTGCACAGAGGAGCTCTTGAGCAAGCACAGTTCCCTTGCATGGTTGCTGCAGGAAAAAAAGTGAGCAGGGAAGTATTCAGGACTCCCTGAGTATTATCCTGGGCCCCACTCATGCTTCCCCGCTGCACTCTCAGGCTACCCCTGAGGACTGCACGGTTGAACAAAGCCCCTGTGCACACCCATATGCCAGATGCAGCAAAATGGTTGAACTGCCTGTACTTGTAACAGGAGGGCAATCCTTCCATCAGGAGGGTGGGGAGGAACACAGAGGTTGACAGAAAGACTTTAGCATCTCCCTTCAGCCAAGAAGAGACCATCCCCTCACCCTACTCCTGTTAGCGCAGGGTGCTGCTGGTGGTCCTCACAGGCTGCCTCCCCTCTGCTCTCCCAGCAGTGCTGATGTTGCAGGGTGCAGCCACAGCCGTCACGTTGTCACACTGCGGGGAGATCACGGTGCCACAGTGCTTGCTTTGACCTTGGAAGTCTGAGACCATGGCAAAGCCCTCCTGAGCCAGTGGTTGCATCCCCGCTGAACCTCCAGGATTATTCAAGATTCCCCAGTGGGATGCCATCTGCTCCAGATTGTCCCATCTGCCCCCATTGCAGGCATTTCCAAATCCTGTCTGCTCCTCAGGACCCACCTCTCTACCTGCTGGCATATCTGCAATGGCAGATGGGGCATGGCAGCTGCAGAGTCCTCAGGTCCAGCCACACTGTACGAATTACAGCACTTTGGAGGACATCCTGGTACAGCAGCAGGGTTAGCTCATGCCTGGCCCCAAGGACAGGCAATGAATGTTTCAGTCTCCAACAGGGACACAAGTGATGGCCCTGGATGGTGGCCATAGCTGGAAGACCGCAGAGGCACAAGGAAGTGCCTCATCCTTGTGCATGCTTTGAGATGTCGGTGGCAGAGCTGAAGGGAGAAGGCAGCACATGACAATGGCTCACCCCACACCTAGAGGTGCAGCAGGAGGGCCAGGAGCTGGCGGAAGGATGGACTCAAGTGATGTGGGGAAGGGAAGATCTGGGGTTGCAGGGAGAGGGATGCACTCTTGCCAGGTCATTCTCCATTCCTGGGGCTGGTTCAGGGATTTCACACCTGATTCTATTCAGCTTTCTCCACGTTCCACAGTCAAGGACTATCCAGGACACGGCAGCACAGAGAAGCCAGCTGGGCTTTTCCACCAGATGCAGAGAAACTGAGTTCTTGGCAAAAAGACCCATAAGGAAGAAGTCTGCTTGTGTTACCCACTGTCATTGCCATGAACTGGGACATCGCTGGCAGCCAGCCCAAAGTGCTTTGGGCTCTGCTTCACTACCCAGCACCTTGCAGTGTGTCACTCTAGCTCTTGGATATGGTTGGGTTTTTTTTAACCTGCACTCTTGCAAGCAGTGAGGCTGCTGGGAGTTAGCCCCTCAAACACAAGGCTAATTTCAAACTAGAATAGACTCAAGTATGAAGGGATCAATGCAGCAGTGACCATTAGAGTTAACAGTCCAGCAGAGAAGGGAAACTGCTGCAGGGTGGAAGCACCCTGCTCTTGCTGGGCTGGACTGGGAGCAGCAGAGGGAAGAGCCTCCTTTCAGCCACTGTGCTGATTCCTTTGCTCAGGCAGCTTACTCATGGCAGTGCAGGTCCAGGGGCAGCAATAAAATAAAGTTTTCAGAGCACAAGGTCTCCTGTGACGATCCAGCTGGCTCCGCTGCCAGAGGGCTGGGATGGATGGCTGAGGGCACAAAAAGCTCACGTTGCAAAGACCAGAGCCCTGTGCTCAGGGGCAGCAATATTTATCTGCCTGAATCTGCAGTGTGCTTTTTTATTATTTTTTTTAATTATTATTATTAACCTTGTATCATTAAAACCAGCTCCTGATCTGCCTTGATGCTGTGCTCATGGGCTGTGTATTGAGCAAGTGAGCAGCTCGCTGGACTTGTGCCATTTACGACAGTCCCAAAGCCAGATGCAGTCCTTTCCTGGGCTGGCTTTGCTGAGCTCAGCACCGCGAAGCACTTTCTCTTTCCTTGTCCACAGGCCCTTCTCGTACCTCCACAGCATGCTGAATCCCAGTCTGCAGACCCCTCTCTCCAAAGAATACTGACCTCCACTTCCAAGTCCCATCTCAAAAGCAGCTATTAATCCCTCTTTCTGCAAAATTGCCCATGGTGCCATTAGTTCTGCGCTTCCCACCAAGGCATCCCAGCCCAAAGCTCCAGCCTCCCCAGCACCCAGTGAGTGCCCAGGGGTTGCCTGTATCCACCCACCTTTCTATCTCCCTCTGAGGTACATCACTGTCTGCACCCTGCAGCTCAGCTCTGCACAGTGCAACCCCACCAGCTTTGCACAAGTCTGGCCTCCCCACAGAATTGCAGTTTTGCCCTAAGCATTTCTGCAGCTCTGTGCCATATTCTCCCACGCTCCTCAGTTGCATAGCGGTGGGGAGGTGATGGAGGTGACAAGCCCTGCCAGCTACTGCCATGGGCCAGATCCCATCTCAGCCCACCCTGTCCTGTACAGCCTGGAGCCTTCTCTGCTCTTCTCCCTATTGCCCACAGTCCACATTATGCTGGCTGCATGGCTTCTGGAGAAAGGAGCTCTTCTGCAAAGTGGAGGAGAGATGAGAGCAGGAGGAGAAGAGAGAGAGAGGAGACAAAGACTAGCTGAGATTTTCTGGACATTTTTACACACCCAGGTTGTGTTCCTATGCTAGAAACTCTTGTCTTGATCATTCATAGAGATTGTGTGACTTGCAAGTGCTTGTAGTCCCATGCCATGCCCCTGAGAGTCTGGGGAGCTGCTGTCTGCATAGACATCTCAGCAGTTGTGTCCTGGAGCAAGCTGTACTCATGCTTACTACAATCCCACTCGTCCATTTTTAGCATTGTCATGAATTGCTGGATGGCTGCAGTGTTCCACCCCAGAGCAGCTGCGTTTGGTGGTGGGTGTTAAAGATTTAAAGCAATATTTTTCAAGTGTGCTAAAATTCTTTGTAAGATGCTACGTTCATTCAATGCTCGTCGGCTCCTGCCGTGCTCATGTGTGTGAGGGGCTGCCTGTGCCGGGCTGCCTGTGCTGGAGGCAGTGCGGCATCACAGCCTGGCACTGTGCTGCTGTGGCATGGGAGGGAGCGTCTCAGTGAAAGCACAGCGCTTCCATCACCTGCTTTTATTCCTGCCAGACTCAGCCTTTGCATTCTGGTCAGGAGCTAATGAATCACGATGAATTGCTTCACTTGCAGAATGCAAAAGAGAAGAAATAGGAAAAATCCCGAGTCCAGCACAAGAGTTTGCTCTCAGCCTGCCTCCTGCGAGCAACATGGAGAGGTGCTCCATGCAGCTGGTGGTGACCAGGGAGATGCCACTCTTGTGCCATCCATCCATGCTGGGTCACTGAGACCAGAGTCTGTGTTGCAGGCAGCTGCCTCTTGTCTCCCTGCCATATCCCACTTTGAAGGCATCGTCACTTTGTTCATTTTTTTCTTCTTACCCATTGGGTTTCAGAGCCTCACTCTGTGGCTGGTTCAGGTTCTTCTGATTTCCACCTCGGTTTCCATGATCAGTTCAGATCCATTTGGCCTTGTGTCAGCTCTTTTCCTATTGCTCCTTAGATAGCAAAAGATAGCAAGAGCTTTACATTAGCATGTAAAGCGACAAATTTATATATGATCTCTCTCCATATATAATTTTATCTATATAA
Source organism: Penelope pileata (assembly GCA_013396635.1). Taxonomy (NCBI): domain Eukaryota; kingdom Metazoa; phylum Chordata; class Aves; order Galliformes; family Cracidae; genus Penelope; species Penelope pileata. The sequence continues at coordinate 125,207 of WBMW01004559.1, read as the reverse complement.
TTAATCTATATTTTATATATTATCTTTTTATCCAAGCCAAGTTTTGAAGTTGAGGTTTTTTTAAAGTGACATATCAGCGACAAGAATCAGCAGCTCTTTCCATTAATTAGTAGTCATTAGTAATATAACTTACAGCTAATTAATAGTCGTTAATAAAATAGCTAATAAAATAATTAGAGGGATGTGCTGTCAGACACCATCATCCACAGTGCTCTTCACCCATCCCTCGTGTGTCCGAGTCCAACACGGCAGACCCCTCTCTGTAGGTCTTTCCCTGCTACGCCTGGGTTTTGTGCAGAAAGAAGCACTGCTGCAAAATGAGAGCTGACGTTCTGATAATGGTGTGTTGTGCTGGGGAAACTTGCAGTGGGGTGTCCCCCCATCACCCCCGTTTCATGCCACGTTCCCCTGGTGTTGTTGGTGCTCGGTGAGGCTCTCCCAGGGGAAGCACCAGAGGAGCCGAGGGCAGCAGGAAGAGCTGGGTGGCTTGAAAGTAGTGCAGGTTCTGAGCTGTGTGTGTGCAGGTGGGGGCTGGCGAGAGATCTCAAATCACAGTGAGTCACCGCCGGAGCCTCTCAGAGCAAATGAGCCTGATCAAAATATTAAACTGGAAAAAAACACAAACCTGGTGGTATTTTAAGCAAATGGGAATTTGAAGTTGCGAAGTCTGTGAATGCAGAGGGTGGGCTGTGACTCCAGGTGCTCTCAGAAAACCCTTTTCTTCTTCCACCACGCGCAAGATAGGAAGCAGTCTGGGGGCACACAGGGCCTGGGTTGAGTGGGACAGGGAGATATAAGGTCAAACTTCCAATGATGGAAAAGGCAGAGCAATTAACCAGCCCTCCAGAGCCATGCTCCGGCACAGCAGGCCACAGGCCTCTCTTCCAAAGGCAGAGAGCCGCTGTGCAGGGCTGCTGTTCCCCAGGGCTGCAGGGAAGGTAACGAGGTGTCCCCAGAGACTCTGCTCTGCTGCAGGCTGCCAGGCCCCCTCTTGGCTTTGGGGCCCCAGCTGAGGAGATGTGGGGCCGCTCGGCCTGCAGGGTGGCCTGCACCCAGCGCACCCAGTGGTGGGCCCCACTGCACATTGCCGGGGCCCATACCCTGCAGCTGAGCCGAAGGGAGCTCGGTTTGTGGTCTGAGTCTATGGGCGGTGAGTAGCAGAGCGATGTCGGAACACGAGTGTCCCAGGAAAGTGGCTGCAGCTTCATACCAAAGCTGCTCGCAGCCATCGCAGCTGGGCTGAAAGCTGCTCTGAAACCAACAAGGAAAACTCTAGAGCAGGTGGGAAGTGGCTCCTAAAGCCCTCCTACACCCCTACGCCAGGTGCTGGCTCAGCTCTGGAGCAGCCCCTTCCCTGCAAAGATGCTGATTCCGCTTTTCTGCATGAACATTTACTGCTGTATAATTCTTGAAAGGACGTGTCACAGGATCACAGCTGATGGCAAACAAGCGTCTGTTATTGAGGACTGGCTGATTTCAGCCCACAGAATCACAGAATCATTAAGGTTGGAGAAGACCTCCAGGATCCCCAAGCCCAACCCCAGCCCATCCCACCATGCCACTGAGCCATGTCCCTCAGTCCCACATCTCCATGGTTCTGGAACGCATGCAGGGACGGTGACTCTACCACCTCCCTGGGCAGCCTGTGTTGCCTGACCACTCTTGCTGAGAATAAATTTTTCCTAATATCCAACCTAAGACTTCCATGCACCCTGGCTTTTCTGAGCCTGTGGGTTTACAGCACTTACTGCAGCACATGCAGCTCCAGCCCTGCCTTCCGCTGCCTCTCATTCCTTTGTGTGTTGAAGGATCTCCAGCACATCACCAAAGAGATGCATTTCTCCATGGATCTGGTTTTCCTACATTTAAGAGCTGAAGCTGTAGGTGGCCTGAGTGAAAGAGTGCAGAATGAATACATAAAACACTGAGTAAAAATACTGTTTGAGGAGGGAAGAGCCCACATCTGAAATAGCAAAATGGTCACATGACATAAGGGTGAACTTGCATCCAGTAGAATTTCCCCAGTTAGACTTTGGAGAAATGTATCCTTTCTTCCAAGGAAAAATGCTCCAGAAAAGAGCCTGGGAAAGAAAGTTCTGGCAGGAAAGCTGTCTCCAACATAGCTGTCCATCTAGACAACAGCACAGCATTGAAGGGGGAAAGCAGATGGAGAGTAAAACAGAGAAAAGGAGTTTTCTGCATTGGGAAACGTCCTGCACATTATAATTGTATCCTGCAAGAAGCACAGTGCTATTCAGGGCACTTCTCTTCCTTCTCCCAGATTCTCACTCTGAAAAACAGGTAAGGGATTTCCACACAGTGTTGGAGGCTTTTTGGAGTCAACAGGGTAAAAGAGGGATGTCTGCATGTCTACAGCTTGACTTGGTGATCTGCTTTGGATCTCAGATGAGGAGCATCTGCAGACTCTTAAAGGAAGCCAGACCAGCACAGGAGAGACAGGCACATCTAGACAGAAATGTCACTCCAGTCTGCCCCGCAACACTCTGGCCAAGTGTGCTTTCACTTCAATTCAACCTTTAACTTCCAGCATGCTCATTTCTTAGGTGAGTGCTAATGAGAGGCTTTGCACAGGGTGGAGGCAATGTGATCAGTGTGGTTTTCCAACCACAAAGCAGGACTTGCCCAGTCCTTCCAGCCCAGCACATCTTGCTTGACTTCAATTGCAATTCAGCTCTCTTCCTATTTTCTTTGACTTCTTTCTCACATTTTACCATCCACCCTTTCACAAGGACAGCCCTCACAGTAAGCTGTGTAATTAATTGCTTGGCATCCCATGCCTCAGGGTTATTTTACCCAAAGGCTGCAGGCAGGTCTGTTTGCCACATTTGGAAGGGTGCAATCAGGCTGTGCTAATACATCTGAAATGCCTTGGTCTAGCTGAGGCCAGACTTCCTCCAGCTACAGGGTGGTCCTTGAGCAGCTTTGGAACTACAGGATTTCACAATTCTTTCAGAGAATGAGGTTGGAAGGCTTGAAAAAAACATCTAGCTTGGACAAACATTGTTTTTCTTATTGAAATACAGTTGTGATCTTTACTCTGAAGACACAGACAATATGTTTATGGAATTTCTGTTCCTTTAGCAGCTTCACATTTTGTCCAGAGCTACTGAAGCAAGCCAGCCACTTGGCACAATGCCCTGGTGCCTTCCATCTGACATAGCATTTGCCTCTGAGAGGGGCAGCTGCATACTTGTTCCTGTCTCCAGCTGCTCAGCCCTACCTCCACCCTTTGTGCAGAAACTGAGACCACAAAACTGATCTGGTCAGAAACTAAACAAAAAAAAAATACATAGAAGATTTCCTGCGAGATCATATATACACTAACACAGGCACCAGAGAGGCAGAAGTATGTGGCTGAGCACTGAGGAAGGAGCAAGGCCATCTCTTTAGTGCACTTACATCCAATTGATACGACCACACAAGTGCTTTGCTTGGCCTTGGTGAGCGTGGTGCAGATATAAAATAAAACAACGATAAAAAAAAAAAAACAATGTTCCAGCAAGCACAGCTGAGCATCAAATTTGCTAACATAAGTATTCCCATGGAAGGCAGTGAGTGAGTAAATTGAAATTGCTTTACCTACAAGAGAATAGTTCATACTGCTATAAATATTATACTCTGCTGTATTGCCATGTTTCGATGCAGAAATGTAGTAAATATTGCATAAGTTACCAGCGGAGTTTCAGTATCACAATCACACATGTAAAAGAAACTGCAAATGAGATCTGAAAACAAATCTGAGGTTGATTCAAAAAACCCAAGTTCAAAATAAATACATGTTGAGTTACTTTGTTTGTCTTCCTACCTTCAGGGCCTTCAAGGTACAATGTGCTGTTGCTGCCTCTCCTGTAACAAACACGGAGGCGATGATCTCCCTTTAATGGAAAGACAGGTGAAATTCCTACCTGACCAAATGATACAAGGACCTGAGTACCTTTAAAGACTTACGATAAAATGTTACACTTCTGCTAAAATTGGGATAGTTGAACAAAAAAGCATTTGTTTCACGTGATGCTCATTTTCTATGGAATGAGATACCAGGATGCCACAAAAATGTAGTGGAAAGACAAGCTAACAATTCCATTACATTATTTCATAGCATTAATGCTGGTTTTAAAACTATCACTTCAGTAGTTATCGTAGGATTTCCAGACAAACGATCTATTTGAGCAAAGTAAATATACAATGAATACTGTAACTTACTGCCAGTATAGACAAATTAATTATTTAAAGACCTTTCTGTGAGCCAAGCTGGTGCCAAGCTTGGTACACTGAAATCCAGGCAGGTTTCAAGCACTGGTTGAACTCTAAGTTCTTTGAGATTGAACTCATCCACTGCTTCATTGGATCTCTTTCATGCTCCCCCAAAAAGGAAAACAAGTTCTTCGAAGCACATCCAGATCTTCACATTTTAAATGACAGTTTCTTTTCTTTAACATTAATCATCCAGTTTTCTCTGTCTGAGACCTACAAATATACCAAAAATAACAATTAAAAAAAAAAAATAGTAGTTCATCATTTCAGCTGGTTTTGAGTTGGCCAAGCAGAAAATTTCTAATTAGAACATATGGAAAAGGGCTACTTAATTAAATAGTTATTTTTAAAAAATTAAAATAACAGGCATGCAGAAAATATCCAAAGATCTGTGCTTCATAGGAGGGACACAGTACTGCTGCCAGTCAGAGTTAATACAGCTGTCCTCAGCTGTTCCAGAGAGCACACGTTGCCTTCTCCCACATCAAATCCGATGGAATGGAAACACTGCAAGAATAAAGCAGGTAATTAATAGCAAAAAGCCGGATTTTGATGCTGGCATACACAGGTAGTTCTACAGGAGTTCAGCCACAATTTAATGTGACTTCAGTTAGACTTAAGCAGATGCTTAAAGTTAACCATCTGCTTAATTGCTGCTAGGTTTAGGGATGGATTTAAACAAAGCTTTTAGTTCTTCTTTAATATAGTGCCACTATCTTTTTGCCTTAACAAAGCACTTATGCCTATGCTTCATTTTAAGTGCTTCATTAGTGCTAGTGACTTCACTTATATGCTTAAGTTAAGAATATGATCAGTGTTAGATTGTATCAAGATCTTAATTGTCTATACAGTGCTGACCCAGAGCAATGCTCAGCAGTAAAGAGGCGTGCAAACAGGTCCCGCATCTGGGAACAGAAAATGCCAGAAATCAGCAAAAAGAAGAAATAAGCTCCAAGCAATGACACACAGATTCTCATTCCTGGTCTCTAGCAGAGAGCTGTGCGGTGTGTTTAGAAAGTTCCTGCTTGGCTGTCCAAGCAACTTCAGTGGCCATGGCTCGCTGGCAGGTAAGAATCATAGAATGGCCTGGGTTGGAAGGGACCCCAAGGACCACCAAGTTCCAACCCCCGCCATAGGCAGGGCCACCAACCTCCAGGTCTGGTTCTAGATCAGGCTGCCCAGGGCCCCATCCAGCCTGGCCTTGAGCAATTCCAGGGACGGGGCAGCCACAGCCAATCTGGGCAGCTGTGCCAGCACCTCACCACTCTCTCAGTGAAGAACTTCCCCCTGACATCCGATCTAAACCTCCCCTCCTTTAGTTTAAAACCATTCCCTCTTGACCTATCACTGTCTACCCTTGTGAAAAGTCGACTGCCCTCCTGGTTATAATCTCCTTTTAAATACTGGAAGGCTGCCATGAGGTCTCCCTGCAGCCTTCTCTTCTCCAGGCTGAACAAGCCCAGCTCCCTCAGCCTGTCCTCATAGGGGAGGTGCTCCAGCCCTCTGAGCATCTCTCTGGCCTCCTCTGGACCCTCTCCAACAGCTCCACATCTTCCCTGTGCTGGGGGCCACAGCCCTGGACACAGTGCTCCAGATGGGGCCTCACGAGGGCAGAGCAGAGAGGGACAATCCCCTCCCTGTCCCTGCTGCCACCCCTCTCCTGACGGAGCCCAGGATACCATTGGCCTTCTGAGCTGCAGGAGCACACTGCTGGCTCATGTTCAGTTTTTCACCCACCAGGACCCCCAGGTCCTTCTCTGCAGGGCTACTCTCAAGGAGTTCTTCTCCCAGTCTGTATATATACCTGGGATTATTTTGACCCAAGTGCAGGACCTTGGAGATGTTGAAGAGAACCAGTCCCAAGACAGACCCCTGGGGTTCACTGCTCATTACCGGCCTCCACCTGGTCATAGAGCCATTCACCACAACACCCTGTCTGCCTCTTCTGGCCAATGTACCCATAGAATCCCTTCTTGTTGTTTTTAACATCCCTCACCAAGTTCAGTTCCATCTGTGCCTTGGCTTTCCTAATCCCATCCCTGCAAGTCCAGACAGCATCCCTGTGTTCTCCCCAGGTGACATGCCCTTGTTTCCACAGCTGGTAAGGCTGCAATTAGCAGCAAGGGAATTGCTGTATCTTGAGCATGATTTAAAATCAGTTGGTGAGTTAATATCTGCTTACATGGATCATCCTCTCAGTTATAAGGTGTAATTGTCACTCCTAGGGCAGAACGGAGGCTGGAAGGACCCTGCCCAGATGCTGGTGCAATCCTGCAGCCCATGTCCCCACCATGGGCTCTCAGCATCTTCTTGTATGGTGACAGGACAGACACTTTTAATAAGGAAATAGAAACTCTGACGAGGACATTAATAAGGTACTGGAAAGGACCTAACTTGACATCTGGGTTTGGAGCAAGAGCATCTTTCTCAAGGAGTTGTGGTCTGCTTTTCCATCTGAGTGGCCGGACATACAAATGGTTTTAAAGGAGTTCCCTGCCTCCAGTCAATAAAGATATGCTTCCCTCCCTTGTCAGCAGTCAGTGTCATATTCACTTACAGATAAGATTCCAATTTGTTAGTTTCTTCCATATGAAGGAAGTGAATTAATTACTGCCCCAGCTGTGCCTGGCTGGTCAGGAGACAATCTTGTGTGCAGTGGGTTTTTGCTTCTGGGGCAGGAAGGTCCTGTTCTTTGCATCCCCTGAGCATTTTGGCAGGTGAGGTTAGGCACACTGAGAATTCTCAGCCCCCATGCAGGCTCCCTGCTCTGCCCCACGGTGTTGCAGGGTAGCACTGAACTCCAGCAGCCATGCTGCAGCAGACCTGTGCTCCCCTGCTCTTTATCTCACTTTTCCTATGAGCTAATCCCAGACTGATGTTTGCTCTTCTGCCTAACCCAAGGAGCACTGGGGCACGTCAGAGCATCTCTTGGGTTCTCTGTTTTTCTAGTCCATCACATAGGACACCAGACCACTGCTCATTGCATCAGAGGAGCACTGACCACATTCCTGACTGCATATATTTTCAGGAATACCCATTTTGTTGCATGGGAATCCAAATAAGGGGTTTTTCTTAGGCCTGGAGTGTAACAAGTAGGGTTGCCTGAGTTTAGCTTTCCTCTAAATCCTCTGTATTTTCCGTGTAAGGAGAGAGTGGGATGGGACAGGCAGGCTCCTCGGGCTGTTCCTTGAGCCACAGTGCTGCGAGGGGGTTTGCCTTCCTGCTCTCAGCAGGAGCACAGTCCAGCCCCACTGATGCTCCAGAGAGCCCTTCCTGCAGTGATCTCATCCCCACTTATCGTTTCTCAATACCTCATGAAAGAGGGATAAACAGGGGGAGGACTTTGCGTTCCCTTTCCTCTCTTTCCTGCCAATACCATGGGGTTAAAAACCACCATGTGTAAAGGTATTAGCATAATTATCTCTCCGCTCTGAATGTGCAATAGTTGGCTGTGTTCCACGTAAGACTGCGTTTAACTAATCCTGCTTTAGAGACTCATACTATTTATATCTTCTAAAATCAACTTTATCTCCAGAAATGCCCTTTAAAGGACACATTTTGTTCTATTCTGACCATATGTTTTCACCGCGATCTGCGTATTTCAGACGCGTTTCCAAAGGTTAGCATCCAGGGCTGCTCCCCCAGATGCTGTTTGTGCAGTGCTGCCTAATGTTAGTCATGCAGCGTGCTCAGCTGTTTGATTTTTGAGAAACCCAGTCCATATTTATCTAATTACTTTGTGTTTTGAGAGTTGGTGGGAAGTTCTCAAACACAGAGGAGATCCCAGACGCTGATTGCCAACACCAGCTAAGTTTGTCCAACAGGGTTTGCCTCCAGCTGTGAAGTTTTCTGTCCCAGAAGGAAGATCCCTGTTCTCTTTCTCTTCATCTGGATTTCTTCTATTCACTTCACCACTTCTTTTTCCTGATTTGCAAGGAAGCGCAACCCTAAATACACAAAAATTGAAGAAATGCAAATAAAGTATGAAAGGCTACAGAGAAATTTTAAGCTCTAGATCAATAGTAAGTTCAAACTTCCGCATTTCGGGGGTATCATTGTCACTACTGCTTTAGCATTGCTGCTAAAAATTTCCTATGCAGGACAGATCTGTTTTCCAGAGTGTCTTGCTGATGAGTCTGGTTAGCATTGGAAAAAGCCACCCTTTACAATAGACCCCAAACTCCAGTGTCTACATGGAGGAAAAAGCATTTCTTCATCAAAAAAATCTTCTCCACAGATGCTTCAGAAGGTGCTGATTTCCCCAGAGAAAGATATTTGGAGCTCAGAATAAACTTTATCTTCAGTGCAGTGTTGTTCTTTTAAAATATAATTTTAGCCAAGATTGGGAAATACTCTTTTTGTGGTTTTGTTTTTGTCGTGTTTTCCTTGTAGAGAGCTCTTTCAAACAGTTTCCTTTTGCAGTTTGGCAACTCTGATTGCTTTTGAAAGAGTCAGTGAGTACCTACACAAACGCACTGTGAAGGAGAGATGTGCCTGGGTGCAGGGAGTTTGGGAGCGGGCATGGCTTGCACCGTGCGTGTTGCATCGCTGGATGCAAGGCAAAGAGACTCCGCTGTGAACGTGTGGCACCTTGGGTGCTTTCTACAAAGACAGACGCTTTTGTGAGTGAACTTGAGGCCCCATTACGTGTCCTTCTGACACTACCACTGTTTGCTCAGATGTTTGTGAAAGAAGGATCACTTTCCATGAAAGATTATTTTCTGTTTGATTTTTGGAGTAGCCCAATGACTCATATATTTTCTGGAGTGGTCAGACTGGTCAACTTCAAAGCCCACTGCCTCTGAGCATTTTCCATCTGCAGCTGTACGCTTGCCTCCTCCTTGATATCTTGAGGTTAATTTCAAACTCCATTTCCAGTAGCATTAAAATCATGAATGGATGATACCTATTACTGCGAAGCAGTAACGGCTGCCATGCAAAACCCTCCCTGCGGCAAAGCCAAGTGAAGGGGAACATTTTGCCTCAAAGGAAGTGAGATGTCCCCTGTCCCAGTGCACTCTTTGTTTTTCTGCATGAGGACCACCTCTCACTGGGGCAGTCCAAGCACTTCAGCCTCCAGACTGGATGGCCACATCTAGCCTTGGAATTGCCCATTTCTAACATGTCTCCCCTACAGCATCCCCCATGCAGCCCCCTTTCCTGCCAACTCTGACAGCCACCAGAAGCGTGTATAGAAAGTCAAACAGAAAGAATTGAAACTGCAATATATCATCAAATTAACCAAAATACGATCAATTAGGGAAGACTAGTACTTACAGGTGTAAGTAAGACTTCCATTTAAGTTGCAAAACCAAGATGTCAAGAAGTAGACAACGACTGTGCTGAAGTTTTCTGTGAAGCCTTGTCTCACAGTCTTGAGGTACATGATGGATTTTTTTTTCCAAATGCAGTACCTGTATTGACGTATCCCTGGACAGGGAGCTCTGTGCATTAGTCTCTGCCATTTAGTGGAACAGCAGAACCAACATGTGAGAAGCACGAAGCACCACCCAAGAACCCTGGAGAGAGGCTGGGTTAAGCTCTGCCCTCCTGGCCCAGCCAGAGAGGTCCTGCAGCTGAGCCCACCACACAAATCCTGCTGTGTGTCTGCAGAGGCTGCAAGCAGGGGAAACGCTCACCTCCTGCTCACCTTGCTAAGCCAGCTGAACACTAGCAGCTGAAGGCTGCGGGTGCCCAGGGGGATGCTGCTTGCGGCAAGAAGCAGGGCAGCACGAGGGGTGCTGGGTGAGGTTCTGCTGGTGTGGGTCTGCACTGTGGCAACGTCCTGGAGGAAGCTGAGCTAGTCAGTTATCAGAGCCTTTCAACTCCACTTTGGTTTCTTGTTGCTTAAGGTTCCAAAACCTACAACACGATTTTCAGAAGTGCTGAGCTCCTATGATCTGCCACGGCTGTAACTAGCAGGATGTGCTCTCTCTGCGGGGCTGGCATGGAGAGCAACCAGCCCGGGGCTGGGCTGGGCTGGAGGGAACATTTCTAGCATCCCCATCCTCCCTGGGCTGCTGCATGGCCACATGGAAGTGCTTCCACCTGCCTTCCTCGTTTTCCCCACCTGTAAACCAGAAATGATTGCACCTGCCTTCCCCACAGAAGTGGTATGATTAATTAGCATCTGATTTATGCTTGCTAAATCCTATTAAAAAATCCCTGGTGTAATCTACAAAATCTGACCTGCCTGTTCTGCTGTGGTTCCTCAAAGTAATAAAATCTTGCAGATGCAGGTACAATTGCTTTCTGGCTCAGCTTAAATCCGGAGTTAACGGAGCCCACCCTACCTGCAGTGGGAGTCTGGAAACTGTTTGTGAGATTTAGATGAGCACTAGAGGAAAGCCTGCATGGAAAATAACGGTTCCGTAATCAGTGCAGTATATGGATGGCGTGGGATACTAAAGAACAGGGCCATTCACTGCTTAATGAGGATTAAAATAACTCTTGAATAGCTGCCTTATTCCCTGAGCATCCTGTTCAATGAATGAGTCACAGGATTACAGTTGAAAAATAGGCTGGAATGGTGGAACAAAAACCTGACATAATGAATATCAAATTAAGGGCTTGGGGGCAGCCTTTAATCTGGCATTTCCAGCCCCTTCAGTGACTGACATACTGACTTTACTAGTAGATGAATTTTGATTTTGACTTGTGCATTTCTTGTTACAGTCCCTTTTTTGGATGTCAGTTTTTTTGGGAATTGTTAGCCAGGCACAGAAATACTCTGCAAGCTGGATATCCATAGCATAAAGGTATAAAGTAATTAGTTATTGGCCAAGGTACATGAAAGACAGCTGGGATTTAATGATTACTAGACTTAGCATTCATATGCTTATTGCCTTGGTAAGGCGCTGCAGGGTCCTGGCTGGCTGGGAAGTCTCCTTTGGGAAGGGACCATGGGCTCGGTCAGCCTCCCCCGTTCTACACAATGGTCCCCAGTGCTGGGAGATGCCCTCTGCCTCCATTCCTGTCTGATCTGGATTAGTGGGAAAAGGCTTTCTACAGCAAAAGATTGATGCCTCCTCTCTGAGGTGCGCAGCTCAGATTTGTCTGACCAGCATGGCAGCAGTTAAAGGACATTGGCCCAGTGGTTCCCCTCCGGACAACAACCTGTGAAAAGACAGCACCCAGTGGGGACAGGCAGATGAACAAATGGGAGTCTGCTTTCTTCCTTGCTTGGAGGTCTGCAACTCTTCCAGTTCCTAAAGCCTGAAATCTTTTGTAGTATTTAAGTACTCTGGAAAATTGGCCTTGAAGGAGATTTTCACTTCATCAATGCAGACACCAAACAGTATCTTGTCATCAGAAACATAAACTGCTTGTTACATCTTTCTGTTGCGGAAAATCTCAGCTGGAGAACAAGGCTGAAGGTAGGCAAACACTGAGGTTGCTGAAAAGACCAGAGGGGTGGGAGGCAGGGAGGTGTATTTCTTAGGGGAATAGCTCCTGTTGAGCCCATTTCTTTTGTCCTGTCAAATAGAGATTTTAGAGCAGTTCCCAGTACTTTAATAAATACTGCAAAACTAACATAAAATATTGCATGACTTTCAGAACCACCATATATCTGTAATATCACTGGCATATATTAAAAATATCCTTCCTTCGCAGTTTTTATTAGGACGACAGGCTGGAAAATACAACGTTTTCTTTCCATATTCTGACACTTGCTATTTTTTCCATTATAGATCACAATAAATCCAGTTTTTATTAACAATAAACACATACAAAATCCCTGAGACTGAAAAAATACCCCCTAGAGTAAGTTAAAACAAAGTGCCAAAGGAAAAGTTAAGCCGTTATGCAAAAAAAGATCATTTCTGAAGAGGATCTCCTGGATAAGTGCAATGGGAACGCTTTAGGGGGTATTTAAAGTTTCCTTTGTCAATTACTCAGAGTTTTGCACCTTGAAGCAGACAGTTCACTTTGCAACTTATGCTGCACATTACAGCTGTCAGACCTGACCATGGAAAGAAGAGATCCCTTCAGCAGTGCCTCATCCAATGGAGAGACCTTGGAGAAGGAGGGAGGAAGAGCTTCCACCCATCCTGTCCCGGAGCTACCCAGGTGCTCTGATTGCAGCTGCCCATCAGGGATGCTCTCAGGTGCACAGGTCCCTGATTTGCGCTGGGCAGTTACGATGCCCATTGCCCTGAGACATCTGAAGGTGTTCGTGTTGTCCTGACACCAAAGTCACTCAGCTACTGCAGGACCATAAAGCTCTCTGCACATCCAGTGGGAAAATTACAGCTTTGTGTTTTTATTATTCATAGTAGAAAATACACTTGTATTTCTTAAAATCAATCACTGGATGCCACAGCTGACACCAGGCTAAGTCTTTTTAAAAATGCACAGTGCACTCAGTGGAATCTGAGGGAGTATTAATTGAGAGATTCTTCCTCTCCACCTGGAAACTGTGGCTGGGGACACTGAGGAAAGGATCCTGGGGAAGTCTGGGAGAGCACCCACACCCCTCCCATGCGCCTGTACCCGCAGACCTCTCTGAGGCCCAGCTCCCAGCACAGCAGAGCCCATCTTCCTGCAGGAGACCCCCGGCCTGGCCCAGAGCGTCACCCCCACGGGGAGGCATGGAGAAACGGGGGAACGAGAGGGAGAAGGGACAACAAGAGTTTGGTGATGGCACACAGACTCGTTTGATGTTCTGAGAGCTGAACAGCATCCTTGCCTGCTTTCCAGAACACAGGCTATCGCTGCCACTGGCAGTGGGGTGGCACTGGTGACAGCGGAGGTGCTCTAGGTGGACATACCATGCACCTGGGCTCCTTCCCCAGGGCAGCTGTTGGGGGGACTCCTGCAGACACATCACACATGAGAGCCTATATGGAAGCCTTAGAGCTTCTGGAGAGCTCGGACAGGCTGACAGCCTGCGTGGTGGGTGCCCATCCCTGGAGGTGCCCAAGGCCACGGGTGGGCCCTGGGCAGCTGAGCTGGGGGCCGCCCAGGCCACGGTAGGGGTGGGGCTGGGGGCTGGGAGGGCCCTTCCAACCCAACCGTGCTGCGGTTCTGTGATTCTGTGACTGCAGCACCAGGGCCACCTGAGCAAGGAGCACAGCTCTCTAGACAGGTCCTTGTCCCCTAGCACTTGCCAGCACCAGCAGATTCTTCCTCCCCCTAAAGGCTCAGTGTCCTCTTCTCAGAGGGACACAGCCTTTCCAGCCCTCCCTTGGCCTGTGTCAGCGCCCACACAGCCCCCATGCCCCCTCCAGGCCCAGCACCTCACCCCTACAGCCCCACCTTCCACAGATTCAGCCCCCACAGCCCCCATCCCCGCATGCATTGCACCTTGCAGACCAGCACTTACGGAGTCACGTGTAGGCCTCACGCACAACCTGGTGGGATGCAGCATTTCACTCTGCCCTAACTACATGAGCTCATTTCCTTCACAAAGAAACTTGAAGTCCTTAACATCCCTGCCTGGCTTCTCCCGGATTGCCAAGTGTCTGAGAGCACAGGTTTCCTTCTCCCTGAACGCCTCTTTCTTTCTGCTTGTTATTGTATCTGATCACTGCTCCAGCTGCACTCAGAAATTTTGCATTGTGGTCTGGCAATTCAGAGCTCTATGAATCCTTTATTTCCCTAATGTAGTTCCCTAGTAAATAGCTTTGAACTCAGATCCTTGTCTCTACAATAGATATGCTTCTGTCTAACTGGCACTTCACAATTAACAGCATTATCTCGTTAAACCTGAAGAGGTGTAGGAAGGCTCAGCTATCATTTTAAAGCATTTTATTGCTTAGAAACTGTTTACAATAGGCTACAGAAGTTGAAAATGAGGACCAGCACTGCATTCGGATGCCTGATTGGCTGAGCCACATGAAAATGCCAATAATTCAGGGAACTATTTTGGATGTCACCTCTTAAACAGTAACCTGAAAGCACCTGATTTTTTTAAGAGAAAAAAGATCAAATAAAAAGGGAATGAAAAGGAAGGCAAAAAAAATAAGGGAAAGGAAGAGATCTGGGATGAAATGGAAAGCTGAATCACGAGACCATGGTTCCTATCCATGTTGATATAATCACTGTCCTCAGTGAAGACACAGCTTGCTCCAGGATGCCACAGCAAGTCACTGCTTCGGAGTACTCTGTGTCTTGGGAAGAAAGAAAAAAACTGTTTCTCTTCTGGTATAGTTACTGTGCTAAAGTTTTGTCAGCTACTGTTTCAAATGCTTGCATTTCACACCCACAAGTGTCTCCATCAACACTGTGTAACCTTTCTTCTGCCAGTGTGTGAGTGGCGTTAGCTGAGAAGAGGACAAAGAGTTTGTATCTTTGGGTTTTCAGCAATTCGATTTGAAAATTATTTCTGCCACAGCCAAGCTGGAAGTCCTTGCTGTCCTCAGCTACCTTGCATGACAGCAACCCTACGCCTCGCTGAAACCCAGAGAGCTAGCATAGATACCACAGGCTGCTATACAAAGCATATGGAAAAATGGAGACATCCTGGGGAAATATCTCACTTTCTAAGGCTTTTGGGAGAGAAATGGCTGTGTGGAAATTTAGTTTTGCTCAATGAAGTTACCAGCTGTGAATGTCAAGGAGAGGTCATCCTAAAATACAGCAGGCTCATTACTCACTACCTAGTTTGCACCTTTCAAAAATAGATTTAATAACTTGTAAATAAAGTAATAAATGATGGATAAAGTAAATGATATAACATATAATGGACACCAAGCTGAACATGATCCAGCAATGCGCTCTCGTGGCAAAGAAGGCCAGCAGCATCCTGGGCTGCATTAGAAGAAGCACTGACAGTAGGTTGAGCTCTGCCCCTCCACTTGGGACTGGTGAGGCACATCTGGAGCGCTGGGTCCAGCAATGGGCTGCCCAGTACAGGAGAGAGAGGGGCATCCTAAGGAGGCTCCAGAGCAGGACCACAAAGATGCTTGACAGACCTGAGCATGTTATATGGGGAGAGACTGAGGCAGAGCTCAACTGTTCAGCCTGGAGAAGACGAGGCTTAGAGCTTTCTAATCACTGTGTATCAGGAGCTGACAGGGGAAATAAAGACAGTCAGACTCTTTTCAATGGTGCCCAGTGACAGTGAAAGACACAATGATCACAAACTGAAATACAGAAAATTCCAGTTAAACTTAAGAATAAACTTTCTTACTGTGAGGGTGGTTGAACACTGAAGTAGTCTCCACCCTTGGGGATGCTCAAAGCCCAGATGTTGAGCAATTTGCTGTAGCTGACCCTGCTTTGAGAAGGGAGTTGAACTGGATGATATCCAGAGGTGCCTCCAACTTTGCAGTGCTGTGATTCTGTGAACTCAGTGACAGAAACAAAATTATTCTCAGTTTTTCTCAGGGCACAGATAGCCCTATGTACACTGTGTAAAACAGCTGCCTTTGCAACTGAACACCCTATAAAGTCTGCATAGAGGGGACTGCCCCAAAGTGGTATATCTGACAGTCTCAGCAACCAGCTGAGATCACTAACAATCACTAAACACCACTCAGATGGTGATACCCAAAACGCATTTCTGCCTGAGGGTGTTATGAACGGAACATAATTGAAATCTAGATACTGGCCCAGACCTTATCTCCATAGCTTTTCAGAAGCACAAACTGCTTAGATTTTCTGAGACAATAGTCAGGTTGATGATTGACAAGACTCATGGTCTAGAAATATCTTCCTTTGGAGGAGTTTTCTAATAATAAATTGTTTTCTTATTCCAGCCAAAAAGCATGAAAGATCTAATAGTTGCTGAGGACAGATGATTGAATTGAGAACTGAAGTATGTGGTGTTTTTGGTAATGAAGACTAAAAATACTGCAGTTATTTCTTTTAAGTATTTGTCAGACTTACCATCACAGAAAGTCTTTTAAAATCATATTACCAAAAACATCTCTTTGAATTCTAGAAAACGTTAGAATCTAATGCAGAAATCACTGAACAGGATTCTGTGCCAGGCTTGCTGAAAACTGTGAAAAGTGTCATAGATGATCCCAAACTTCAGACAGTCCTCCAGACTGTTAGAAGGATTCAGAAATATCAAAGATTTAAATGTATCCCAGCCATTCTGCGGTCTGGCTTTCACATTATAGTGATATGAGACAGCTGGAGGAACAAAAACTGAAATAAAATCACAAAAGTAATCACTGCAGGATTTTTGCTTGCTAAAGTAACCATCAGTGGAAGATCTAAATGGAAATTCTGTCCTGGGAGGCCCGTCTGCCACTTATGGAAGGGCACTTTGGATGCCTGTGTGAACCTGATCTCATTTCAAGGTTTGTTCTTTGCATACTGGCACCCAGGCTAATAACCTTTCTAACCTTCTTTGGTTGTGCATTTAATGATTGCCTATATTCTAGATGGAGATGTAAGTTAAGCTGCTCAGTTGGTTGAAATCAGAATAAATAACCTCTGATTTTAATCTTAAGTGCACACAGATGTTTAGTATGTTCCGCAGGGAGATGAGTCTGTAGCAAGAAGCTAACATGGATTTCTCAGGAACAAATCACGTCAGGATATTCTTTTAGTTATTATTTACCATGTTTTGTGGCCAGGGAGAAATAGCTTGTATTAGGGATCATGACTTTTTTGCTAGATTTTCAGTAGTTTCTGGGAAAGTTAATGCGAGACTAATTTCAAAAACACGGTCCTAATGAACTTCTGTAAGGCAGATGTCATAATGGCTAGCTAACCATAAAAGGTGAACAAATATCAGTAGGAAGATGAACTGATGTGGTTCTGCATGTAGTCTTTTTGTTAATGGTGGAAAAGAAATTTGCTTATTAAATTTGCAGATGATATTAAGCTTGGATGCCCATAAGTCTATTAGAGGATGGTGCTAGAATTTAAAATATTCTTTAGAAATTGAAGAAGTAGACTGAAAATAAATTGATTAAATGGAGAAAAATGCTACGTGTTAGACTGAAACAGGAATCCTAAAAAACCTTTTGTATATCGAACAAAAGGACAAGCAGTAGCTCTTTTGAAAAGCAGTAAGGAATCAGAAAGGATCACAAGCTTGTCATGAGCCAGGAACTTTGCATCATTATGGAAAAAGAAAATATCATGCAAGCTGGTGTTAACAAGTGTAGAGCACTAGTAAACATCCACACACTCCCCTCTGTATTGCTAAGGTCTCCGAGAAACAGGTCCCAGGCTGTACACCAGACTTGAGAGGGATCTAGGTCAACAGTGGAGCATGAAGGACACTAGAATGAAAACAATTAAAGATAAAGCAAGTATTATGGGGAAACACAGAGGAAATTATATCATTTAGCTTGAGGAACGAAGTTAAGGGAACACACAATAACAACTTATTGATAAAGAACCGTTGAGGAAAGAACAGGGATTTTCTCCGAGCCCCTCGTAGACAGGAAGAAGGCGTTGGCCTAAAAAGCAGGAAGATTTTATGAAACAGATCTCCTGGGGAAGAAGTGAGATATCAATGAAAGCCTTTTAAGAATAGCAGACTTAACACCAGGCATGAGATGTAAGTTTCTTGAAATCTTCTCACCCTACTTTAATGCAATTCCCTAACAAGACAAAAAGATCTGGACAAAGATGGTTCCTTCCTTATTGAAGGTTTTTTGCAAAGTAAAGATGACAGAAGTTTATCAGCAGTGATTTGTCTAATGGTTTTTGTTACAATGAGACACAGATAAAGATGTTTTCCAACCGAAAGACAGTTACTAAAAGACCGTTCCATCCTGTTTCTCAGGTGTGTTTAATCATGAATGCATCAGGTCTTGTGGGAGTCTCACCTCTCAGGGAGGGAGAGCTACAGCTCAGGTGCAGATTTTGAACCCTTCTTCCTGCATTTATGAGGCTACTGATTTGATCCTTCCCTGTACTCATGTGATGTTTTTGTGAATGTTTGTGGTCACAGTGGGAGATTCATTTTCCATGTAGCGGGAGCTGATGTTCTGAAAGCTCTGTGTTGGCTGCAGAAGGCGTGGAGCTGGGGCCGTGAGGTTCCAGCTCTCCCAGGAAGGGACCACTGATGCCTGTTTGTTCCTTTCTGGATGTGCTTCTTACCTTAGCAGACAACTCTAATTTGCAGGCTCAGCAGAAGGGGAGCAGTTTCCTATTATCATGTTCTTCTTGCTTCTGGAATTTTAAGTGAGCTACATAACAGAATCTTCTGCTTTCTTAAGCATTTTCTTCTCCTTTCTTTAATCACGCTGAGATTTCCTGTGAATACTGTGAGCTGTAATTATCATCTGCAGATCAGTGGGTTTGCTAAGCTGTTTCTTAAAGGGATCTTTCTTTTTTTTCTGTGAATTTCAGATGACCAAGAACAAAATTATAATCACCTGATAATAAACAGTGCCACCCAGACACCTACACATGGTAAGAGAAAACAGAGCAAAATTACACGTGTTGTAACTTTCCTCTGTCAACCAGTAACATTTACTGGTATCAAAGTATGTTTAATGTTAATTGAATGGTTCCTATGGCAATGATGCATGAATGTTGAATTCCATTAACATTAAACATAGGACCATATTTTTCTTTAGTGCGCACAATTAAATATGGCCCAATATTTTATAACTTTCATTATCAACCTTGTGTTTCTCCTTGTCTGGTTGCTTCTTTCTCACTTCCACGTCAGTGAAGTGTTGTCAGATTTAACCGTACAGCACAGTAAAAACGTTAACCAAAGAAAGGTCCATCTAGTTGGCCAAGCCACCCAACTCACAGTGCTGCTGGTTCATATTTTTAAAATAGGTTGGAAGGACAGTGAACGTGGGGCTCTTAAGCTAACATGATTTTGGCATTACAGTATGTGGCCAGGATTAGAGTTCACTGCTAACTCTGAGGTGTCCAATCCATACCTGCATGGGCCTGGCTGGGATAATGTGCTGAATCCCCTGAATCACTGCACAATGTCCTTCAAGTATCTTGTATGCACGGTAGGGAAGAACCATGAAGAGATTTAGGACTCCTCCTGCCCAGTTTTCATAAACAGAAATGCCTCTTATTAAACCATATCTGAAATTTGCTTTCCCACACCCTTCCAGATATCCTTTATTTCACTGTGGAAATGTAGACATTTCCCTGCCCCTTATGAACCCCAGAGCACTCGTCACGTCACTACCACCCCAGCAAGGTGGGCCAGTACTGACCTATCCTCATGGCCAACAAAGTGACACCTTAGGAGACGTCTGGGGCAGCCTATCTCCACCATACATCCTGGCCATCTGACAGCAGCCCTTCCAGAGATTCTCCTAAGCTCCTGTTGGTTTGGTCATCAACACAAGTAGCTTCACGTTTGTTGAGCTCTCTTCCGACACTGCTCTTGCTGAGCTCCCTAAGAGCACGATTTTCATGTCTTACCTCTAAATATGGTTCAACATACATATTGGCACCTTTCTATGCAGCCCCCTGTCCTCTTGACCTAGTAAATTTGTGGATGCCCTTCATCATCCTTCAGACATTTTCAAGAGTTTCAAGGTATAAACAACCCAGTCAAGCAACCCACAGCTTCCAGGCTCCACCCAAACCTGAACCAGTCATTGATCCCCTGCCTCTGTGCAAACAGTACGACCCTTGAACGCACCCCAGCCTGCTGTGCTTCCTTCCCTCTTCACCTGGTGCCATGTCTTGGTCTCCTTGTTCTTCCCTTTACCCTTTGAATGTGAGATATTCCTCCAGCATTCATAGCTGGAACCTCCCCTCTGCTGAGGAACCAGTAAGTAGATCTCATCCTAATATATATTGGTTCTCTCTTCTTGTAGCTCTAAATTGCTGTATTTGTTACTTTTTCTGTTCTGGCGTTTGTTCTTAACTACATAACTTCATCTTGACAAATACTCTGGAATTGATGTATTGTGAATATTGTGTGTGTGTTTCTATAGGAACTTCCACACTTTGCTGTAAAAAGCAGTGGGGGAACGATTTGTCCTTGAAGAAGTTTCCTCCAAGCTTCAGTGTTTCCCCTTTCAACGTGGTGGGTCAGGCTGCCACTCAGCCTGCAAGTTGCTTTCTGTTGTAAGAATACATTATTTGTTTCCACTGCTCAAAATACACAGCTTTAGACCTGGCAGTAATGTAGGAGTTTTTATTGAACACGAATTGACAACCTCAAGCACTCTCCGAAACACATTTTTTTTTCAATTATGTTTTACTTCCATAAGGAAAGTAATAAGATTGGAATTGTATTTCCTTCTCACTGCCTCCTACTACTTGTTCTCCACATCTACAACATGCTGGGATTCCAGATCTGCCCCAGCAGACCCAGATGTGCCCAGTTTTCCTATGTCTATGCGCAGAAGTTTTAACGAAGTTACATCAATAGATCCTTACTGTATTCATTAATTCAAAGTAGCTTGTGCTAAAACAGTTAAACTTCCCTCTGGACAGGGATCCTGGCAGATGCCTTTCTTTTTTATCCACTTGAGAGACTAAATCAAAACAGACATATTAATGATCTCAGATTAGAAATTTTTGCTTTTATTCTTCACTACTGTATCTTAAGACTTTGGTGGTACAGAGCAACTTGGATGATCTGACTACAAATAACTGTGTGGTACAGAGTTATATTTTGTTTCTAGGTTATGCATGTGGACACGGACCCTTTTGTTTATGATACAGGTGTGTGCTGATGCTGCTGAGCCATTACTTGGTGAATTTAAAAAGATATTTAGACTTTTCAAATAAGGGATCAAAAGAGCATTCAATATTCATAATATTGCTGAAATTCTGAGATAGTTCAGCAAAGCCACAGATTTAATTTAATTCTCTTCCTGGATTGGACTTAGCATACATTTTTCTGTGTGATTATGCAGATCTGTAGGTGGACATGAGCTGTATTTCTGAGCACTGCGCTTGTGAGCTCTGTCCCTTGGCCTGCTCCTCACCCACTGCACAGGGACAATTCTTGCAAGGAGCAGAAGAAAGGAAAGAAGGCAGTACAAGGCTCAGGGTATGCCCAGGGTATGCATCACAGATGACCCAAGTTCACTCTCAGCTGAAGTAAAACAAGCAGAGAAAGGTTCTCATGCACAGTGCAAGCAGGGAAGTGAATGTAGGTGACATGCCACTAAACGAACAGCACTGTTGACATGGAAAGTCACCTGGGCCTGAGCAGCCAGGAAATCCCTCCTGTGCCTGGAGGAACTTGCCTCAGCCTCCCCAGGGGCTGCCTCACCCACCAAGGATGCACTTGACCTGGTTTATGTGAAGTGGAAAGTGAGTTGTTGCAAACAAGAATATGCCTGTATGGATGAAAGCTCAGATGCTCTGGGCTGGTGATCTCTCGCCCACCTCACACCATCCTAGCACCTTCATGATTCCACACTTTCTCTTCTTGTTCTTATTACAATGACTCTCCAAAGTCACGTAACCCTGGGAATAAGCAGAGGAGGTTCTCCATGACTCATTTGTGGTAGGTGTAGCACCAGGGCTCTGCAAGGGTCCTCCTCATATAGGATGGACAACAGCCAAGCCCCTCGTGCTTTCCTATCACCACACTGAACTAGCCAGTCCTTTGTAAATGCAGAACAAATGGCACCTGACCATCAGTTTCCCCAAAGGTTTTGGGAATCGTAACAGGATCCTAGCACGCAGGAGTGACCCAGATAATGTTGCATGGGAGCAGCCATTCCACCAGCCAGCATTTGGAAGCAACTCGCAGCACCCCCATCGGCACCGCAGTCTCTGTTTAGCTGAGACTGTAAGAGGGTGGCAAATGCCCATTTCCATGAAACAATACTTCTTGGTGGTCTATGTCCCGCTGCATGCAGAGGCCATTGGGGTGAGCCCTTTATGAAGACAGGTAATGTCTATCAGTGCCACATCTAAGCACTATTTTTATTACTATGGCAGGTTTTTTCCTGTGAAGAATGGGTGTCCAACCTTTTGGGTTGCCCAAGCCACATTGAGTGAAGAGGAATTGTCTTGGGCTGCATTTAAAATATATAATATAGTTAATGTATATAACCAGTTCTCAGTGAGTTCTTGAGGTGTTCCTTAGAGAGTTTTGATGAAATTTTACAATACCTGTGCCTCATCCTTGAAAATAGTTGTTCACAAGTGTACGTACTGCCAAAAAGCAATGACATGAATAAGACGTGATTGTGAAGGGAGGGGTACCTTGCTGGCCTCTCTGGTAAGAGACATCTTATAGAAGTCTAGTAAAGAGACATTGTCAAATTTTTGAGTTGAATATCTGATTGCAACTCCATACATTCCATTTGAAAATTTGCAAGTCATGTATTTATGTTGACTGAAAATGGAGTCACAAATATATCAAAAATATGGCACTCTTGAAACCCATTCTCAAATTCCTTTATCCAAACAGGAGGCAGGGCTGCATGTTTCTCACTGCTCCCAGGACTGTGTTCAGCCAATGTATCCCAATGCATGCAGCTATTGCATAACCCGAGCTAGCCCTGCCCTGCGCCCTCCCCGTGCCCTGGGCTCAGCTCAGGGCCATCGCACACCGATGTTTGGGTGCTGCTGAGCGATGGGTGCAGCCCAGGGCCGGGCTGGGCCGCTGGGCGGGGCAGAGCCGCCGCCATGATGGCGCGGGGCAGGGGTAGGCCGCAGCGTGGCTGGGCTGGGCCGAGTGTGGCCTGCAGGCCACGAGGCGGACATTCCTGCTGTAAATAAACAAACTGAAAGATGATGAAGGCAACCTGTGACCACAAGGATCAAGGAAGAAAGAAAAACAAAACAGATTGGACTTGAGCTACGTGAGCTGCTCTGGCTCAGCATCAGTTCCCACAGCTGAAACCCCAAGGGTCTCTATTGTGACTTGGCCTGGGTTGCAGCAGTTTCTCTATGCAAGGGAATGCCTATCACAGCAGGTTGTGTGGCCACAAGATCATTGGTGTGGTTACACTGAATACTTCTGATGCAGGAAGGAAAAACTACTAATTAATGATGGGATTGTGTATAACCTGTTCTGTCAGGCTACTATCGTCTAATGAACCTAGTGCCGTTAGCACAGCCAGTACAGGATGAGGAGAAAGTCTCCCTTTTCCAGCTGCCTGGCTGGCACAGAAGGTTTGCAGAGAAGTGATGTGTTTGTCCTGTTTCGTAGAATGGGACATGCTGGGGAAGACAATTTCCGGTGAAGATCACGAGCAAGTGGGTCTGCCAGACCACGGTCCTGCAGCACTGGGGTGTTGTTTCTCCTGCTTTGGAGGGCTCTGAGCTCAGCAGCGTGTCCTTCTGTGCCCCACTTCTGAAAGGAGGCTGCTGGTTTTCTTGTGTGCGTCTGTTCATGCCCCTAAGTCACTTACAGGAGTGTCCCATTACAGAGGAATCTACAGTCCTTTAGAAACCTCAGCCCAAATTCTTTTAGCAACCTTCTTCAGACCTCAATTCCACTGAGATCAGAAGTTTGATCTAGGTTTCCTTAGACCTAGACTTTAGTTTTACAGATTTTAGCGCCGGATGAAGAACTCTACGGTTGTTTGTGGAAATGTAGAGATTTTGTATGTAAAAGGTGAATGCAAGTGCTCAAGCATTTGTTTCTATGTGCCACTGAATTTTCATGTGAAATACAAATACATATTTTTATACATTATATATTAATTTATCGTGTTTAGCTACTCAGTGTTTGTACAAAATAAGCACTTGCAAAATATTTTCTTATAAAAAAATTAAAATACAAAAAAAAAGAATCTAAAGGTGCAGAACTGAGGCAATAACAAATACACGATGCCTGCTTGGGCTCAGTTTCTGTAAAGCTTATTACTTTACTTTTTACTGCATATTTAATTTTAATTTTATTATGTTTACTGCATATTTAATTATGCTAAACCACTAAGAGTCTTGTATAAACATTTTTTATTTCTATATAAATAACAAGAAAATTGCTAAATAATATAGTCAGTAGGAAGTTCATATCATACTTTTTACGTTCCTTCATTACTTCTGATAATCATCTCAAGAATACTTGCTGAAACATAAGGAACAAATGTCTTCATATCAAATTTTTAATTTGGTCAAATGTTTTTCTACAGCTGATGTCTAGGTTTGCTCTTGTGGAGGTAAATTCAATTTTGTAGCCATACCCATGTGAACTTCAAACAATTTCCTATGTACATATGGATGTATGTGTTCACCTTGTTTTTAATATCCCTTCCTTCCTCCCTCCGTCCCTCCCTCCCTTCCGTCTGTCCATCCGTCCGTCCTCTTCTTCATTTCAAATATTCAAGGCATCTTCCTTCCCACACAGTAACAAAACTTTGGGGGGTATATTGCTGAAATAACTCTTGCATCAATTTTCTGACATCAGATCAGAAGCTTCAATGTGGGACAATCCCAGAGGACATGAAAATGATTCCCTGTACTGTCACAACTCCTCTAGCAATTTGTTGAGAGTTCTGCATCTATCGTGTTTAAGACACTGTTTACAAAATCATGACAATTAAGGACTGTTTAAATTAGATTTATCCCCAATAGAAATATAAGCAAGGATATTAGAGGATAATCAGATCTCCAGAATATAACCTACAGAACAAGCAGACACGTTATATACAGTGCTCTTCCTGCAAAGCAGCCGGGCTTTAATGAAAGCAGGAAGAGAGATGAGCTGGGTGATCTGGGAGGACTGGACAGCACAGTGCCAACTTTCTGTTGCATTTGAGTAACCATGTGTGATGGAGGTATCTGTGGCAATCCATGATTCAACCACCTTATCTGTAAACTTTGCAAATCAAATCACACAGAGACTGGTTTATTGCAATGCGGTTACACAAGCAGAATGGCAGATTGGAGCCCTTTGGTGAATTAGGATTGCCATTTACCTGTCTTGACCTGAAAATTTGCTGGTAATGTGTATTGTTTTGCTGGGGTCGTGAGTGCATGTAGGGGATGCAACCACCCTCGGGTAATGTGCGCTGAGCTCCAGGGACAGAGCCTGGATAGAGGACTTCTGTGGCAACAGTATGCAGCACTGAAGCAACTGATCTTTGCTTTTTAGCCTGCATGGTCTCAAATTAAGCAAGAGTGAGTCCTGGTCCCAGCTGTGCTCCTTTCTATGTGCTGGCTGCTCTGGTGCCACAGCTATGAGTTGTTTTCTGCATCCCCATGAAAAAGAAACCAAAGTGAGGAGAAGTGAATTCCCTTTTTGCTGCGGTTGCTAAGTGCAGCTAAACTTTCTGAAGTTTCCCTGTGATTTTAGCTGGCGGCATTAGGCCTATCCCCCCATGTTACAGCGTGTACCTGTGCTATGACCATAATCACAGTGCCCTCAGCAGCATCTTCGTGTCAGTACTGATGCCACTCAGTGACGTTGTTATGCTGTGTGCATAGACTGGGCACCATCTTGCAGGGTGCTGGTGTAGTTCATGCTCTTTGCTTCTTAAACCTTCATTACTCTGCAATGAGGCCTAAAGGACCTACTCCAAAAGCCATCCTGATATGCAGAGCTGTTTTATTTCCCACTAACTGAATTTAAAACCCCACATCCCCAGCTCCTATAAAGGAGAGCAGCTACTCACTGGAGAGCTGCTGATTTATACCACAGGAGCTGGAAATGCATGAACCTCTCTGAGATTCTTTGTGAGAGGTGTAAAAGGCTATTAAAATCAGTGTTTGTAACAGGGGAAAAAAAAGAAAAAGAAAAAGAAAAAAGAAAAAAAAGTTTGAAAACAGATAGTTCCTTCTCAAAAAACTGAAGACATATGTTGTAAACTTTAATTCCAGTGTGTGAATACCAGCTCTGTGCCTGCTGTAGCAGCATGTCTTTCCCAGGATGGCTCGGGCAGGGATGCTTGGCACAGAAGGCTACCAAACATCAGCAGCTACTACCAGATTTTCCTGGGGAATGTGTCCCTTTGTAAGAGCTTGCATCAGAATGAGAAGACTGTATCTGAGCCTTCAAATGGCTGAGCAGAAGGCAGTGCTGGGGGTGCAGTGTGTGCTTTGACAGAGGGCTGAAGCTCTGATGAGCTGAAGCTGAGCAGCAGAAGGCTCGGTTGTATCAGCTTCTTCTAGGTGACGTTGTTTGCTTTCTCTGGGTGAATGTTTTAAAAGGCATCTGTTGAAATATGTTGCAAAATTCACACAACATATGTGCAGACTCATGCAAATATGGAGCACATCCAAAACTTTGCCATAAATTACTTTTTTTTTTTTTTGTCTTGATTATCATTTGCTCCTCTCCTTGTACTTGAAAGGTTTTGTGCCTCATGTAAACACACTTTGAAATAGGTGCTGTCATTATAGACCAAGGCACTTCGCAGCAGCCTTAGGTCTGGTCTCCACAACACAAGCTTCCAGCTTTAAAAATCCTGACATACCTCTCAGCCCTCTGCACACAGAGAGTGTGCAGAATGCTGAAAGCGGAACTCTCACTCAACTGGGAGTAATTTTCTTTCCTTCACGGATTATACAGCCATTGATGTATGCATGACACAGAGGAATGAATCCATAGTATCTGCTCTAAGTTCAGCTGCAGTTGCTGTCCCCAGGGCAAGGAAACAAAAGTGTTGTAGCCCCCTGAAATCTGTACGGGTGGCTCCAGGTTGCCACCTTCTCGGGTCTTCCTGCAGCACCAAGTGGTGTGGGGGAGCCTTTCTGAGCCTGGCCCATAAGTCCACTGGTCCTCATGGAAATACAACAGTGCTTGGACTGTCTCAGCAGTTCTGACCCATGGAGCAGAAGAAATGCAATTCTCTCACTTGGTACATTTCTGAGAAGAGAGATTCGAGTTGCAAAGAATGAGTCTTTGTCCACAAAGATGCCTGCTCCCTTCCAGAGCTTATGGTGCCAACGATGTACAGCCATGTGTGTTTGGCAGTGCTGTCCTGTGCCACCAGCGCTGCCCATGGATGGAGCAGTGCAGCACTCCGGCAGCAGCACCATGAAACTGCTGATGCTCAGCAGAAGAGGAAATGCTGCAGGACTGAACCCTCTCCTGCTGAATTAATCAGAGAGACACCTTCAGAATTTTAAGATGTTGCATTGGCTGTAAAAAGGTGTTCGATGTTATAGCAAAGAGAATTTAGAAACTAGAACTGAGACTGCTGGGTGACGTCCCATCTCTGTAGTGTGTGCCATGCACTGGGTGAGCTTCGTTTCCTCCATGTTCCTCTGCAGATGTAGCTTTGCAAATTGTGCCCAGTAAGCATGATGTGTCAGAGAGGCATAAACTGACGTGGCTGCTGGACAGAGGTCTGATGTGGTCTAACACTGACTTTCAAAGGCAGTTCCAGTAGCCATAGGACATTGTCTGTTTTCCAGTGGGCATCTCCCATTGCCCAGAGTGTAGAGATGAACTGGACCAAGTGAGAATGCCGGGGAATGGAGCAGTGTGCAACCCCAGCAGTCTTGCAGGAAATGGGGAGATATTTTTATTTACATCTTGTTAGTTAATTAGGTCTAGCACCTTCCATAGAAGCCAATAAACACGACAAATGAAAAAGAGAGAGCTGGGAAAGGTGTGACTCACATACGTGGTAGGAGCAAAGAGCTACTGCTGAATTAGTCTCAGAATTTCAATTGCACAAGAGGTTTCTCGCTACTACAGCCTCTCAGCTCTCCACTCTTGCCCTCAAACTACATTATGCAAAAGACATCAAAAGTTACCTGTGGTCATTTCAGTTTATCTCTTAGTTTGTTGAATGATAGGTAGTAGATTTCAAGGTGACTTCTCATTTGCCAGAATCTTGATGGTCTGTTCCTGGCTGAACGGATGGAAAAAGCAGTAAGAAGATGCAGTGATTCTGCACAAGCCAATTGGACACTTAATTTCACACACTTCATGCAGGTAGTCAATTAATGCTCCTGCTTTGGTGCCGAACACAAGCTCCATACATATGACTGGGCTTATTCCAGCTCGCCTAAACCTCCGTGCAGAATGGAGATTAGATACAGGTTCTGGCTGAAAAATTTGCGAAGAGATGTTACCCCGGGGTCCTTGCCATACAAGCACAAATAGGAGTGGGGATACAGTTTCAATGCTGATATAGTCTCTGTTTACTGGATAATATCTAATCAATTGTTTCCACCTCCCTGATGAATGTGATGCACTTCCTAATCCTGCAGTCAGTCTATTAGACATGAATTGAAGTCATCAGCAGGAAAATAATGCTCTCAGAGAGGTAATCCTTAGCTATATGCTCACTTGGGGTTATGCTCTTTTTGCCAGGCAGTAACTATTCCAGGAGCGCAGAGGCATACATAGCCAATAGGAAAGAAGCCTTTATTAATGAAGATGGTTATTGCATTGCAAAGAGGAAATTTTTGCCTTTGCTAAACTCTGTGCCTCGTGATTTCTTGGAACTGGGACCAAAATGATGCTCTGGCAGAGAGCTGGGCTTTCCCTTTTCTGTGAGGTGGCTGACATTGGCTGTCAGCTGTTGAGCCCAGAAGAGAGCATGCACATGCTTGCTGAAAACTGCCACAGGCTGCAGCCCTGTTCCCAGCAGAGACATCTCCTTCCCCTTCACCGTACTGTGCTCCCCACACAGGATGGGGTACCCCACGCTGGGTCAGGCTGGGGATCAAGGGGGGCTGAAATTCAGTTCTGGCAGATGTAATCCAAGTGCCTAAACACGGGCAGCACCAGCTCGCTGGCAGGTCCCACATCAGTTCTTCCAGCCCTCTGTGTGTGCCCCAGGTTCCCTGGCACACCCCACATGGCTCAAGTGCCTCTGGATTGAGCCCTGTGGTGCAGTTCTGCTGTGAGCTGAGGGGGAGTGCTCTGAGCACATTGGCTTTGGGAAACTGCCTTCTGCAGGGAGACAGGACTGTTAGCCTCTTCTTGGCTGAGAAACATGAGCAGGGCAAGGGGAAGGGGACAGAAGTTCTGTAATACCTAGCAGAAGCTGCAGTGTGAGGAAGACTGTGGAGGCAGCTCTGCTTCCCCACACGTAGGCACTGCAGCACCCTTTCTTAGGCAACAGAGAACACCAAGGAAGCTTGCAAAATGTGTGTGCTCTGAGATGTCCTGTTCTCCAATGCAAGCAGGGCTTCATGCAGAGCCCCCACAGCAGAGAAGATTGTCTGACTTTAACATGAATGACTTTAGATGAATTTGTGAATCACATCTAGAAAATATCTGCTGAAATATCTGCACTCTACCTGGGCATTTCTCACATAAAATTTTCCTCAGAGATGCGGAGGCTGGAAAATCTTTGGACATTGCACAAAACCAGTGTATTTGTTGAGGTGAAGTTCCACTTTTGGGTGATTCAATTCACACCAGTCTGTAGACCAGGGAAGATAACAGTGTCTAAAGGCCCATAAGTGAGTCCTGAGCTCATACTGCATTGCTCTTTGTGAGCACCCTGTGGAGGGCTGCATGCCAGGAAGGTGTGAAGCCAAGACTTAGGCATTCTGCTGCTCCTCAGCTATGTTAGAACATTTTTCCCTATGACTTCCTTGTCAGAGAACACCAGAAGTGGCCGCTTCTTGGTCTTTTGACCCAACTAATGCAATTCCATCACTGCTGCAGCCCCTGCAGACCCCTGACCACAACCCTGCAGCCCGTTCTAGCATTGCTCCTGACGATTGCAGTTCTTGCTGTTTTTATACTCTCTGCCTATTTTAATATTTGAGCACCCGGGAGTTATACACGCTATAATTTAGCAGGCCTCTGTCCCTCAGCTGGACTGATGAAAGACCGTTTTCCATCCAGCTTGCAGCAAAGGGATATGATTTTGGTTACAAGGCAAATTCTGCAGATTGCATGGACTTGACTTTTAACATCTCAGCTCAGTGCTAATCCTTATTGACAGTGCCCTCAGCATTAGCATCCTGACAGAGGGAGTTTCAGCAGTGGCTGGGGATTCCCCCAGTGACCATCAAAGTGAACATAAGTAGAGGGCAGCATCCTCCAGCCCCGCTTCTCTGCCTCAGGAACCTCTCCAAGCTTTGCCTCATCTTCTGACTGCACCCAGATGTGCACTGTGCAGCTCCATTTCACACTTCACCACGTGCAGGGGGTGCATGGCTATCCCTAGAGCCCAGCAGATCCCTGGGGCCATGGACCAGGCTTTATGTGGGAGCTTCCAGGTTCAGAGCAGTGACCTGAAGTCTGGCACAATGCAAGAGCAATTTGATTATCAGCCCCAGTTAAAATGAACCCACAGATGCATTTCAGCGGCTGAGGATGTGAAATGCATATCTTGCAGGGGTGAAGGTAGGTGATGGTTCATGAACTTGTGCAGGATGCAGTGGGGTGAGGCCACCACCCTGTGATGCAGCCCTCCACAGTAAGCAAGGTGCGTGTCAGTCCACCAGACCCCTGGGAGGAGGGCTGGTCCGTGTGGGGGTTTCAAGGCAGCAGTTTGCCTCTCTCCATAACTGCTGCTGACAAGGAAACAAAGCCACAGAATCCATTTTCTACCAACTTGATGGAGCCAGTTCAAGTTATGTCCAAGAGCCTGTCGCTGGGGCTGACTCAGATGTAGCTCCTCTCCCTGGCCAGAGCTGCAGGACCAGCTCACCTCTCTCAGCTTGTTTTGATGCATGGTGTGGACATGTTTGTTGTTTTTTTTTTGCAGACAAGCCACGGATGAACAACATCCTTACTTCTGCCACCGAACCCTATGATCTATCATTCTCCCGGTCCTTCCAGAACCTCTCTCACCTCCCACCATCCTACGAGTCTGCCGTCAAGACAAACCCAAGTAAATATTCTTCTCTGAAGAGACTAAGTAGGTGTCAGCTCATTTCATTTCCTTTATATCTCATTTGCTCCTAAGCCACAGGGGGCACAACATTAAGGCAATCATCTTCTCCCCTCCGTTGTTGTACTGCCCAAGTTGGCATCTCGGGTAATGATTCTCCTGGCTGTCACTTCCCATCAAGGAAGAGCAGAGAGAAAGAGTCACTTCATTACTGTGAGAGCACGTGTGGTTATTTGCTCACTGACCTCCATAGCGTGCTGCCTCCCACTGCCCTGCCTCTGTCTGCTCCTGATGGAGTCATCTGGGAATCCTTTTTTTTTTTTCTGCTGGAGCCAGGATGAGCCAAGCTGGCTGCTCACATCAGCCGAGCTCCCCTCAGTGCACCCAGGGCAGATATCTCATCGTCTGTGGGAGCAGCTGGGGCCCGATGACAAACCCAGGCTAATGAAAGCTGCTGAATTGGCTGGGAGCATCCATTTCAGCGGGAGCACGTCCACCTGTCCTTAGCAGTGCTGCAATCCACCATGTTTCATGGTCCGGATCCGACCTTGAGCTACACCACGCACTGGTCCATGGTGCATTGCTGATGTCATGACGTGCTGCTCTCTGGCTGCTCACACTGGCTAACAGCTATTCTTTCTTGCTGGTTTGCATACTGCGTCATCCTGCCGACTTTTCTGCATCACTGTTGATGGTGAATATTCACACGGAAATCTCTTCAGCTTTGGTGGAATTTTGAAATAAGTGTTATTTGTGATGAAAAATGCTCTCTCCAGGCTGAGACATCAAGCCTGTGGTACATTTCCACGGACATTTCCTGGGTGCAGCCAACTATTCACATTGCCTAATTTGAAAAAATAACTTAGGTGTCTATACTTGCAGTAACTTCACTGAAGGCAGGTGGGGATAATGGCAAATGCTGCTTCCTTACTCTGTATAAAATCTGCTCTCCCAATTTAGCCTACCAAGAGAGAGGCACAAAATGAAGTGACAGAAAAGCCCTTGGACTGTCCATAACGTACCCCCATGCAGAGGATTTTCCAGAAGAGAAAATGTAATGGAAATGTAGCACATAAAAATCTCAGCCCACTCCTTGGCACTTCAATGTGGGACTCAAATATGTTTAACATTTAGGCAAGTGTACTTGACATGCTGAAATGTAAGCATGTACTTAGCCATGTTGCAGAACAGAGATAAGGTATTTAGGGATTGGATCCTGCCACGTACATGACTTTTGCTTCCTGATAACATTAGGAGCTCACTTTCCTAACCAGAAGCATTCTCCCCTCCCTGCATCCCTTTGATTAGCTGCCTATATTCTTGAGCAGCTTTCATGATACCAGCCAATACTGGAAAACTACTGAAATCATGACATTGAAATATTGCTGCTTTAAAACGTCCCCATGTCAAGGTGATGATTTATTTTCATTTCTCAGATGAAACAGTGTAAAAATACATCTATTTGATAGCACCTAAATGCTCTTTCATTTGTAATTGATTTCCAATGCTTGGGATGACCTGGGATAAATACTTGCAGTTCAGAGGTGGGAGATCTCTGTCCTGACTTTATTGGGAACAGGTTAGGGAAGCACCCGCCAGGAGCTGTGCCAGTGACTGCTGTTGTTGTGATGAGGGGGATGGTCAGGACCTCTTCCAGCCTGAGATTCAACTGTTGTTTTATATTTTGTGCATAGATGCTCACTGAAATCTCCTTGAGCTTCCTGCTATGGATATTGATGTATCTAACTGAAACATTGAAAAACAGTAAATGAATGCTAACAGAACCTCCCACACTTTCCACAGCCAACGTCTAGAAATGGATGTCAGATTTGAACACTATTCTGTATCCACTTGCTTTGCTTGCCCATCTCACACTGAATATAAGTTCACGTGGAACAAGCAACGTGTCTGAACCATGGAGAGATGTGCATGTGTTTTAATCATGCTAACTTACAGCCAAGGGAAGAAAACACATCTTTGGCTTTTCCACTCTTTTCTCAGAACCGCGCCAATGTGCCTCATTTCTCTGATTACAGCATCAGAGGAGCCGTGCTCTGCCTTACTGCAATGGCTTTGTCTCGTCTGAAACAGGCTGAGGTGAGACGTGAGGAAACACTCGTTCGGTGCTCTCCCTCCAAATGACAGAAACAAAAAAGTTCCTGGGCAAGTCAGCTTGTCCTGAGCAAAGTCAGATGAAGCAATCAAACACTCCCGAAGCTTGGTGAGAACAGCCCTGCTGATGTTCCAGAAATTAACAAAGGGGGAAAAAAAGGCAAAAAAAAAAATAGAAAATGCCCAGAAAAATGTGATTTCCCTTAATTCCACTTCCAAAAACATGAGCGAAGACCCAGAAATATGAGATGGGCTTTAAAGAAAAAGAGAAGTCTCCATTAATCAATAGACCAGTGATTTCTTTCTATCTGCTCATCATTTCTGGCCTTCAGAAATCCACTCGGGACACCTTTTTGAATTTTAAGCACAGCTATGAGGGAGAAGCCTATTCAAATGAAATTTTATTTTGGCTAAAATTAAAAATGTTGTCACATGAGCACCAATAAAACGATAAGGGGTAGCAGTATCAAATGCCTCATTATCCCTGTGAACTTGCTGATGCAGCGAGGATGGGAAGAAACAGACTGGAAGGTTTCAGGTCCTGGTGACATTTTGGTTTTAGCAGACAAAGGTGATGAGGCATCAGCAGCTCCAGCAGCACGCCCTGGGTGAAGCACCTGGAGCCTGGAAGCACTGGAGCCATGCCTGTTTCACTGACCTGCTCAGGTGAAGAAATGGTGCTGCAGAGCTTCCCCCTTGGCACGAAGGCACTCGAGTGGTGCAGCACGCTTGGCCTCTCATAGGGCGTTGTTCTCCCTCGCTGCTCCAGGGGTGCTCAGCTGACACCACCTTTGAGAGGCAGCAGCCTGTTAGAAGTCTGCCTGGTGCCTAATTAAAGCAGCATCTTGCCAAGGGTTTGCAGTTTTGATTCCTTTGAGATGGGAATGTGAAGTTTGTCTACACCTGGAAATGTTTCTGGAGGAGCTGTGCCAACATCTACATGCATCTCTCAGCAGGAAAGGAGGAGACAGCCCGTGTGAGCTTAGGAGCACCTTGGAAATGAAATCACGTTCCGGAATGTGTTGGCCAATGCCAGCAAAAGGCCATGCAGACTTCTACACTGCTTAAAGAGATGGAAGATGGAAGGAAAGGGTATTTTTAATGTTTCTAATTAGCAAAACTTTTTGGAATGTAGATTGTGCTGCATCGTTTATCTAAATTGGCAAGGAACAACTTTGAACCACTGATTCTGCGGCCTCACTGGCAGACTCAAACCACTGCAAACCCTACTTAAGCTGGTTTAACTCCTGCTGGCAATTACCACAGCCAGGTGTGAGCATCCAAGCACATCTCCATTTGGGATGTTCTCTGCTTTAATTACATCTATTTAGAGTCACTTGGGCAAATCCAGCAGCAGTTCTCTCATCCAGAGCAGAGGCCAAGTGCCAGAGTGCTAATTGCTGTGTTCCCATTCTGCAGCCACCCTCACACATCATTATCAAGTCCGTGCACACTAAGTGTGTGCAAGTCTGTCTATGGCCACATAATAGAATGCAAAGGTCTAACGTTAACATGGCCGTATCAAAATTCCCTAGTTCTTCTCAGGCTTCCTCAAAGGCGATTTTAAAGGCACGAGGGTTTGATGCCAGGGGAGCTGCTATCTGACATTTACAAGATTCTTCCAAGAAGCTCTTGTTTGCAAAGACTCATTTCTACAATATACACTGCTGAGCAAATCCCATCCATGGTAAGCACGCCAACAGAGGAGAGCTCTGCGAAATCCTCATGCCCTGGCAGTGTGTAGGCTGTAAAGAAGAGCTCAGCATGGATGATGGTGCCAACAGGGCATGCATTTCAGCATGCACATTCTCAGTGTGCATTTTTGGAGGCTGAGACAAAAGGACCAACCATCTTCTTCATGGACCCGCTGGGTTGTGTGGACTGTTTGCAGGAACGTGAGAAACAGCATCCGAGGGTGTCAAAGAGAGCACTGGGCACATGGGAGAGGAGGAAATCAGTGAGACCATCCAGCACGGGCTGCTTGCAGCACTCTGAGTTCTTCCTGAAGAGCTCAAGGCACCAATTTTAGATGTTCTCTTGTAAGCAAACTTCTGGGATGTTGTCAGCACCCAGTTAAGTATCACAAAGCACAGACGTTTCCTCAGCTAACACTATGCCTCATAGGACAGCCAGCCAATTCCTCAGCCAATGTGTTGTATAAAATCTATAGATTCATGTCTGTGTCAGAGTAAATAGACAATTTCCTCACCAAGTTTCTGCTTAAATGATAGATATGTTGAATGTATGCATAGACTGCAAGCATTGGAGGACACAGGGACAGGCCCCACCATTCCAACAGGGGCAGGATGCTGTCCCACAGGAGGATTATACTTTACCCACTCCATGATGGCCTAACTGTTCTGAAGCAGATCTTTGTGATTTTTATCACTTGAACATCCTCGCAAACTTCACAAGCGGATTTTTGCTCTAATACCATCTTACTCTTTCCCATCTTACATCACCTCTATCATTTGAGTGAAATGCTGGAGCTGAGAAAATCAAAGGCCTTCCTTTTTTGTCACATCTGTCTTATAGACAAAAGATTTTGCAAAGGAACATCATGGCAGGTCCCAGAAGTTGGCTGTGGCATAGCCACATGTGGGTGATAGCAATTAGCACTTGGCTCAAGACGATAAGGAAAGTGCATGTTGGGTTATGCATGTGTTCCCAACTCTGTAGTCCCTGTGTCAGGCTGCTCCCACAAAGTCAGTTTGCAAGAGACCTTGTTCTCTCTGAAAGGTGGAGAACTTCATTTTGCCTTTGCTTGGGAAATCCCCTTCCTGCACACCATGGGATGTTCTGTTGTCTTCTCCAAGGAGTGGAAGGGTGTCTGCCGTGTGTCTGGGATGACTCTCACTCTGGGGTCTTCTGAAGCCACTGATGAGCCAGAAAGGATGGGACACATCAAGAAAACATCTCGGAAAAGGAAATGGAAGATAAAGGCACATGGAGATTCTTAGTGTTAAGCATTAAACACACCTCCATCCCTCAGCCCATGGAGAGCGGTGTTGGGATCTTACATTTAATGACTGTATTTCTGGCAAGGGACTGGTGCTGCATGCTTTACACCTCTGCTGTCACAGGCACAACAGGATGGCTCACAAGCTGCCCTGTCTTTGACACCCAAAGATCCTCCTTCCAGCTCGGTTGTCCTAGTCCCATCTTAAGGCATACAAACATCAAATAGTTCTACCAGAAAGTTTGCTTTTTGCTTCGTCTTCAAACTGCAAGTTTAGTCAGGTCATTCCATCTGCTCTGGGATTAAAGTAGTGTGTTGGGATACACCTGCAGCAGGTGACATCGTCCCTGAGGCTGAGGCATTTGTTTGAAATCTGGAAAGAGGACTCTGTGTGCCTGTCTCTGTGTACTAAGTTTCCGAGCAAAGAAGAAATTATTTAAGGCAGAGAACAAGCAAACTGAGCAAGCAACTTTCCATGGGATAAATGCTACAATGTCAAACAAAGTGTCTAGAAACACTGGAAAACCTCAGGCATATGATTCAGCATCTCAGAGGGAACATCCCATGACCACCAGAGACACTTTGTGACCACATTTACAAATATTCAAAAATAGTAATCAAAAATGTTTTGAAGTCGCTTAGCAGTTCCACAGCACATCCGTATCTGAGGTCAGAGGTACGCGTTTCCCCAAGTGGGGACCTTGCCTGCCTCGATGCACCTTCTCCATGCTTTCTTTGTAAGTGCATTGTGAAGGTGATGTTGGATTTCTCCATAATTTGCTGTTTGTGTAAATCATGTGATACCATGGTCTGGACTCAACAGCACACAGTGTCTGTTTTGTCTGTTGTGCAAGAAGGTGTGATGCATCACACAGGGAATTGCACCTGTCTGCATGCAATTACAGCTTTCTGTCTGCCATTAGCCCATGGCCACACGACCCCCATGGGGCAGGTGCCCTTTCAGCAGGCAGCATCCTGACGTGGATGTCCATGCCCATGTCCATCTGCTGGTAGACAGTCCTCAGGTCTTACGAGGAGGCTTCTCCATGGTTGTGTGAAGCACACAGCCCATTCTCACCCTGTGGGACATCACTGACATTTCTAACTGTTCCCTTTCTTTTCCCACAGCTGACAAAGAGGCTGATGAGTATTACATGAGGAGGAGACACCTGCCTGACCTGGCAGCCCGTGGCACGCTCCCTATCAACGTCATCAAAATGTCTCAACAGACCAACCACAGGGACAGGCCCCGCCGTCCCATCAGGGCCATGTCCCAGGACAGGGTGCTGTCCCCTGAGAGGATCATGCCTGAGGAGTTTAGCATGTCCTACGAACGGATCCTCTCGGACGAGCAGCTTCTGTCCGCAGAGCGTCTCCACTCCCAGGACCCCCTGCTCTCCCCGGAGCGGTCGGGATACCCCGAGCAGTCTATGTCACGGGCATTGTCACACACAGATGTCTTTGTTTCAACACCCGTCTTGGATCGCTACAGGATGACAAAAATGCACTCCCATCCTAGTGCCTCAAATAACTTGTACAATACCTTAGGGATGAACCCAACTTCTGCCAAGCGCCAAGCGTTCGCCTCCCGACGGCACAACACGGTAGAACAACTGCATTATATTCCAGGACACCACCACCACTACCGCACAGCGAGCAAAACAGAGGTGACTGTTTGATATGACCTCGAGCATTGTAGATATTCATTAAGGACTGGGGTGGCCACAGCACCCCAGACTGCAGTGGCCTTATAGGCCAAGATAACCTCTAATAACTCAGTGTCTGAAAAGACTCCTCTGACAGTCCCATCCACGTTGTTTTTAAAGCCACCTCTACATTGATTACATAGGAAGAACCCAACCAAACTGAAGATAGTGAGGGATAATGGAGGAAATTTCCTAACATGCATCAGTTTCTGTCAAAGAAAGCCATAGTAGTAGATGGCTCCTTCCAAGGGCTCACCTGCATTATCTGATTTTTTTTTTTTTTATCAATTTAGGACTTTCCAGTTGCTACATGCAGAACCAGTCTCATGAAGCCCGTGACAAGGAGGAGGAAATGCAGCACCCCATCCTGGCAGGAAGGGGTCCTGTTCTCATTCCTCATCCCAGTCCACATGGTTGACCTTTCAGTAGCAAGTAGGTAAGCTTCTGGCAGCTGGGGATCACCTCCAGGCCACTCAGTACCAGTCAGCACCCATCCATCTGTTCTTCCTCACCCTTGGAGCAAATTCAAGGGCAGACTTTTTCCTAGGGGACTGGCAGATCTAGGGACAAGAATAGCCTGGTTGAGAAATAAAGATTTAGTTTATATTAAATATACTCATAAGATAAAAATATACTAGTGCCTACAAATCGCCTGCTCTCTCAGTGTAGGAAGTAGTGGGGTTGATGTGTTCAATAAGCACAAATATACTGAAATGCTTGTTAGACCCCTTCTCCACTCATTCTAGTATCTTGGTGTCTCCGACATGTAAATAGAAAGGAGGAACAGGCTATCTCTTCCTCCAGCTTCTTGCCACTGCTGAGCCTATAGTGCCAGAATTTGTTCAGCTTCACACTGCTGACCTGTGCTGGGGAACTCCTGGCTCCACCAACACCCCGCCAGGAAAGGCTGCCATGGCTCTCACAAAGCCTGGATTTCTCCCCGGGAGTTTCTTTTCCCGATAGCATTTTCCACCAGCCCAGTTCCCCTGTTCCTGGACATAGT
Organism: Penelope pileata; assembly: GCA_013396635.1. Taxonomy (NCBI): domain Eukaryota; kingdom Metazoa; phylum Chordata; class Aves; order Galliformes; family Cracidae; genus Penelope; species Penelope pileata. Next base: position 86,582 of record WBMW01004559.1, on the reverse strand, counting down.
TCTTTCTTTTAGTTGCAACCTAGAACTCCGTATGTAGCAAATCTCCTTCTAGTCCTTAGCAGAAACTCAAAGCTGAGAGTGTCTGTCTACTGAATTTTCCGTAGTTGTCTTGCCATATAATGGCCCAAAAAGAAACCTTCCAAATTCCAACTCCACTGAGTCCCAATCCTAGCCATGCAGACAGTTACATTTCATGCATATAAATTATATATCCAGCATAATTACAATAAACAGGCATGTTGTATATCTGATATAATGGTAATTAGATACTGTATATTTGTAAAATCTTTTAAAAATAGACTCATGGGCCCAGAATTTGTGAGGGTTTTATCTCTGGCTTATCAGCCAGATTGGGATCTGCTCTGTTTTTTTGTTGTTGTTGTTGCTGTTGTTATTTAATTTCTTCTCCTTTTATTTGTGCTCCTATCAAATTCTGTGGAACCAACTCATACTAGAACTGTCTTTGGCCAGGAAAGGATCTCAGAGGTTCTGAAGGCCACCCAGCCCCGATGCTGTAGCTGCAGTGCTGCTGGGCTCTGTCCAGCGCTGCCTGTCCGTGGCATGAACTCACAGCCCCAGCACATGCACACACCCACACAGCCAACCCAAACGGACTGACTTTAGGTTGTAAGCACATCTCCATATGGTGCATCCCTCTTCATGTCCTCACATTATGTCTTTTCCTACTTGACTCTTCACTAAACTCAGTCTAAATTAACTCCGTTGTTCTCCTCCCCTCAAATACCTCCCACCTCCTGGCCTTAATGATATTCCCAGCTCAATGTTGCATACAATGATTGTAGGCTGCTGTGAGCTTGAGTCTCATGTGGGGCTCATGATGCAGCACCGGGTTGTTCTGGTACAGGATAGGCAGGAGGAGCATGCTGTCTGTACCAGGTGGACTTGAGAGACAGGCTTCAGTGGGGTGGCCACGCTGACTTTCACTGTGCTGTAGATTTCACAAGAGATCCAAGGCGCTTCTCTATCCCAGACCATCCTGCTGTTGCTGCTCCTAGTTCATGGTCTTTCTTCTGCCACAGATGATGGAGACTGTTCAGCATAGGCTCCATCCGAGAGGAGTACTGGGGCTTTGTTTGACGGAAACTGAGCTGGGAAGGAATGAATGAGTGTCCATGGACCAACTGCTCATTACCATGCAGCCTTGGGCAAAACCATTCTGGGCAGAAAACAGAATTGTCTATGGATCAGAGTGGAAGTTCAGTGGCATAGAAGGGACAAAAGAGAAAAGGTTCATACCTCGTCTCCTGACCCTTTCCTTTGATGGACGCTCCTCTCCCCTGACTACCTCCAAGCTCCTCAGCTCAGTCACTGGACATTTCCTCACAGAGTGCATATCTCTGTGCAAACATTGCCCTTGGTGACTTCCCTGCAGCCTGAGGTTTGTGACTGATTTGAAGAGAATGCACATGACTGGTTGGGAGGCAGTCCCTCCTAAGATTCTGGGCCTCTACCAGCGATCTTTGTCCCAGACAAAGCCAGCATCTTCCCCTCTGCAAGCAGGGAGATGTGAACACTGTGGGAGAGGAGAGTCCACCCTAAAATCCCCAGGAGCTGAGGTGACAGAGTTGGAGGAGCAGAGATGACCATGTGAGGCTGTGGGTAGGTGAACACTCCTCTTTCCATCTCCATAGCTGTTTGTCCCAAGATCTAGTCTCTATCTAAGTGTTCAGTTTGTGAACTAAGAAGCTGCTGGACCAAATGCAAATATGGAAACTTTTCACTCAAGTGGCCCATGCAGATGCTATGCTGTGCTCCAGGCCATTTGACCTCAGAGCCTTCTCTTATTCTGACTGATCACCATCACAGGCCCTCTGCTAACTTGTCCTACCTACATGGGCAATAATCCTCCAAAGAAATCTTGGCCCCATCTTCTCATCTCTTCCACCCACACAACAGTTTCAGGAAGATGTCTCCCATTAGAACAACCAAACAGCCTTTCTAGGCCAAATTTCTCCAGGGACTCTGCTATTACCACAGAAAAATTCCAGCAAATTTCTTTCAGAAGACACCAAGACCTGAATGGCTGCAATTTTTTTCTGGGCACTGTGTTCCCTTGGCTTGCTCTGTGTGCTGGAATGGGTTGGTAGCTAGAATAGCGGTGTTTCAGCATGCACAGGTGTTCTTAAATGATATTTAACTTATCCCTTATTCTGAGAGTTTGTCTCTGAAAGGTCCAGGTCCAGGACTGGGAGTCATAGTCCACAGCCTGGTCTCCAGCACCTCTGTTTTCTGTGGTCAACATGCGGTGATAATAGCAACACAGAGGCATTAAGAGGGTTCATACCACAATACCTATGAAGTGCTTGGAGAACCTCTCACAACAGGCGATGTAGAAGAGTAAAACATTTTTATTACCACTGTTTGTCACCATCGTCCTGCCACATCTGTCTGATGTATTGCAATCCAGTCTATCCAGAATAAGAGTGCTGGAGGGGGGGAATGCAGCTCCCCAGACTTCACACTGCTTTCCTGCTGGTCGTGGTCCCACTAGCAGGCAGCAGCTCTTAGGGATGCTGTTGCCTGCACTGTGACTCTTCTGCTTTCTCCTCTGCCTGAGTCACCATTCCATTCTGCACTCAGGACAAAAGCAGGAAGCAGTCACATTCCTCTGTACAGCAAAATACGATCCACCTTGATTAATCTAATATACTCTGAAGAATTGATCAGTCTTTCTCCAACTCACAACATCTGTGGAGCATCCAGTTCCAAGAGTGCATATGCAGGGACTGGGGGCGGGTGATGTAGAAAAATTTATATTATTTCCTACAAACTGATAATTATTTGTATTCCCCAAGCAGCATCGCTTAGAAGTGAGCTGCACTGGGTTTTATACAATTATGTACAAAAATCTCTTTAATACACGTATGTATATGTGTATTCATATAAACACACATATATACATACTGTAAAATGCAATCATTAAGTTCTAACTGACCCTGTATCAATCTAAGCTTCCAAAATTTATTGACTCTCTCTTTGAAATGTGGAAATCTATTTTTAATGAATCATGCAGATCACCATACGGAACAGAAATTTTGTCATAGAAGACTTCTAATGACAATGAATTGTGTTTTAAGGAAAAACGAAATATTTTTCAATGTTTTAATGTTTCTTTTATAAATGATGCTCTGTTTCTTGGGGATGGGATGGGTGGGAGAAACAGTTACATGGAAATAAGCCCTCCTTTCCTGGCCTAGATTTAATTTTTGCCTACTGTTCTGCTAACCTGCCTGGCTGCAATGCTAACCCCATGAATATGGGCCTTGTGCATGCTTATTTCTATTGTTTTGTCTATCAGAAGCTTTCTCACCAGAAGTCTCCAAGAGCCTGGCGTCAAGTTTTCGTACGAGATGTGTAGTTCCTGGTAGCTGGGAAGATTTCTTCATCTTCGTCCTCCACATCAAACAAAATTATCATGAAACAGGGTAACTTTTTAATTATATTTGAAGTCGGAGTTCTAATTGGTTATCAATTTGCCATCTTCAGTTCCTGTGATGGAGAAGTAGCTTGCCTCAGTTTTATTTCAAACGTAGTGCTTGGTCCGGAAGGGGGGACTCTGCTGAAATATATTTGACACATACAGAGTTCATGTTCAAGTATATTTCAGTTGAGTAAAAAGTTAGTAGGGGAAATACGTAAGAAGGAGGCTTAAATATTTTTCATACAAAGCGTTGGTAGCAATAAGCCTGTGCAGGGGCTGTTTCTTAGAACAGTCGCTCATGTTGCATGTCCGTCAGCGGATGGTGGAAGGTGTCCCTCCCAGCCTCCCAGCTGGCTCAAGGCTGTCAAGGGGTGCCCTCACCAAGCCCAAACCCCAGCTGGGAGAACCAACCTACGCCAGGGGCGAGGGGAGAGTCGGACCAATGATGAGAACACGCTGGAATAAATCTGGAAGCGAAATCTCAGCAGCGAGCAAGGCAATGCCTCGCGTCTCCGCCACGACCCATGATGTCCTGGAGGTCTCCACTGGACGAGACGCGTGTCATCCCATCCCCACCCCCTGCCCACGTGCTTCACATCCACTCCCAACCTTCCTTCTGTAAATCCGTTAGACATTTTTGTAGCAAGAATTTCTTGGCTCTGAGAAAGACACTTCTTACCGTAATATTTTTAGTTTTGGGGACAATATTTCCTAAGAGGGGTTAAGTGGATATTTTTGTGCTTTAGCCCAGTTTATGGATTCCATGTTTATTATACAGTAGTACTGAAGAGGAAGTACCTTTGTATCTATAACTTTGCACAGACTCTTGGTTAACCATTAAACAAGCTTCAAGATGAGCAGTATTTGACTGTTTTTCTCTGTATTATTCTTGTTGTTATACTTACCTGTAAAAGCACATTCTGTATGTACTGTAAACAAAAATATTATCGGTTTAGTAAAATTTAGTCTTAAGGATTTTTCCACTTTTGTCAGTAACAAATATTTATGGATTCAAAAATAAAGGCAATTTCAACATATAAACTGTTTCCTTTTGATATCTATTGGGGAAAATTAAAAGGCCATTTTCTTGGCAGCCTTCCCAACCTTTGTAACCAGCGTTCAAAAGGTAGATATCTATATTTCTGTGTGTACTTAAATAGCGTCTATTAAAATGAAAGCTACAAGGTCTGGAAGAGTCATTATTTTTATGTATTTATTTATTGCATTTCATCATCATGCCAGAAAATAGCAGGTTGAAAAAGTGAGACATTATTATGCTGTAAAATTTTGTCGTGCAAGCCTGTAAGGTTTTATTTTGAAATTGGTCTCCTTTAATTTTATATCGGCAAGCCATGATTCACTCTCCATCTAGAAAGCCTTGTACTGCAAAGTCATAACTTGTGAAATGTCCCAGGGTGCTGGAGGCTTCAGGAGGGCTTGGCTATTGCTGCTGGCAGTACTGCACACCCAGGAGTTTCCTCGTCATTCATCCGAGATGCGAGCCACGCCAAGGAACCCAGAGCCTGTTCCCTGCTCAACATCCCTCACCACTGCCATCGAGGGTGAAACTGCATTTTCATCTCTAACAGCTCTGAGTTTGGGGTTTCTGGGAAACGTGGAAGGGTTTTTCTATTGCTTTTTTTTTTTTTTTTTGGTGGAAATGTCGAAATTTCTATTTCTATTTTCATTTTAATTTGCCTTCAGCGTTATGCAGATTTGCTTACATTAAAAAAATGCGATAGTTGGTAATTGGAAGGGTTGCTGGAAAGGAAAATTGTTGAGGCATCAGAAGGCTTTCGGAGCGCACCACGGGGACAGGACAGAGGAGGGCAGGTCCCACTGCGGTGCTCCCCTCCCAGTCCCCACGCTGCTGGGCTCTGCAAGAAGCTGTCTCCATCTGCTGATGTCACATCTCTGCGCCTGTCCCTCCTCTGCAAACCTGCAGCTTTCACAGGCTAAGACATGGAGGTGCTGTGCCCTGGAGATCCTTTCCCGTACCTCCTTGGTGCAGGGGTTACCGCATCACCTCCCCTCACCCACCAAGCTCCTCTTCAGTCGTTCCTCATAGCTTTCTGTTTCTTTACTGCTCAGACTAAATAGAGTAAAGAAGGTCTGGGATGTAACACCCCACTGCCACCAAGGGAAGACAATCCTTTTCCAGGGCAGGTCTGGTGGGAAGATGGGGCCCCTTTCTGCTGGGACCCCAGCTGGGTTGGTGCTTGGGGTCTTCTGTCTCCCTAAAAGCAGAGCTCAAAGTCAGCAAGGCATAATCATCACTTCCTAAGAAACGCATGAACCCAGCAGAGTTAATTAAAAAGCATTTTTAATGGAGAAGTTTCATTTTGCCTGGCGGTTCTATTCATAATTACCCAATCCTTTGTAGCACTAATAAGTGGGGAGGGAGCAATGGGGAATTAGCTAATTTCTCCACTTCCCATAAAAGGTATTGAGGAGAACAGCAGGATTTATTGTGTCGAGAGCCAATGACGACTGAGACAAAGCTGCAGCCAATTCTTACCTCAAAGGGCAATAAATCCTGTTGTTTCCAATTCCTGTAGTAGATGATTTTAGTACTATGGTGAGGAGCTTAGGCTTTGATATCCATCCCTCATTCAAGCCATATTCAGTGGCCCCGTTCGGCGATCCCCACAGGACCTCCAGTGGTGGCCTCGAGGGGTACCCCTGGTGCTGGTCAGCTGGCAGCACCCCAGAGGAGGCCCCTCCGCTTCCTGGCACACAGGCTGTGATTTCACAGGTGTCACTGGAGGGACACTGCGGGCGTCACAGAGAATGCCTGGCCCACCCCTGTGAAGGCTGCCATATGGCCTGTTCCTGGGAGCTCAGCAGGGCTCTGCAGGGCTGCAAGGCACGAGGCAGTGGTCCCGGCCCCCCCCTTGCACACACCCACATGCCCAGCCAGAGCACGGCCCAGCTCATTCCCACGCTGTCTGGGTGAAGGGGTGGTGGTGAAGACGCCCGCTCATCTCTCTAGAGATCAGTACTCAGATGAGAGCTGTTATGGCAGGTCTGCCTGGCAGGGCAAGGGCAGGCCAAACTAGTCCCCAGCACACAGCGAGCGTCCACACTGAGGGCTGGAGCAGTGGAGCACAGAAAGAGCAAGACCAGTGATTGTCAGAGGAACCATCGAGCAGAAGGGCTTTATCTGGCAGGACCCGAGGGTGGATATGATGGTGTAGGTGTGGGGTCACCTAGGTAACAATAGGGCTGGAGTTTGACAGCTGTCTCTTTTCTTTGATGGAGACAGCTGGGTCACAGGTCACTCCCAGAGCAAGGTCCTGGTGCCACCTCCCCCCATGGCTGTAGGCACAGAGCACAGCCAGAGCTGCAGGGAGGTAAAACAAGCAGCAACCCTCTAGGAAGAGTAAGATCCTCACAAGCCAAAAAAGTCAGGGTGCTGTCTGCCTTGTGAAAGAGAAAATCCAGAAATGCTGCTGGGATACCCCGATGATGGTGATGAAGGCTGAAGGAGAGGAGTCCCAGTGGGAGGGGTGGCCAGCCCAGAGGTGTCACCTTCCCAGCAGCTGTCCCATTATCCAGCACCACAAATGCGATTGATTCCCAAAGCTAAGGATTACACTTGGTCTCGGTTGCCTTGGAAAGGTGTTGAAAAGTGATGAAGAATTAAAGGACTTCAGGATAATTAACACCTGACAGCATCCATTTAGGGAAACCAGATCTTGTCAAACAAACTTGAATGTCACTGAAATCTGAGCTGTCAAAGATGCAATACATTTAGTCTTTTCTGCAGTATTGGATCATGTACTGCTTGACAACCTGGTTAAGATTTGATCCCTGCACATTACTGAGAGAGCTGATGTTGAAGGGGTGCAGCAGCAGATCTCAAAGACTGCGTTTCCCGGGGTTTTACCTCTGAAGTACTGTTGCAAGTGGTATTTGGCAGAGCTTGGCATAAGACCACAGACTTCAACACCAAGCTCAGCAATCCAGAAATAAAATTGTTGCTCCTAAAGGTTACAGGAGACACAGAGGATTTTGAAAGCAATGAGCAACAAAAGAGGAAAGTTCTGAGTCAAGAGTACTCTGGGTCCTTTGAACAAAAAGTGCCGTAATGCAGTAAATGAAAGCAAACCTCCAGGAACTGGAGCAGGGCTTCTGGGACGGATGCAGATGGAGAAGCAGTCCAACTCACAACTGAGAAGGCAAAATGCTCTCCAGTGAGGTTTTTACAAAGCTCAGCATTTTAGTTCATAGCAAGAGGCTATGAGGTGACTTGATTTTTAGGAAGTGAAAAGTAAAGGGTATTAAAGAGCTCTTTAATCCAGCATCAGAAGAATCAGCTGTTGAAACCTGAAGACTGTTGCTAAAACAAATTATCAAGGAAAGTGAAGCTTCTAAGTGTGGACAATTTCAAAAGCTGAACGGTTTCTTTTCCAAAAAGCAAGTCTGCTCCAGCAAACCTAATTTCTTTGGTTGGGTGCTGGGTACAGTTGTTGATTACAAGGCATTCAGACCAGATAGGTAATGTTTCTTGCTGTAATAAATGCAATGTTGTTGCTAGTGCTAAGCCTTATAGCTTCAGAAATTCTTGGAACAAGATACCACCTTTCTCTCAGCTATTTTCATAGGCAAAACCCACAATTTGGTGAGCTCTTCTGTGAGCTGAAGCTCACTTCAAACATGGATGTGTTTTCTGCCCATGAAGGATGGCTCTGTTTCCACAGGTTGTTTTCTCCCAGGCACAGACACACTTAGAGGCATTTAATAATGAATGGAGCTTTGCAAGAGCCTCCAGGAGCATTACCATTCCCTGCAGAGCAGAGAGGACATTAGAAGGAGAGACCTTCGGAAGTGACTCACTCAGTCACACAGTGAGTCAGGAGCAGACTGGGAATAAGACCCAGCGCCCCATCTCCGTCCTTTTCAAAATGCCAGTTCTTCCCTTCTGCTTCAAGCTTTGGAAGCGCTTTTTGTTTATTTTAACTTGGACTTCAGGGCGCTCACTGAGCTCAGCATGTGCCAAAGAAGCACTGCACTTCAGTTCTGCAGTCACTGCTACTGCAGGTTGCTGTGGGAGGGGGAGACTCATCAGGGGACAGAGAACAGATCTCAGGTGATTTTGCAGCACATGTTGTTTCACTATCCAAGCATGGCGGAGAAGTATTTTTTGCTCACCTTCTTGGTGTCCCTTCTTGCTTGGCACAAGACTACATCAAGGTAGAAATAATCTCAGAGATGCCTTAACTGTCTTTCAGAAGATGTAATGCCAAACATCTGTTTCAGAACTCCTTAGGAGTCAGATACGCTCAGAGATTTTGTAGTTTTGTGTTGGACAGAGGTGTCTGCAGTGATCAAAACTGCTCGGCTGCAGCAAAGCTCAGGAGTTACCTCAGTCCTTTCAGACAAGGATTGATCTGCCTCTGCTTCAGTGGCTGAAAGTTAGGTGTCTTAGTGCAAGATAAATAGATGTCTAATACCAGTCGTCTTCCGGGGCTGCTTATGGAGGGATTATTTCAGATCGAGGCGTCAAATTCTGATTTATTTAAGAAGTGAACACCAACTGCACTATTCAGCCTTCCTCCAGCAAAGTCCCCCAGGCAGCAAATTCTTTACCTGTATACTTTATTCCGGCCCTCCAGAGCCCAAAGGATTCACAGTCAAGGAGTTGTTCTTCTCTACTTTGCAGTCACACCTGCTCCATCAAACTTCCTTCAAACCACTGGGACTTGGCTTATCTAACCCTTACCTGTGACTTCACCCATCTTCTTTGGTAGTGATGGCATTAAGAGACTGAAGGAGCCTGCAAGAATAGATATTGTAGGGACAGCAATGATTTATAAGGCCAGCCTAAGTCTTTACTGCACCTGGCATCATAGGCAGTGACTGAGCATAAGGGATCTCTTGGCTCAGCTTTGGGATTTTCTGCCCCAGCATTTTGCTGGAAAGTCAGGAGAGTCCGTGCTGCTTCAGGACCTGTGCTGCAAGCTGACCCATCAGGAGCTGCAGTAGCTAACAGGGCTTCGTTCAGAGAGTTCTCCAAGGAGAGCTACGTATTTCACAAAGCTTTCTATTCTGGGCTCTGGTGAGAAATGAAAGAATAACTAGGCTGAGGACTTTGACAAATCAAGTCACTCAAGGAAAGTGTGTGATTAACCAAGAGGAGCACTCCTAAATCATAGAATCATAGAACGGCTTAGGTTAGATGGCACCTCAGAGATCATCTAGCTCCAACCCCATGCCGCAGACAGGGCTGTCAGCCGCTAGATTAAACTCTTCATCATCGTCCATGTCTGTGTTTTGATTCTTGCATTTATCTAGAGACTGGCTCAGCCCAATGCAGCACGCAAGCAGGGAAGCATGTACTGCAGTGTTTGTGGAAGTGTTTGCTTTAGTGGTCAGGAGAGGAGGGAGAAACCTGCCCATGCAGAGCAGGGCTGTAGCTGGCCAAATGCACAAGTGGGTACAGGGAGGGAATGTATTGCCAGAAGCTTCGCCTCTACCTTACTGCTCAGCAAATAATGCCCTGGTCCTGTGCCACTTGATTTTGCTTCCAGCCTGAATGGTGCTCTCTGATGCATCAAATGTCATCTCTTGTTGTCTCTCCTTGCTCACTGAGCAGCCTGGTGTTCATAGCAGACAAGACAAATTCCTAGTTCTGGACCTGAGAGAGCTTGCCTTCTTCACTGCCCACATTTCATATCCTCCATTGGAAAAGGAATGACACATTTCCAGGAGGCTTTCCAATGGCATTCATCACCTCATTTAATATACAAGGCTGTGTGAAGGTAAGTTTACCTCCAAATACCCAGGTGAAGGGCCAGTGTTATCCTCATTGTACTAAGACCCGAGGCTTGGAAAGGTAATTGTAAATGTGTACATTCAGTATTATAGTAAATGAGTACAGCATCTTTGGGACTTAAAGGAAGATCATCAATTGAATTTATGAATTCCTGCAAATTAGGTGTTATCTTTTCCAGAAAATGAGACCCAAAATCAGTGCTGTCTCCTGTGCGTGGTTATCCAGGCAGCATATGGAGACACAGACACCCAGCTTTCAGGCAGCCGCCAGCAACACTGCCCACGATTCCATCAGCCGTTATTTCTTCCCCACTCCATGTCCAAAATTCCTTCTAAATTTGTGGCTCTACAGGCAGCAGTGTTCCTTCAGCACCCAGCTCTAGAGAAGTTCTGTTCTGTACAGAGCACGAGATGGGGCCAAAAGAAGAACGGAATCCGCAATCTATAGTGGACTGCTCAGCTGATTTTGTGTTGGTGTTTACTAATTGATTTACAGTTTGACTTTGCTTTTGGTGCTAGGACATCTCATGCAATCATGTGGAATCACTTCAGTTCTCTTCCTTTTAATAAATACTTAGTAAAATACAATCCTGGCTTCATCTTCCAGTCCTCTCTCTCTCATGTCATCTCTTACCTTAGTTACCCACCAGCTCCCAGGAGTATTCCCCAACTCATCCCAGTCCCTCTCCTGTCCCAGTCTGAACACACTTCTCACTGTTCCCTGCAAGCCAGCTTTTATAAACTGCAGGGGCAAAGCTTTCCTCCTGCTTTGTTCTGTAGGCTCAGCAGTGGTTCCATGAAAGCATAGGACCGATAGGAAACCCCTTCCCATTTCTGGATCCCTCGTTCCACCCAGACTGGTGGGAGGAAGAACACACAGCACACAAATACTGGGCTAGAGCAGGTGCTGGTAGGCGGCAAGAGCAGCCTGAGCAACTCAAGCCATGCTTATTTTATGCAGGTGTATAAAGTCATCTGAATGCAGGTGAATTTTCATCAGAATAAAGAACAGCACCGGGACTGTTATTCGGATGGACCTTCCCTGACCCCATTAGCTCCCACACTCCATGTTCACATTTCTAAACTTTTTCAAATAGCTTTCAGCCAAATTTTGTCCAGGATTTTTTCAGCTTGATGCAGAATTTTTCCTGAAAAATGCTGCCCTGAGTGAAGTTTGCCAGGGCACAGTGAGCAGCCAGAACCATGTCTCCCACCAGCCCCGACGTGCAATGACAACACGCACACATTTACACAGAGCGTGAGGCAGACAAAGCACTGACCAAGGAAACTGAGTCAGTTTTAAAACCTGAGGTATCTCTGCCACAAAATATCATCTAATTAATAACAAAAAACCCACACTGCTTACCCAGAAGTTGTCCTATCAATAAGCTATCGCTCTGTTCCAATTACTGTGCTATTAATTATATCTTCTGCAAGAAGCCTTCCTGTTACAACATCCGTCTTTGATACGTGGCTGCTCTGCTCCTCTCCTTTTAAGCTCATTATTATTATTAATTTAGGATTCTTTGGCTCCCTGGCTGTGACTCTAACCAGAAAAGTGCGAGGCAGGTGGGCTGGTGCTAGCCACTTGTGTTGTGCTCGGGTCTGACTTTGAGTCAGGGCTGAAGGCAAACTCACTCCTGGCTTCACATTCTGTACAGTACAACCAAGCACTTCAGGAAAAGAAAAATACAATTCTCACAAAGTTTTAACTGTGCTCTTTTTGTGTGTAGAGAGCAGAAGAAAAATAGCCCAAACAGCAGGCTACCTAGAATGACTGTTTTGGCATTATAGCCCTCTGTACAGTCTGGAAAGAAGGATGTTTGAAGCTTTATATCCCGTATTTATTACAGCAAATTGGGCAGAACTTCACGTGCTTTACTATTCACAAGGCTTTATTTTAATATTTGAGTAGAATATTATTTTTGTTTTGTTGGAGCTCCCCTTTAGATCTGTTGATGATCAGAACAGGAATACTTCTGAAATACACCCAGTGTTCACTTCTGTGCCTTTTTCTGATATCCTGAGTGCCCCAAAACCCTGCTCAGCTCATCCCTGTACTGCCTGGGAGGCTGGTGGTGTTGCAATCCCCCAGTGCCTGTGGGAAGATTGAGAGGATGAAGATTGGGACATGCGGAGAGATCAGTGAAAGATTCTAAATGCTCATTAGCAACTCTCCAGGGACCTCTAGGCAATGGCTCCGTGGGGATTTGCTGTGATTTGGGACAGACAGGCCCTATGAGACTGTGTAATGCAGATCCATGCCAGTGATTTGCTCTCAGCTCTGCCCATTGGACCTGAAGCAGCTACAGCTCTCATGTTTTCTGCAGGCCACTTGCAGAAAATTTCTTTCCCCATGGCCTCTGTGAAAGTTGTTTGCCCATACTGCTCCTCTGCAGACCCAGGTGATCCACAAAAGGTCTGTTATGCAGTGCTAAGAAACACGTAAACGAGGTGGAGGACTCAGGGGATGAAATGGACAAGGACAAATCCTTCTGCTCCTGTGCGTGCAACGCCATTGATTTCTCTTGCCACAAAATCATGCCGCTGTGTGAAAGCCCAGTGCCGGCAGCAACTCCCCAAAGCCTTCTGTCCATCTGTAGAAGCCACTATGAAGGTGCCAGCAAGGCAGGGACCTGGATTGCCATGGTCAAAGCCAGGCAAAGCCAGCCAGCCAGCTGCAAAACACCCTTCACCTGAAGCAGAAAGCCCAGCATCCCCACGTCTTGTTCTAGGTGCCCAGCTGAAGTCACTCACTGGCCTCTTCCTGTGTGCATGTGGGCCTTGTCACAGTGGCATTTGTTGCCAGCACATGCTGTGCTGTGTGCCACGGGCTGTTAGCTGGTTATCCAAACTGTCTGTATGTAACTAGTGAGTCCAGCGTAATTGCTATGACTGATAGCAGGGGAGCATCTTATTGCTCATTAGAGACAAATTGAGCTGCCTGCTGTGAGCAAAATAGATGCATTTACCCAGGCTTTCTTAGTGCCTGTGTTCAAACAGAAACATCCCGTCTGTGGGGTCTGAAGAGGTGCTTTTGCCCTAGTCTCCAAGCATCAGGTGGGAAAACCAGGACTGCATGGGGAGGTGGAACACGGGTGGAACATGTGTGAGAAAGCTCAGTCTGGGATAGCTAGCTTTAAATATGAAGCGAATTAGCCAACTGTGCCAGAAAAGCTTTACCACCAGGGAAATCTGGCAGCCAGTTTGGACGTTGGTGTAATCTCCACTCACTCAGACCCCTCAGGCTGGTGCTTGCTAGAGCCAGGCTACTGCAGCTGGGTCTCATGTGCTCACTCTGCTCCACCGGGCTGGGCTGTTTCTCCATCCACAAAGCGCAGACAGTTCAGTGCTACCTCTGTGTGCAGGTGAGTGGATGGGAAAACAGCACAGCTTTCCTTTGGATGGAGGAGAGGAGCCAAAATATCTCAGGACATGGCTGAGTTCAGCTGCTCAGCAGACTTACAGTTTCCTGTCTGCTTCCAGGGCAGGCTGCTGCTGCAGACTTTGCAATGCAGAGGTTGGACGAAGCTGGGTTCACTTGTTGCTGCCCCACACACTAGTAGAGGTCCTGTCCCACCCACATACTGGGCAGCCAGTCCTAACACCATTCCCTGGAGACCTCAGGATTATCCTTGGTATTCAGATGATTTTGCCACTGGGGCTTCAAAACCCGTCCTCTGGAGCATCCTTCTCCTGCACCTTCCTGTCTCTCCTACAGCAGCAGAGAACAGCTTTTCACCTGGGAAAAAAATTTGCCTGTCAATCACGGCACAATGTATACCGAAATGGAGGAAGGAGGCCAGGTGTCTGCTGGCAGTGGACACTTGCTGGAGACATGGCTATAGAGACAGAGCTCACAGACTGGATAGACCCAATGCTGGTCACACATGGCCCTGACAACTCCCCAGAGAGCTCTTTTGCAGCCGTTTGTCACCAGCAAAGTACGTGCACCCAGCAATGCCCCTGTCTCCGCAAGGCACCGCTTTGCACTGGCTCCAGCACCAGGTAAGGGCTCGTTTGTGCCTTCCCAACAAGCCACCCCAAGCTGTGAGTAACCTCAGGACTGTCTGAAGAACAGGAAGATGTGGGGGCTCCTGGAGCCTACAGCCAGTTAGGACGTGGCATTGATGGAATATGGTCAGCAGTGGCAATCACTCATCCCCCAGACATGCCAGGCTGTGCTGGGCCTGCTGCCCTCTTTATTGGCCCAGCCATGAGCACTGAGGGTGCCGATTCATGATTTTCACCCATCTCTGTTAAGGTTTGAATATATTTTCGCAAAGCAGCTTGGCAGCAGGTAATTGGACAGATCAAAGAGCTCAAGAAATGGATTTAGTCAAATGTTGGATTATGTGATTCATCTGCCTTCCACATCACGTACTTTCCCCAAGGTAAATTCAAATTAGCACCTGTTGGAGAGCCTATTAGTCAATGTCCGGGTTCTGGTGCATTGGAATTCAAAGGTTTTCCATTTAACAGAAGACAATTTCTCATTGTCTAAGGAGCCAGCAGCCATCTTTTTAGTTGTTAATTAACGAAAGCTCTATACAACCACAACACACAGTCTTTCCTGATTCAGTCAGGGACATCCACTCTGCTCTGTGCTCGTGCGGCCTCGCTGTGTGCAATTTGGGCACCACAATATAAAAAGGATATTAAAGTGTTAGAGAGCGTCCAAAGGAAGTCTCTGAAGATGGGGGACGTGTCTGAGAGCAGGGCACATGAGGAGTGGCTGAGATATCTTGGTCAGTTGGGCCCAGAGCAGAGGGGCTGAGGGGAGGCCTCATGGCGGCTGCAGCCCCTCCCAGGGAGCGGAGGGCAGCGCTGAGCTCTGCTCTGGGGACAGCGACAGGGCCCGAGGGAACAGCACGGAGCTGTCAGGGGAGGGTCAGGTGGGGGTGAGGAAAGGCTCTGCCCAGAGGGGTGGGCATGGCACAGTGCCCAGGGCAGGGGCACGGCCCCAATGCCGGAGCTCAGGAAGCGCTGAGACATCGCTCTCAGACATTGGGTTGGGTTTGGGTCCTTTCCTCCCAGCCGCTGACATTGCAGCATGCCAGTCGGGTTTGGGTTGGGACGAGGAGGCCCTTTGTGTTCAGGTGCTGCAAGGTGAGGGTGATTGGGCAGCAGAGGGGGAA
Organism: Penelope pileata; assembly: GCA_013396635.1. Lineage (NCBI taxonomy): Eukaryota > Metazoa > Chordata > Aves > Galliformes > Cracidae > Penelope > Penelope pileata. The sequence continues at coordinate 71,225 of WBMW01004559.1, read as the reverse complement.
CCACAGCACAGGGCATTGCGGGCCGCATCTCCTGCAGAACAAAACGACACATCAGGGGCTGGCAGCAGGGGCTGCTCCTCTGCAGTCGTGGCTTCATGAGGAGTAACAGTAGGCTGGATCAAACTCAAAGGCACCGATTTTAAATGTGATTAACACAGGCAAGATCCAGCCTCCATTTCATATATACCAGATCGAGCTGTAGATGTCCCTGTTCATTGCAGGGGAGTTGGCCTAGATGACATTTAGAAGTCCTTTCCAACTCCAGCAATTCTAGGATTCTATATACTTCTTTTTCTTTTCTTTTTTTTTTTTAATTTTAGCTACCCAGTGTCATTGCAGAGAGTCCTGGCACAGCTTTGCAGCTGACGCAGCCATGACAAAAGTTGATCCCAAAAGCCCCTACCCTGACCTGGATTTAGGGGTCGGAGTAGCACTGCAGCTCCATATGATTCAGCAAAAAGAAAGCTAATGCTGTTCTTAGATGTGGGAACAGAGGATAGGGACCAGGGCAGGGAGGTGACTTTAACCTCTGGGAATGACAATGCCGAGGCCAACTACACACACTGGAGGAATGATAAAAAGTGAGAGAGTGCAAAAAAGAGCCATAAAAATGATCCGAGGACAGGAGAGGACAGTTTGAAGCAAAGGATTTAAAAGTTCAATCTGTTTAGCTAATTGAAGAGGCTTGAGAGGCAATGTGCTTGCAACGTATAGGTAACTTAATGGGGAAAAACACCAAGCTCTGCAATAATCTGGGAAAGACAACAGCTTGACTGAAGCCAGGCATCATCAGACTCGATAAAAGTGCACATCTACTGGGGATGACAATACAGGAACCTACAGAGCTGGTAAACATGCTCTCAGTTTTTTCAAGGTGACACTTTTGGAAAAGCCGTACCCATGGCCTGATGTGATTTCATCCATCACACTGCTCTCCAGAGTAATCCCAGCTAGAACCTGCAATGGTAACCGGTCTCTGTGGCATTGTGAAAGCATCACCAGTTCCCCAGTGGTCTTTGCAGAGGGAGAGATTTTTGCACTTCACCTTAGGCTCATGTAACAGCAGTTATGGCCTATTCTTTAGATGCAAATTTAACCTTAAAGCAGATAATCCACTGTGTGCAGACAGAGACTGAGTGGGAAGAGATTGCCTCCAACAAAGCACTTTGTTGCTTTTAATCCCTGTCAGTGTTAATAGAGCTTTTTTTTTTTTTTTTTTTTTTTTTGTTATCCACACCAACCCGTGCCAATTATTCTACTCTTCAACCTGCTGGCACTGCTCTCAGATGCAGAGGTCCTCTGAAGTCAAGTACATCCCAGCTGGCAATCAAATGTCTCATTAATTTGTGGAGATGCCTCTTCCTCCTTTTCGTGCACACCATGTGTGCAGGGAGCCAGACCCTGCTCCAGAAGTGCTCAGACACATGTCCCTTACCCTGCTCCTCCAGTCCCACCGACCTGGCCAGGGTTGACACCAGGTGCTATCACTGATCCAGACCAGATGTTTCTAAACCAAACAAGCTGGGGACAAATGATTCCAGAGAGCAAACAGATAAGGAAGGCAGACGGACTAGTACAGAACGAGAGGGGCAAGATCAGACCAGCAGGCAGGCAAGGCAAGTTTTTGGCCACAAGGTTGACAGCTCCAGCATGATCTCCAAGCAGACCAGGACCAGTTCTCATAAGGAATGCTGAGACATCTTCTCTAAGAAGCCAATTTACACTCCTGGCTAATGCGCAGGAGACAGAGGACTGTGTGCACTGCACATAGTCCAGTGTGAGATGGTTTCATCTCTGCAAACAGCCCTGTGAGGGCTGCTCTAGGGTTAGGATTAGAGTTACGGTTAGCTGTAAGGGTTAGTTTGTGTAGAAGGGAAGGCAATCTCTCTGCTGTCCTTAACCCTGCAGGGACAGGAACATCTCCTCCCTTTGCCCAGGATTATTGTTTAGGTGTTAACAAAGCAGAATTTAATGTAAATAGATCAGGGATGTCTGTCCGAAACAGACATGTTCCCAACTGACTACTGTGCCCTGCTTGTCTTCTCTTCCAGTCCCGCTGTTTAGCTGTGCTGCCAGTGTTGATCTTCTCTCCTTCCATTGCTAGGGCATGCTGGGACCACAGCTCCTGGTGGAGTCCTTCCTCCCAAAGCCTGCCAAGTCACCACCCCCACCCCATTTCTCTGCATTTCCTGAACTGAAATTTTATTAGCATTTATGCATTATTAAATTAAATGCCTCCTGTGGACTAAGTCTATTATGTCTGCGCAGTTACCTTTGTCAGCCCAACCAGTAATTGCATCATTTGTTTGTTTGACAAGACCAATGTCCTATAAAGCTTTGAAGACTCACAATAATTATACTGCTGGCATTTCATTCAGCATTACAGGGATTGCATGTGGCCTTTCACTCATGCTCCTTTTCTGAGCACCTCATCTAGCTGGGTCACCCCAGGTGGCCTTTTCATAGCATTTGTTTACTTTAGGGCCTTTGAAAATTCCCTGGTATTTGAGGGCAGCTAGAGTGTGACCATTGGTTTTGTGAGTAGCACCCTCAGCACTGTCTAGGGAGAGCCATGGGAAGGTGAGCAGGGTGTGTTGAGCCCAGTATTAGCACCTCTGTGTTAATAAATCAATGGTGGGATTCATCTCCCTAACTCAGTCAATGCAGATGAATTTCTCCCAGCGTGCAAAATTTGTTTCAGAACCACAAGACTCTGGTTCCAACCCATCCAAAACAGGGACATGACCACACATTCTGGCTCCCTGTAGGCTTCCTCCAAAGGAAATCACAGGGTGGGAGAAATGAGAACAGGTGGAGGGAGATGTGTCTGTTTTGGTCCTCCCTTGCGATACAGCCAGGGTGTATATCCCTGCAAAATATCCCCAGTTTGGATGGTGCCTAAGGACAAACCATCCCCAGAGGTGTTTGTGTCTCTGCACAGTACAGAGCTCGAGGATTAAGCTAAACAAGTCAGTCTAATAACAACAGGCTTCATGTTCCTGTCTTCTGCCCATTCTCTATTTCCATTAGAAGTTTTCCCTACTACTAGATGTGGGCTCTGACCTGCTGGGAAGGGCTTCCATTAGTGACTAATTCTGCCAGCTAGAGGCTCTCGCCCAGTGCCTCCAGCTTCCCTTATCAATTTCCCACATCTCATGATCTGATTTGTGAAGATCTTTTTTCTCTGTTTCACATTCAGATTTATTTGCAGTTGCTAATGCCATCCATCCACCAAGCTTTTACAGCCACCTTTCTGATGTTTTTGCTTCCAAACGCTTTTCCTTAAAGATTTTTTCATTTTGTTTTCTGTTCATTTTCTTTTTCCCTCTAAGTTTTCTGTTCACAGTGATCCTCAATCTGGACCACTTGGTCATTTTGAAGAACAGATAATTAATTTCCAGGCCTGGCATTTTTCTGCATCATAATCAGATCTATATCCCTGCTCCCTTGTGCCCCACGCAGAGCTTTTTGTGTTGGAATGTAAACGTTGAATCCCACAGGGATTCCAGCTTCCAGATGGCCTCCAGCACATCTGTGGGGCAGGATGTGCCATGCACTCCCTCTCCTCTCCCCACACTCCATGCAGTGATGCACAGGCTGGGGACATGAGTGGCAGGAGAGGTGCTGGATCACCCCATTTCAGGAACAAAGGGAAGGAATCTGCCAACTGAAATCTGATTTTGTGGTGAATAGCTGGCAAAGCTCATGCTCTCAGCCTGGTGCAAGCCTGAGTCTTTTAATAGCGGAATCAGCTCCATGTCAGTCATCAGAGCTCTTAAAAGGAGGTGCAGAGGGAGGGGCCTTGGCTCTCCTCACAAATGTGCCACCAGAAACAGGCTCATCCCTGTGGGTCCCAGCTCCTCCAGGAGCGGTGCACGGAGAACACCTTCCTCTTTGGCAGCTTGCCCTGCCCCTTGCACTGTCAGCCCAGAGGCAGAGCTGTACCTGTAGGAAGGAGGAGCCCCTCCTGATGCTGCGATGCTCCGGATGGGATGACATGCTGCTCCGGGTGTGGGAAGAGCAGGATGCTCTCAAGGTTGGTGCCAGCCCCAGGCTCACATTGAAGGGACATGGTATGGTGGTGGTGCTTCTGCAGCTGCAGTCCAAGGCTAGCCCAGCAGATTTCATAGAATCATAGAACGATTCAGGTTGGAAGGGACCTTAGAGATCACCTTGTTCCAACCCCCCTGCCATGGGCAAGGACACCTCCCACCAGACCAGGTTGCCCAAAGCCCCATCCAGCCTGGCCTTGAATACTTCCAGGGAGGGGGCATCAACGACTTCTCTGGGCAACCTGTTCCAGTGTCTCACCACCCTCACAGTGAAGAATTTCTTCCTTATATCTAGTCTAAATCTACCC